>JAHIAL010000054.1:1890000-2372305 GCA_021605145.1 Aegilops bicornis
GAGGGAAGAGACGAGGAAGAGAAAAGTGGATGTGTCCCCGACACGAGCCAAGAGGGACTAGGGCGCACTCCGCGTCCGTCCGCATGTCCGTTCGGCCGCAAAGGCGGCCTAACTTTAGGCCGAAAATAAGTCGAAAGCAGATGAAAAACGGACGACAGTCCGTTTGCAGCCGCGCATTGTGCGGTTTATTCTATGTGTTTACTCCAAACAAACCCAGCGGGGCCATCTAGGGTCGCGTGATGGAGTTGTCCTAATTTCGCCGCACTCGATCACATCTTTCTTTGGCTGTGGGATCTGATGGCGGAAGCTATCTACCATTTGTTTTAAGAAAAAACAAACAAACAAAAGGGCTACGGCGGGGAGCAGAAAGGCTATTACTACGGGAACCGTCCCCTTTGTTTTTTTTTTCTTAATCCAGTTTGGGTAGCAAACCAGGTCTTCCACGTGCACTTGATATGAGATATTTTTTAATAATTTTGTATAAAGTGAAAAAACTCAGATTCTTTTTTAATAGATTTGGCTTTCTTTTGCACTAGTATATAAATTTTCATGAAGCCAAATCTGCCGTTCACTTCTGGGCAAAAAAGAACATATTTATTGTTAGTTACAACTTACTAATCACACCTATTTGACTTAAATTTTTGTTTTCCCCTGAAGCCAACAGGGGTTTTCTTTTGTGAATTTACGAGTACAATAGAAGGTCAAATTTATCTTGATTTATTTGTTCGTGCAGATATCTTACAAATTGTACAACCGGACCCGTTGAATAGGAGGAGAACGAAGATACCATGAATACTATACGCAATATGATAGCTGATGCTTGTCTTGCGAAAGCAACATTGGTTAGCTATGTTGATGAAGGTCATCATCATGTGAAACTTATGCTTTTTCTATGGTCCATGCCTTTTGTAATATTGTTGTGGGGTCACGAGCTATTAATATATATGTAACATCAATGTATAGTAATCGAATTGCGTATGTGTTAGCTATGAATCTACAGTCATAATTTTCCTTTGCAAAATGGTCGCTCTATGCCAACCATGTACATATGACTGTTTACGGTCAATTAGCATATAAACATATTCACTCATGGCCTAGGGACATTACAAAGAATTCGCAACCAAAACTACAGTTTCACATTCGTTTTAACCAAACAGCTTCCAACTTCTCCACAGTTAGAAGTTCACAACAGCTTTTTGAAATCTACAACTCAACCAAATACTACAACCTAAGATTCTTGGATCCCTAAATTCCTGCCACGTACCATCTTCACTTTAGTTAACCTTTAAAAGCTACTTTGACAACAAGCTAATGTTTTTTTTGTTCCATGGTAATTGATGTCGAGTCCCCCTAGATCCAGAAGACGACACAAGATGCTCCATTTAGCCGTAAATATTATTTCTTTTGTTCATGACTTTGCCAATAGAATCTAGACGATATTTATGGCGTTTTAGCACTCACGTAAAGGACTACAAAAAAGAGAGGGAATACATAAATACTTTTCCTTCCTATACTACTCCCTCCATCTCTGGAAAGAAGACCTACAAGTTTCCTCCGAAGTCAAATTGTGTAAATTTTGTCCTAGTTATAGAAAAAAACTATTATGAACTAGTACATACCAAACTAACATAATCAGATGCACAATAAATATATTTTTATATTATATATATTTAGTATATTGAACATTATTTTCAGAGCCAGAGGAAGTAACTGCTCATCAAAAGCGAACAAGTGCCCATTAAAATGTACAGAAATCTAAAAACACAATGCGAGGAAGATGCATAATGATGAGAAAGGGAGGCACGACACGCCCGCGGCTGACCTGAAGTCACCGCCGGCGACGTGCACTCGGCTGGCATCGTGCACGTCCGCCTCTTCTAGTTCTAGGCCCCGAGGGAGGGAGCAGCGTGCAGCATCTACATCAAATATTCCTGTGCCCACTCACATTGGCGCGTCGCTGCAAACGGACGGGTGCCGTTTTCTTGCGATTAAAACGCCGCGCTAAGACACCCATGGTTTAATAGTTTTGGAGCATGCACGCACGTTCACTGGCTGACACTTGTAGGTGCCGAGAGAATATGTGCGTAGGCTATTTTATAATCGTGCAGACCGAACAAAACGGACGTCGTGGTAATGGAGCAGGAATGTTTGCCAGATTAATCGTCGCTTCTGAGGGAGTTCCTTTGCACCTGGCATGCATGCATGAACATAATTGTCTCACTCCATGGCATTTTACCTTTCACTGCTTTCTAACTTTTCGCTTGATATAATTGGATTATTAATCACTGTGGTCTAGCTAGTCCCTCCCTCTGGATGAGATGATGGCAGAGTCGAGTAATGGGGCATCCGTATGCTGTCGAGCGTTTATATGCCAAAGTGACACAAAGTTAGTTAATCAGGACAGCTTAGCTGGCTAAGATAGGTTGACAATACATGTGTGGAGTAAGTGCGGTGCCTGATTCTCCATTAGTGTTTGTGTCTTTATTAAACAGTTTTAGTCCTGTAGCTCGTCAACTCCCTGGTCGACCGACACGCCGGAAATCCTTCTTGCCGATTGACCATACGTGCATGGTCGGGCCTTGAATGTTGTGTACACGCCTTAAATGTTCCCGTGCAACCTGTTTCTGTAGTACGTACTACAAGCCGGCCAGCGCGAGACCGAACGATCAATGGCGCCGCGGCCACTCATCGAGTGCTACTACTACTACTCGAGGGCCGGGCTTGGACGGGGTCGGAAATGGCTGTCCGGTCCATTTCGCCATGCCTTTTCACTCGTCTTTGTATCTTCCCATGCTTTGGCGTAATTTACGCGAAGCTCAGGCCAACTCCAGCGCACGACCCCATCCTGTCCGGCCCCGTTCATTTGAGGTAAAACGAACAAACCAGACAGCCCAACGCGCGACAGCCTGGACTAATCTGGTCCATTTTGTGTCCGGGCCAACCCATTCCAAGCGCAAACATGCGTGCGGTTTGGGTCGCGGCAGACAACAAATGAACGTCTCGCTCGTCCGCGTCGGGGCCACGTGGCAGGCGGCCATCGACCTCCCACCGCCCGACATTAATGCACACGGGTGGTCAGTCCCACCTGTCATCCCCCCAGGCGAACGGTCGCCGTCCTTCTTAAATGGGGAAGGCGTGGACCGGTAGTCGTCCACACTCCCAGTCCAGCCCGTGTTGCCTCCTCGAAACCAGACACGCCCTAAACCCTAGCCTCTCCCCGTCCTCGATCTCGCCGGCCGGCCGCCTCGCAGCCATGGGTTTCTGGAACCACCGCCGCAAGGGGAAGCACGACCGCGAGGCTGGCTCGTCCTCGGGCCGCCGCCACGGCTCCGTGAAAGAGGAGCCCGCATCACCACCGCGTCGGGCCCCCGCGCCTGCCCCATTCACCATCGGCCCTACGGCCGGCGGCGAGCGCGACCGGCAGTACATCAGCGTGGATATATGCGGCGTTATTGGGAGACGAGGACGACGCTCCCGTGGAGCGACGTGCACCTCCCCAATACCTGGCACCTCTCCGCCGACTGGTCCCGATCCCGCCGGTCCCGATGAGCGGCCGTGCGCGCCGCGAGGAGATCGAGCGCCGCCACCGCCTCCTGCCGGACGACCTATACTACGACGGCAGGTACGCCCCCGACTCCTGACTCTGGGACACGTGGCTCCAGGACGAGCACGACGTGCGGCGCACGTCATTCTTCGTCGGCACGTCGTCGGGGCCGCGGCGGCCACGTCCAGAGCATGCAGCACGTGCTCCCCAGGTGCGCGGGCGTACACGGGTGCGCGGCCTCACGCCCATGCAGTCGCCTTCACCATCTCCGTCTCCACCACCACCACCTCGCATGACAGCGGAGGAGGCCCGGCTCATGCAACGTGTCATGGAGGACTCCATGAACACGCACGATGAACGCCAATGGGAGGGCCTCAAGGAGATGATGGCCCTCTCTGCGGCCGGAAATGGTGAAGGCGGAGGAGGTGATGGAGGAGGAGCCGGTGTCCGCGTTCCACCCGGACCTGGTGGGCCAGCAGTGGAGCTGGTCGTGCACGGCTCCGAAGATGGCCAACGCCGTGGGGGCGAGAACTGGTGCCCCACGCCGCCACGGTCACCGGAGCGGGAGGCGTCGCCATGGGAGGAGGTGGTGCAGGCACCTCCCGCCTTCCAGCCCGCCCCATGTACCACGCACCGCCGTCCCACCTCTGGACGTCACCGGACTACGTTGACCTCGTCAGCGACGACGACGACAACGGCGGCCACTGAGAAGACGACGATGGCCACAACATCGACGGGCACGGCACGAGCGCGCGGGCGGTGGTTTTTTTTGTTTGTTAATTAAGGCAATGTGAACAGTGGAACTGAACCGTTTTGTGGCCGTGATGGTAAATTTATGTTTTTATATTTGTGCTTATTTACTTTTTTAGTATTTTATTTTAGTTTTTCTGTTTTTTTAATCATGTTCACCTTGAACATGATTTGGGGTGCGGCCGCGCGTTGCGCACACCCATAATCCAACGGACAGAAACGGACATGGGCGAATCCATTGCCGCTTCAAAAGGACGAAATTCGGCCAAACACATCCGTTTCCGTTTGGCCAGCGGGATGCAGGAAGGTCCCATGCCGTAGCGATAAGATAGGAAGAGTGCAGGAGCTGCATGCATGCATGGTGGCAGTACCGCAGTAGCAGCCGCAGCGGGCGTAGGAGGTAAAAAGAAGACTTTTGGCCTCGCCTCGCCTCGCCTCGCCTCGATCGTATCTTTGGCTACTACTACTACTACTCTGATCATCATACACGATTTGCTCTTTTTTTTTTTGGATAATAGACCCATTGCGAAGGCAAAGGCTCTCCTCATTGACAAAACACCGAATTCACTGACCCCGAGAGTTGTATGCAGGTTTGAAATTCGAATCGCAGCAAACAGAAAAAACCAGGAGCAAATCTGGCGTCTGCTCCGTTCATGCTTTTGTTCAGCTGGCAACGTACATGGGAATCCTACTAGTGCCGCGGCACATGGCGAGCAGAGGCGTCCTACTAGTGCCGTGTCAGTCGGCACGACTCGCCACCGCCGGGTACGCACGTACTTGCTCTCTGTTGCTTGGTCCACAGCTCCACGGACACACGCGTCCCAGCTTTTGTCTCGCTCCCAGTCCCGGACATGAGAATCCATCCATCCACTTGTCCTCAAGAAACAAACCGCACCGGCGTCCGCAACCAAGGAATATGTTTTTATTATTATTAAAAGAAAGGTTTTCCCTTCGATTTCATTAACGAAACCATAGTACGGAGTAGTTCACAACGGGACTGAGACGCCTACACCGTCTCCAGCCAAAAGCCAACAAAAGGAAACAGGAACAACCACAGGCAGCAGCTGCCAACAAGGATGAACAAGCCATAAAAAGATAGCTAAAGAACTACTATGAACTACAGCCACTACAACTAATCTCCAGCAGCTCCCGGCCTTCTCACGCCAGGCCTCCATCCCTGCTACGCCTTGAAGACTTCACTTGCCACCCGCTCTATTATTTTTGCCCCCAGCATCAGCATTTTTTCCTCTGGGTTTTTTCTCTGCAAAATAGACCAGTCAATAATCCAATTGCACATCCTTCTGATAATCATCATAGGATCATTCAAAAATTTAGATCTAAACACCACATCATTTCTGCATTTCCAAATGGACCAAAACATTGCAGACATTCCAACTATTACTAGCTGTTTTGTGCTTTCTGGAATGTTTTGATCCACCTTGTCATGCAGTCAGGCAGCGTTAGTGGAATATTTTGGAGATCAAAGGAGCATTTAATAAGACTCCACATTAATCTAGCTGCAGAACATGAGAAAAACAAGTGATCAATAAATTCTTCTTTCCCACCGAAGACACAATTTTTACTCCCTTTCCAACCTCTTCTAGCCAAGTTATCTTTAGTCAGGATGCTTTTCCTAGCCAAAAGTATCATCGGTGGGCGTGTGGAGTTGTGTCTCCGGCTGATCTGTCCTTGGTGGATTTGCTCGGATCTGTTCGTCGTTCGTCTTCGTTCGTGTGTCTTCAGGTTGGATCCTTTTAATCTGCACTCTTCATCTCAAGGGCGGTTGCTGTTCGGTGCGTTGGTTCTATGGGGCCTTAGCACGACGACTTCCCCACCTGTCTACTACAACAAGGTTTGCCCGGCTCCGATGAGGGAAGGGCGATGGCAGCGCGCGCTTTCGGCCTGCTTTCAAAGGCTTGTAGTCGCTGCTAGGTGGTCTACGGATCTGGATGTAATTTTTATTATTTCTAGTATTCGTTGTACTACCATGATTGAAGATGAATAGATTGGAAGTTTTTCCCGCAAAAAAAAAAGGATGCTTTTCCTAGCCAAAAGCCAGAGAAACATTTTAATCTTGGTTGGGGTTTTAGTTTTCCATAGGAATTTGTGTGGGAAACCTATATCATTTTTTAATAAGGAAATCATATAGATATTTCACAGAGATTTTCCTACCTTTGGTTAGCATCCACATAGGTTGGTCTTTCCCCCCAAACATTCTAACCTCCTCACATCTCAGTTTCAAACTAGCCCATAAATCAGCTAATTCCCCCATTAATGCTCGTCTAACTTTAAATCCTCTCCACCCTTTCCAAATGGCCTCATCCACAGATATGTTATGATCAAAGCTAACATTATAAACTCTTGGGTAGGCCTCTTTCAGAGGTTTAGAGCCTACCCACCAGTGTTCCCAAAACCTTGTGTTTTTCCATCTCCCAACCTCCTCTTCACATGTTGAAAATATATTTTCTTCACCCTCATGAGACTCCCCCAAAATTGTGAGTCTCCTGGTTTTTTCTCAATTCCTGAGATACATTTGTCTTTAACATATTTGTTTCTAATAATATCAGCCCACATCCCATTTTCAGTTTCCAGTTTCTAGAGCCATTTGGCTAAAAGAGCTTTATTCATTATATCTAGATTCAGAATACCCAACCCTCCTTATTCTTTTGGGAGACAACAAGTTTTCCAATTGACTAGATGATACTTTTTTTATCCTCATTTTCTTGCCAGACAAGTCTGGCTCTGTAAAAGTCAGCCTTTCTCCTGGGCCCAGCTGGAAGGGAATAAAAGGACATCATAAAAAGAGGGATGTTTGTCAAACATGTCTGCTCCAAGGTCACTCTTCCTGCCATATTAAACAGTCTCCCTTGCCAGTAAGCACATCTTTTTTCAATTTTTTCAGTTACCCCTTCCCAGGCTTTATTGCCTAATCTTGTATTTCCCAATTTTACATGTGAATATTCTTTGGTATTTATCAGCTTTATTTGTTGCTTCACCAAACAGAGGTAATTCACTTTTATGAAAATTAATACTAAGCCCAGACATCTGTTGAAATGCAGTTAAAATGAATTTGAGGTTTCTGGCACTGTCTTCATCATCCTGCAGCAGGAATATGGTGTCATTGGCATATTGAAGCATGTTAACACCATCATTTCCCATATCTTGCAGAACCCCTTTAACAAAACCCTCTTTCTTTGCCCTATCCAAGAATATAGCTAGAGCATCTGCAGCGACATCAAAAAATAGGGGAGAGAGAGAATCTCCTTGCCTCTATCCTTTATGAGTTTTAAAGTATGGTCCAATGGTATCATTAATTTTTATAGCTACCTGACCACCCACCATAGTATGCATCATCAAATCACACCATTTGTCAGGTAGATTTTTACGTTTCATCATCTTATATACAAAAGGCCATTTAATTTTGTCATAATCTTTCTCAAAATCAACTTTAAAAAGAATGGCACTCTATTTTTTTATGTATAGTGTTTAGGTCTTCATGCAGCACCATCACCCCTTCCATAATGTATCTCCCTTTGATAAAGGTTGTCTGGGTAGGTGAAATGATGGGTTTGATAACTCCACTCAATCTATTCATCAGAACTTCAGTAATGATTTTGAAGCGCACATTGAGTAAACATATCGGCCTAAATTTCTGAATTTGTTTAGCATCTTTTACTTTTGGGATCAGAGTAATTATCCCATAATTCAGCCTTTTAATATCTAGGGTGCCAGAATGAAATTCATCTAGCAAATTTTTGAGTTCCCATTTGACAATCTCCCATAAGTGTTGGTAGAAGTCAGCAGGAAGACCATCAGGACCAGGACTTCTATTTTTCTCCATCCCAAAGACTATATCAAGTAACTCCTTCATTGAAAAAGGTTGAATTAGTTGTGCAGCTTGCTCCTGACTGATGCCAGGGGCATCTTGAATTCCCAGAATTATGGAAGAGGAATCTGGTTCACCAAAAAGGTTTTTATAGAAGTCTGTAATATATTTAACCAGATTATCTTCTCCCTCAATGATCCCTTCATCTTGATCCAAAGAAAAGATGGTGTTTTTTTCTTTTCCTGCCATTACCTTTTGCATGGTAATATTTAAAATTATTTTCTCCATCTTTGATCTCCCTGTCTTTTTATCTCTGGAGCCATTTCATTTCTTCTTGTTTAAGAAGTTTCTGTAACTGGGCCCTAAGTCTTTTTTGTTCTTCCCTATCATTGGCATGTAGTCCAAATTTTCAGCATTTTTGTCAATCATATCTAAATCATTAAGAATACGTTTCTTGGTTTTTCTATACCAAACATCATCATTAATTATCCATCCCTTTACTTTCTTCCTGAAAGTCATTACTTTTTTCTGCCATCTCTCCAGGCAATCCCCTGGAAATGACCATTCCAGATCTTAATGACATATTCTCTAAACCCCTCTTTTAACATCCAAGCATTTTCAAATCTAAACATAGGATTACTTTTCCTTATATCCCCTGTATCCGGAAGTAGGGGGTATGATCTGAAATCTCTCTCTCTCTCTAAAGTCGGAACCACACTGAGAGGATAGTGTTCCTCCCATTCTGGCAAATCAAAATCCTATCTAATTTTTCATAAGTAGGATCATCTAGATTATTAGCACAAGTATACTTCCTAGCATTCAAAGGTAATTCTCTCAATCCAGCATGTTCAATAATGGCATTGAAAACAAAGCTCCAATGATTATTATCATTGGGTTTGTTTTTCTCAGTGCTATTTCTAATAATATTGAAATCACCTCAATCACACAAGGCATAGAGCTGTTATTTTGATACATTCTGGATAATTCTGCTAAGAAAGCAGCTTTCCCAGAAATATGAGCATCACCATAAACTACCACTAAGTTCCAGTCAAAATCTTCTTTTTGTCAAACATCAGGATTCTGACAAAATAGGTCCCAGTTTCCTCATTAATGATATCAAACATATTTCCATTCACTCATACCAAAATTCCTCCTAATCTCCCTCTAGGTTGAGATCATTTCCAAATGAAGTTTCTCCCTCCACAAAGATTGTGGAGTTCATTTTTGGAGAAATCATTTTTAATGGTCTCCTGAATTCCCACAAAATCAAGCTTTCTACTACCAATTATGTCTCTAATAAAGCTTCTCTTGGTATCAGGGCCAATCCCCTCACATTCCGTAACATGCCTACCATGGTAGCAACTAAGATTTTTAGAATTTACTTTGTTTTTTTCCTTCTATTAAGTCCTCCTATTTTAGCAGATGACATCCCACAGGATAATCCTGGTGAGACAGAGCTGTTTTTTTCCACTGTTAAATATGTTTTTGAGATGAGAAAAATAATCCATCTTCAACGCACAATCAGAGTGATCATCATGAGAACATGGTTCTTTGAGATCAATATCCCCAATATCAATAAGATCTAAATTTTTATCATTATTTGAATCTCCCTTTTTGTTCATGTTTTGATATAAATGTCCTGTCTACTCTGCTCCATATTTCTAATAAGTTCTATATTCTGATCAATCATATGAATAGAGAATCCTAAATCGATCCCTACATTGTCAGCCATAAACAACAAAGAAGTATTATCATGAAGAGTTTGAGGAGATCTACCATAGTTATCTTTCGCAACAGCCCTTTCTTTAGCTAGATCTTCAATTTTTGCATCTTGCTTGTCCACTAATCTGTCACACCTCCTCAAGTTATCTTCTGAATTCTTATCGGTCTCTTGTTCTTCACCATCTCCCCCACCTTTCATCCCAAGCTTTGTGCAAAAGGAAACAGATTCCTGACTAGCATTGTAATCAACTGGTTCCACATAATTGTTGACACCCTCTTCCTGTTTATTGCTTTCATCATTTTTAATCTCATCATAAGTGATCTCCTCCAATTACCACTCTCTAGCTTCCCAGAATTCAATCTTGCTCACACAAGTGTCAATCATTGCTTGTTACTTGTTCACCACATCTAGCAAGTGTTTCCTTTCTTTTTCAAGATCAGCAATTTTAACTTCCTCTTTTGCTTTCAAGGCCCTTTGCCTAGCTCTCTCCTCTTCCATCTCCTACAGCTTGAAAAAAACTTTTCCTAAATCAGCTTCCACTTTTTTCCTGGCTTCCATCTCTCTAATATGATCCCTCTGGACAACTTCCAATTCTTCATTAGTTTTCTTCATCTCCTCATATTGACTTAGGTTCATACTACCCAAGCTGATCATCTCCTTTGTGCCCTCCACCTGATCATGATATCCTTTGTGCCTTTTCCTCATCTTTTCTTCCTGGTCACCCAACTCAACATCTTCCATGCCATGTTTTTTCTGTTCACCATACCATCCAACTTCAACCACCATCTCTACGTCTTGTCTCACTCTATAAATCATCAAGTTTTTGTCTGTGATTTTTGTGTAAGCTAGAATCTTCTCATGATCTCTGACTCCAACCTTAGCTCTGACTTTATCTTGTGTGATTGTGTTCATATCAATTTCTAACACTGGTCCCAGGGTAGCAGCCACTTCACACATTCCAAACAAATGTCTGAAACATTCAGGCACCTTATCAAACTTGACCCACACAGTATGTAACTTGTCAATTGCTTGTGTGTCAAAACCCCAATTACTGACATTGATGATGGCCCCTGTGCCCAACAGATTGAAATCATTGCACCGAATCAGTTCCACCAATCTCCCTTTGCATGGAAACCTCACCAGAAAAGTGTTATCACTTTGCCTCCTGCACCACCACTGCCAATTCCAATTAAACATATAATGCATTATGTCTATCAGCTGAGTCTCATTCACTTCTCCTAACACCACTGTCACTAGAGCCAAGGGGTTGGGATTTTCAACATCCAGCACTTCCTTAGAACTTTGAACAAGAAGAACCCCAAGCCCCTTTGCAGCATAACCTACAAATTTTGGAACTGGCTTCATCTGCTTCAACCAATTACAATCATCAGTACTATGATTCTTTTTTCCACAAATCACACAGTGCCCCAGCATACAATCCTTGGTAGCATGAACAGGGTCCTTGCATTTGTTGCACAAATTGGTAGCATTTTCACCCACTGCATTTGTCCCACCATCTATGTTAATTGTTGAATATGAACTGTCTCTGTCCTGCCCACTTCTCTGGAAACCATCCCCTTTGTTACCAGTGTTAATTTGAAACCCTCTCATCCCTGCAGCTATTCTTAACTCTCCTCTAGTAGGGGGCTCCTCCCTTCTTTGCTGAAACTCTTAGTCCAGCCGGATCTGAGAGCTGCTTTCCTCACCTCTCATCTTCCCATTCCCCCCTAGGACAACAGGATTCTAAGCAAGCTGGTCCAAAAGGTTGTTGAGCCATACTTGTTGCTGTGTCAGATCCACTCCACCAGCTCCCTGATTCAGATTCCCCATCTGATTTTCTTTGGGGATCAACCTGTCTTCCCCTTCTTTGGACTCCTTGTGTTTCTCAATATCAGCATCTCCCAGCAAATCTTTGGTCTCTTGCTTGTAGCTAGGGTTTCTGGAGTTGCCTACCTCCGGATTAATCTCATATTTGTCTTTATCAAAGGACTTGCGGGTGTAGTTCTCTCCCCGCTCCTCACATTTTTTGTATTGCAATCCTTCTCTTCCCCCTCTGTTGAATCTCACCCTCCCCCTCCGAATCTACCAAAGCCTCTGTTCATGTGGTCTTCTCTCTCTGGTGGCTCACCCACGAACCCTAGTCTGGATTCTTCTGCTCTGCTCTCACACACAGATAGGGGGAGGTGAGTATTTATATATAAAAGGGAGCTGGCTAGCCCATTGGGCCTCTCCATCCCAGCAAAAAGAGACATTACCTCATTACCCCTTGCTGGGCCTGGATCTAAGGACCAGTCCTCAACCAGCCCGTCCCCAATCTTATTAAATTTTTTATAGGTTTTTCTCCCCCCCATGGTTTATTGCTGTGTATATCAGTTTTAACCTCAAAATCCCCCATCACCATAATATGTGAACCCAACCCAATCTCCGACCAGAAGTCTGGGATGGTACAATAGAATTCATTTTGGATTTAACCTTTTCTTCACTCATGTATATCTTTTGAGTCAATGCCACATTGGCTATTCGATCGTTTCTCGTAAGAGTATCAAAATCAGATGGCATTGCATCCTTATTTTCAGATTTTTTATTTCTAATCACTTTATTATGAATAGATCTTCGAAGCATTTTCCTCCTACTACAATTCCCCCTAGTGTTAATATCACCAGAATCTGAAAGCAAGTATTTGTCAGCTTGTGATCGAGTAATACCTGAATCCTCTCACGAGCTCCTAGAATCCTCGTCGGACTCCTCCCCAGCCAGCAACCAGAAGCGATTGTCGACGGGGGAGCAGCCTAATCCGTAGCCGGGAGGGAGGCAAATCTGCGGATGCAGGGAGATCGACGGAGGAAGCGCGACGAGCTGCATGGCAGCCCCGACATAGCTTTCTTCCCCTTGCGCTTCCGGATCTCCAGCTCCTGGGGTCCTCCAACTCTGCATCTTCTGGATCCTACTCCGGTTCCCCCTCGCTGGATTCAATCTGGCTCAGAACCCAGCGGGTCCCCGGCGCCGGAATCGCCATGATCCGCCAACCACAAACTCCTCTAGACCCGCTGGAAAGAGACGGCGTGAACAGAAGGCCCTCCACTTCTGCTTCTGCTTTCGATACTCTCCTTCTGTCTCCTCCATCGCCCACACCAGAGCGGCCAAACAGCTCACTGGCCCACCCGACGGCGTAGTGAAGCCGTTCGGGGTGAGCCTCATATACTCCTCCACCGTCAGATTTCTGAACACCTGCTTCGCCGCCCGGCGCATCGCCTTCCTTGATGGAACCAGGACACAACCTCCTTTGCCTTCTCCATACTCTCCTCGTCTCCATTGCCCAGCTCGACAATGGCCCCTTCCATCCTCATCCTCCAGTATGCCATCTCTCATCTCTTCCTCCTTCTTCTCGAATGGATCTAGTGAGGTCGGGAAGAGGTGGGAAGAGGGAGAGAGTTTAGAGTGCATCGACATTGGTGCTTTCATTGAGAGTTCCACTGTATCGTCACGGTAAGGCTTGATGGCTCCTTCAATCATCTACAACGATGCGGTCCGGGGTGAGGTTTTCCTCCCCGGACAGATCTTCGTATTCGGCGGCTTCACACTGCGGGCCAACTCGCTTGGCCATCTGGAGCAGATCGATAGCTACGCCCCTGGCCATCAGGTCAGGTTTGGAAGCCTGAACTACACTGCCGACATCCGCGGAGACTTGATCTTTGACGGATTCGAGCCCATGACAGGTGCGCCCTACAGTCGCGATGAGCATGACTTAGATCTGCCATCGGACACTGTTCATGAGCTCACACCTGCAGCTGCCCCGGCTTTAAATCCGGAGCAGATCGTGCCATCCGAGGATGGGAGGATGGCCCCGCCACGGAGGCCGCACACTCTGCGACGATAGAGCTGAACACAGATTTCACTTCCAAGGAGGTCTGTGTCATCGGACCCTCGGACTCGTCTCCGTCCATAGGCTCCGAACCGCGTGCATCCGTGCCCGTCGGATCTAACTGGGCACCGGTCATGGAGTTTAGCTCCACGGATATCTTTCAGCACTCGCCCTTGGGCGACGTGCTAAACTAATTAAAATCTCTCTCCCTGTCAGGAGACTCTTGGCCGAACTATGTCCGGCTTGAGTGGGAAGCGAACGACGAAGGAATTCGTTACCCACCCACCACCCACTTAATAGCCACTGTCGACGATCTAACCCACATGCTTGATTTCGACTCCGAAGACATCGACGGTATGGACGACAACGCCGGAGAAGAACAGGAACCACCGCCCACAGGGCGCTGAACAGCCACCTCATCATATGACATATATATGGTGGACACACCCAAAGAAAACGATGGCGAGGATCAAAAGGATGCAACGGAGGGTGACCTTCTCAAGAAGCAATCCAAGCGTCGACGTCAGTGGCACCGCTCTAAATCCCGCCATAGCAAAAATAGCGATACAGGCACAAGAGACAATAGCACTCCGGATGATGCTGAAGACGAAAACAATCCCGCCCAGCCAAGCTTCGAGCAAGCCGGACGGGAGGATGGGCAAGCTAGCCCTGATGAACAGACAATGGATGGAGACTCAGAGGATGACAATTACATGCCCCTCTCCGAAGACGAGGTGAGCCTCGGTGATGAAGAATTTATCGTGCCTGAGGATCCCGTCGAGCAGGAGCGCTTCAAGCGCCGGCTTATAGCCACTGCAAAGAGCCTGAAGAAAAAACAGCAGCAGCTTCAAACTGATCAAGATCTGCTAACTGATAGACGGACTGAGGTCCTGGCAGCCGAGGAATACATACTCGAGCGCCCAACCAAAAGCTACCCGAGACGCAGGTTGTTACCTCAATTCGAGGACGAGACACTAAAGCCTACACTACCAGCGCAGGATGCGGCTAACCGACCACCTCATGGCCGAGACAAAGCGGCATATCAGCCCGAACACCAGCCCGCACCCCGTCGCCAAACAAATAAAAACACGAAGGCCCGCGGCTACACGCATGACCTACAAGACGAATTGAAAAACAAAGCAGGACAGTCAAGATCGATCTACGAATCGCGGGCGCGTGCCCCAACGCGCGACGACGACCGCCAAGCCAGATATACTAAATACAAATCCGTCCGGGCTGAATACAGCAGACCAGTCTCATCCGAACTGCGTCGCGATGTAGCCCGGCATAGAGGCGCCCAGACACCCCTATGCTTCAATCGACAAGTAATGGAGCATGAGTTCCCAGAAGGGTTTAAGCCCGTAAACATCGAACCATATGATGGGACAACAGACCCCACGGTATGGATCGAAGATTTCCTTCTCCACATTCACATGGCCCGCGGCGATGATCTACATGCCATCAAGTACCTCCCACTAAAACTCAAGGGACCAGCTCGGCATTGGCTGAATAGTCTGCCTGCAAACTCTATTGGCAGTTGGGAGAACTCGAAGATGCATTCCTTGACAAATTCCGTGGCACTTATGTGCGACCACGGACGCTGATGACTTAAGTCACATAACCCAACAGCCCGGAGAGTCAGCCAGGAAATTCTGGACTCGGTTCCTAACGAAAAAGAACCAAATTGTCGACTGTCCGGATGCCGAAGCTCTAGCGGCCTTTAAGCACAACATCTGTGACAAGTGGCTCGCCCGACACCTTGGCCAAGAAAAGCCGAAATCCATGGCAGCCCTTACGACACTCATGACCCGCTTCTGTGCGGGCGAGGACAGCTGGCTAGCTCATAGCAACATCGTCTCAAACAAGCCTGGGACTTCTGAACCAAGAGATAACAACGGCAAGCCCCGACGCAGCAAATACAAGCGTCGAAATAATGGCGACAACGCCGAAGACACGACCATCAATGCCGGATTCAGCGGCTGTAATACTGGTCAAAGGAAAAAACAATTCAAAAGAAACAGCCCGGGCACGTCCAGTCTGGACCGTATACTCGACCGTCCATGCCAAATTCACGGCACCCCAGGAACACAAGCCAATCATACCAACAGAGAATGCTGGGTCTTCAAACAAGCCGGCAGGTCAGGTGCCGAAAACAAGGAGAAGGGGTCACAAAGCGATGACGACGACGAGGAGCCCCGGCCACCGAACACAGGAGGGCAAAAGAAGTTTCCCCCGCAAATCAAACCGGTAAACATGATAAACGCCACCCATATTCCCAAGCGGGAGCGGAGGCACACACTTAGGGATGTCGACGCAACGGAGCGAGTCGCCCCAAAATATAACATATGGTCGTACGACTCGATCACCTTTGATCGTAAGGATCGTCCGGCCAATATCCGTCAGGGCAACTCAGCCGCACTAGTACTTGACCCAATAATTGACGAATTCCACCTCACACGAGTTCTTATGGACGGAGGCGACAGCCTGAACCTGCTTTATCAGGATACAGCGCGCAAGATGGGTATCGATCCTTCAAAGACCAAACCCACTAAAACCATCTTTAAAGGTGTTATACCAGGCCTGGAGGCCCGCTGTACAGGCTCCGTCACTCTGGAGGTAGTCTTCGGACCCCCGGATAATTACCGCAGCGAAGAGTTAATCTTTGACATCATCCCTTTTCGAGCAGCTATCATGCATTGCTCGGATGAACCGTGTTTTCTCAATTCAACGCGGTGCCACATTATGCCTACCTTAAGCTCAAGATGCCCGGTCCGCGCGGCGTCATAACAGTTAATGGCAAAGCCGAACGCTCCCTCCGTACTAAAGAGCACACCGCCGCCTTAGTAGTAGAAGCACAGAGTGGCATCTTTCAATCGAACCTTCAGTCAACAACAAAGCTTCCAGACACCGTCAAAGGAGTCTGAACTACTCCGTGACAGGATAGCCCAGCTCGTCATAATCTCAATCAACCACTCCAGCGGTAGGCAGAGGCAAAGCTAGGTCAGGCCCCACAATGCGGCTCAACCGCTCCGTGGCACACAAACATTTTTTCGCATTTTCTCCGTAGGTCCACTTTTGTGTAGGCCATCACCGGCGACATGGCGACCAGTCCCATGAGGGGACAAACATACCAAGGAGGGAAACAGCTGGAACGCGTAAGCGAATCCTTAGATATTCCCCTTGATGACCATCCGATTATTACTCGGATCCGCACACAGCCTCCCTCCCCTGGTCTCAGCAGGTTCTGACGTCATATCACCTTTTATCACATTACTTGTACTAGTACGCATCGACACATTATTCAATTACAACATGTAGCTTTACATGACGCTTACTTGTTGTTCTTTTTTTAGTGATATTCTTTGTCAAACGGCATCCGTACACTACGGTACGCCTTTATGCCAGGGGCCTCGTTGTACCCATAATACGGCAATAAAGTCCAAATACCTTCACGGTCGTTCGGCACCCCGAACTTATAGCATTATATGCATCGGCTCCGAATCATGTCTTGGGTCAATAGTTGGGTTGCCCGGCTCCTGTGCTTGCTACCCTACGTTCCGCTATATCGGCTAGGGTAATAAAGGGAGAACTATCGTGATTGCGTCCCCTTCTTCCGACGAAGCGCCTCGAGAGAAAGCCGACAACTGACTGTCATGATACGGCGAGAGGTGGACAGCTGTTCGAGAGGTTACAAAATCTTTAAGGATTTCTTCCGCATTATACGATAACTAATGCAGCGTGCGATGGATCGACTTTTCTTCCGATCAGGTGCTTATAGAGCCCCTAGTGCGATCTTCTGAACACCAGGGGCTGCGCCTACCTTTCTTTCGTCAAACTCCTATGGCCAAGTGAGGGTGTTAAAGCCTTATTGTCCGATTGCCTAGTTCGTTGCGTTGAACACCTCCTTCGAGGACCCAAACTTGGGGTAAAGAGTGCTCAAGTTTATCCCGAACACCCCCATACTTTCTACATGGGGGCAGAAGCCGACAACTGGCCAACTCTCAGGGTTAATATATGAAACGGCCGCACAGGAGGTAAAATTTTCAAATAACATGCATTATATCATTTAAATGACCTTGTTCACCCCTACATGGGATAGCATGAATGTATTCAGGGGAATATAATATCCTTGGCACATTGCTCCGCTACAAGGCGGGATCCTTTCAGGACACTATCATAATATAACTCGGGCTTGCGGTGCTCCTCCCCCGCAGGCGGTCTTTCGGTCATCAGCTTTAAAGCATCCATCTTCGCCCAGGGCACCTTTGCGCGGGCGAAGGCCATTCGCGCACCTTCCATACAGACCGACTGCTTGATGACTTCAAGTCGAGGGCAGGCACTTACAAGCCGCTTCACGAGCCTGAAGTAGCTGCTGGGAATCGCCTCGGCAGGCCATAGCCGGATAATTAAATCCTTCATGGCTAGTTCAGCCGCCCTATGCAGTTCGACCAGCTACTTCAGTTGGTCGGCAAAGGGCACTGGATACTCTGGCGCCAGATACTACGACCAGAAGAGTTTCTCTGCAGTGCTCCTTTCTTCAGCTCGGTAGAATTGTGCGGCATCAGACACGCTACGCAGCAGTTCCGCAAACACCCCTGGAGAAATCCGAATTCAAATTAGTAATGTGATTTTTTCCCTTCAAATATCTGCTTTGCATAGAAAAATCCTTACCCGCCGCGATCTTCTTGGCCTCCTGGATTTCCTGCAGGGCACCTTGGGCTTCACCACGGGCATCTTGTGCGGCTTGACGAGCCTTGGTGAGTTCGGATTCTTTCTCCGTTAAACTCTGCTCCAAGGTCTCACATTTCTTCACGGCTTCTTGGAGCTCTTGCTGAACTTGGATAACCCTGGCCTCGTGCTTTTCACGAAGAGCCTGCTCTGTGGCTGCCTTCTTCTCGACCTCGGCCACCGCCTTCTTCAGAGCTTCGACTTCGGCCGTCGCTCCTAGAGCACATCATAAAAAAATTTGTCATACTCAATTATTCATTCGCGCTGAATGCGAACAAGGTTTTTTGCATATGAAAGTGCTAGTTATCGACTAGAGGGGGGGGTGAATAGGCGATTTTAATGGAAGTCTTCAAAACATGGAAGTTTCGAAGACAAACAATAGAAATGACCTAATTGATATGCAGCGGAAGATAAACTACAACAAGCAAACCATAGTCAAGTATGCAGTAATGTGAAAGTACAAAGACTAATAGCAGCTTAGTAGTAAGGATCAGGATGGAAGATAGTATGAAGCCAACCAACGATAGTAGTCAAGCAATGAAGTCAAACAGGTACGACAAATAGGCAATGACTTCATGAAGACAAACTCTAAGTAAAGGGAGGGAGAGGATAGAACCAAATACTTATTGAAGACACAGATTTGTTGGACCAGTTCCGATTCTTTGTGACAATCGTACATCTGGTTAGGGAGGCTGAGATTCAACTCAAGACCGCATCTTCACCTTATTCCCCGTGAGCAAAAGGACACATACCTCGCCCAATCACTCTGGTAAGTCTTCAAGGTAGACTTCCAAACCTTCACAGACTTCGTTCACCGACGATCCACAATGACTCTTGGATGCTCAGAACGCGATGCCTAACCGGCTGGAGGATTCACAGTCCTCAAGTGTAACAAGTCTTGTGTCACGCAGACAGAAAGACTTCAAAGTGATGCCTAACACTCTTTGGCTCTGGGTGTTTGGGCTTTGTCCTCGCAAGGATTTCTCTCTCTCAAAGGCTTCGAGGTGGGTTGCTCTCAAACGACAAAAGCCGTGCACTAACTCTGAGCAGCCACCAATTTATGGTGTAGGGGGTGGGCTATTTATAGCCACTAGGCAACCCGACCTATATATGTCTGAAATGACCCTGGGTCACTAGGGAACTGACACGTGTTCCAACGGTCAGATATCAAACACACACGGCAACTTTACTTGGGCTACAAGCAAAGCTGACTCATCCAGCTCTGGATAAGATTTGCTCTCATTGTCTTCACTCGAAGACATAGGATTTGGGATGAGCAACACTTCACCATTCCGACTTTGTTCACTTGTACCCCACTTAACGAAGACGGTGGTTCCTATGACTCAACAAAGAAGAAAAAGGAAACAACGAAACGACACGCCTTTCAAGGCCCATAGTCTTCACTCAATATCTTCTCATGTCATAGTCTTCAATATGAATATCTTCACATACCACCATTGTCGCCAATGTCTTCATACATTTTAGGGGTCATCTCCGTAGGTAAACCGAATCAATGAGGGACACTACCGTGTTATCCTGCAATTCTCACAAACGCATTAGTCCCTCAACCAAATTTGTCGTCAATACTCCAAAACCAACTAGGGATGGCACTAGATGCACTTACAATCTCCCATCTTTTTGGTGATTGATGACAAACTGGTTGAAGTTTTCAACGGGGATAAAGTATGTGAAATTGTAAAGGATAGGGTATTGTCTTCATAAGTGGCAAAGGCTCCCCCTGAAGATGTGCATATAAGTAATTTGCTTTTGGAATGCAAATGCACATGGCAGGTTGTACTTGTGGAGATCCTCTTCAACTTATGAAGATAATTCATCATGCATGAAATGATATAACTAAGAGAATGACATGCATAATGAAAAATGGACATCTGCAGAATGATCTAAGTGTGGAAGTTATCATCGCACATGCGGAATTTATCATCGCATCACAGAAAAGCAAATAAGTAGCAGACGACCATCGAGTTTAAGTGTTACAACTCAAAGAACCAAATGTATCAAAAGCGAGAGTTGTAAACACTAGGCAAAATATAAAGCAACCACCCATATGAACCCGCTTGAAGACTATCAAACTCATATGCTTCTCCCCTTTGTCAAGAAGGACCAAAAAGGTTTGAAGACATAGAGCATCTACTGCTCCCATGAGGAGTAGGTGAAGCAGCAGGGTTGTCGTTGTTGTTTCGCCACAAGCAGCATTTAACTTGGTGCCGTGTCGTCGTGCAAAAGTAAAGGGGCGGTGAAGTAGCATCGCCTTTCATCATCGATCACTTTGGCATTCCACAGCTTGCCGCAGAGGAAGAATTGTTAGAGTCTTCAAGGGATGGAGTTCGACGAGGACAGCATTCCGTGGAGGAGTGGAGTCAAACTTGAATCTTTCGGTGAAGCCATCGTCTTGAAGATCTGCTTCAAGATCGAAAGCAGCGCCAAACTCTTCCATGATCGCCTACAGGTCTCGTGTGTGACTAAAGATTTCTTGGTGGCAAGATTTCGAATGCAATTGACGTCCACCAAGAGGGTTTGCATCTGTCTCTTGAGCCGTAAGTGATGCTTGTCTTGTTTCGATGCGATTGCCACAAGAAGTTCTCGGTCATTTAGGACGCGAGAGTGCTTCTTAGGCCTTTGGGCAATTGTGCTCTCCTCAAGAGGCTTCAGCAGCGACGGTGAGGCGTGACGAGTGTCCCCAGCCATTGGATAGACACGAGTTACTGCTTGGACTCCTTCCATGGGTTGAGTGAAGCTTTGGTGATCAGCATTTTAAAGACAAAGAGGCTTCTTGGCAGTGCTCAGGTATATGGCTTCAACTCGACATATCAACCTCTCGTAGAAAGATCAAATGATTGCAGCAGAGGGCTCATAGTTGATAGCGAGTGTAGCTTGATGAGGCGCATGACCCATGGAGCATAGAATTTCAGGCCAAAAGGTCGATCCGACGCAGCTGCGGATGAAGAATTCTTGTGTATTGAAGTCGATGCCATTGAGGATGTAAAAGACCAATGTCTTCATGGCTCCTTCAAGTTTTGGTAATGATGAATGCCCTTTGATAGGCCATAGAGTTCACTTTGATGATGTGATATATTGTGCGAGGCGATACTCAAGGTCATCAACAAAGAACTCCTTTGGGTATTCAACGTCAGGTGGCAAAGGCTTCATCATGCTCAACATCTGGCTCATTTTCAGCTCTGGCTTATGGAAGATGCTCTCCAGTGCATTGCGGTGGAGTTAACAATCAGGTTCGAACAGCTCTCCGGGAGTGGGTAGGCCTGTAAGCCAATGACGTCAAGTGCTTTGGCTTCATGATGAACATTTCCTGTCATCCACTCGAGAACCCATGTCTTTGTATCCCTGTAGTAGCCGCGAATGTAAAGGGTAGCATAGAATTGAAGCAAAAGTTCCTCATTCCGATGTTCTTTATGCATCATAAAGCTGAAAGCGGACACTGCATCACGTAAAGCAGCCAAGTGCTTGTTCTAAGCATGGCAGTCCAAAGCAATGGCTTTAGTGTCGAGGCGCATATCGTGGAAAATGCGCCTTGATCAAGGCTGTAACGCAGGAGTAATAGCTTCACGCCGATAGCTCCGTAAACGATCGATGATATTCTTGGCCTTGAGTAGGGGTTCTTTGCTCTGTCAAAGAAGGTGTTGTGGGCTTTGAAGCCATTTGCATTGAAGGACCCTCAGAGAGGTGGCAGCACTGGAAACTTGGCAGTCTTGGCTTTGGTTTACGGACCCGAGGCCTATGCTCAACATGATAATCAAACCGAGGACCAGAGGCATTAGGCGGAGGGACCGTAACGGGCCATTTGACAAAGGATCACCGATCATAGTTGTATGCTTGCTCAATTGTATGGGGCCTTGGTGGCGGAACAGGAGCAAAGTGGCAACAACAGAGGCGTGCAGTTGCACAACAGATGCTTAAGGAGCAGCTTGCATCATTGGCTTCTCGCACATTGGTTGGTGCAGGCTCCACATTTGCTTCAAATGGCCTATGACTACATCGCTGGCTTCATTTGTGTTGGTGGTGGTAGCCTCAAGATTTTCAACCTCCACTTGATGAGCCGGAGGGTCGTGCATCGCACGCTCACTTCAGGAACAGCTTCTTCAAGAATGGGGGAGTAGGGACACGTTCTTCTTCTTGGTTGTCATCGGGTGATGCGGCGGATTGTCTTCAAAGCAGCTTTGGCTTCAGACGGAGAGACATTCACAAATGGAGTGGCTTCGAAACACTTGACGTGCAACAGATTGGTGGTGCACTTCTCCTTCCGGGATGCTCGAAAGAGGGACTTGAGGCCTTGATCCTTTGGCGGCTCATGTAATGTCAAGCGACACCTTTGGAGATAGAGTTGGCTGGGCCTCAAAGTCAGCCTCTTCTTCTTGCACAGGTGCTGTGACTTGTTGTTGTTGGGGAGTACTCTGGGAGTCTTGTTGTTGTGGGTGATCAGCCCATGATGCATCCTGAGCAATTGGCGTCAGAGGACGACCAATGCCGATGAGTTCGCTGTTCGTGAGAACAGGCGATGATACCAAGTTGTGTTCGATCTGAGGAAGAACTACATCATCTTCAACATTGTCATGGTGACCAATGTCTTCAGAGCGGTGGATCAATCATTGAATGTCTTCAGCTTCATGAGCCTCTCGTGGAAGCGTGCTCATGAACTATCATCCGTCGTTCTTGGTGTTCAGATGCAGGCGAACCATTGAGATAGGTTCAACAACTAAGGGCTCTGTGGGGAGCAGCCTGATTCTTCTAGGTTTTGCGCTTCTTCTTGGAGGGAGCAACATCAGAGGCTTCAGGATTTTTCCTTTTTCCGCTTCAGCCTCGGTAGTCCTCATCTTCTTCAGTTCTGAAGCGGTTGACCTGACCTTTGGCTTCGAGCCAGTCATGCTTCTTGGGAAGACTATGCGAGGTTCTTCCTGCCTTGAAGGTGCAGATTGGTCAGTTGATGGCTTCTTCTTCTTTGCAGCCATTCTGGGGTCAATGCCAGGACGACCAAGAGCCTTGCGCTTCTCAAATTTCATTGTAGGCTTGCACACACTTGTCACCAGACTCTTCGTGGCGCCACGAGAGCCTTTAGCTTCTTGGCGCTTCTTGAGAAAGGCTTCTTTGAACTCGCGGCAAGATGATCTTGAAGTTTTTGACATCTTGCACACTGAGCTCTGCCACATGCTTCTTGAACTGAGCTTTCTCATAGTCGATCTTGTGCTTCAGTTCAACGATGCGCTGAGCAAGAGCTAGCTCAAACCACTCATCAATGAAGTTATGGATGATTGCCACATCAAAGAGAGGCAAATCATTGAAGATCTCTGCTTCTTCCTTGCTCTTGATCAGTTGCTCAAGAGCATCATCTGCAAGATCTTCATCGCTGGACAAATCAATGTGCTCTTCTCGCAGAATGGCAGTAGGAGCCAATGTCTGAGCTTTATTTTTGACGATTTTCTTTTTCTTCTCCGTCTTCTTGGAGATACGTGATAGATCTTCAGACTGCATAATCGCCTTCGTGGAGGTGCAAGGCGCTGGCTTCGCACGTGAAGCTTTTGGAGGAGCAATGATCTTGAAGCCTTAGCCTTCTTTGGCTTCGCGGCTTTGGAGTAGGAGCTGGGGCTTCATCGATGTCGATCATCATCAGAATGATCCACTTTGGCACCTTGGACCGAGATGTGAGTGATGAGGCCATCAAGGTTGTAGAACGGACCGATGACATTGGGTTCTGCATCACGTGAGCCGTCAGCACGGGGAGCAGAGGGACCAGGGTTGAAGTCTAATCCCAATGACTTCTTGTTTTCCTTGGCCGATGCCTTTGCATCTTTGGAAGTTGCGCTTGAAGAGATTATCGTTACGACACCGTGAGCAATGACGATGGGTCGGCATTTTCAGCCGAGGTCCACGGACCATACAAGGATAGAAACCCCGTGCAATAGCTTCCGCCTCGTTCTTGGGTGGAAGGCCTCAAAGAGAATATCACCCCAAGGACTTTTGATAGCATTCTTCTCAACGTATTCCCCGGTCACGAACTTGTATTTGAACCATTGTTCAGCCCAATATCGTCGAATCCATTGGATTCGTGTCTTGCACTGATTATAATTCTCTTCAAGATCTGTCTTGTATAGCTCTGAGAGGTCATCAGGCAATTCTCTTGATGTTCCCCCACGACGCTGTCTGCCACCCTTCCTCATCGATTTCTCTCGCAGCCATGAACTTCAAACTGAATGGCTTCAACACGCTCAAAGGCTTCAAAGGCTTTCGCTTGCTTTGGACAAACAGAACCGGCTTCGGAGAGTTAATGTGATGTCAGTAAGAATTCTGCAAACTAATGCGCACTATGAGAACCAAGGGATTCTCCCACGGACATGTACCTGTGACAGCATTAGAGATGCGAGGAAGGGGAAGAGGTCATATGCATTCTCGTAAGATTTTGAAGATAAATCAGTTTGAAGACATTGACCTCATGATGCGAAGACATTCACTTATATGTTGAGAGTTGGTTCCAGATTTATACGAATCCGTGAATAAGTACAAGTGAGGAATCTAACTAGATATCAAGCTTAGGTGAATATACTAGGCATTATGAGATGCAGACAGAATAGATCTAACATTGTATAGGCAGAAACCAATTTTGGTAAATAGGATGAATCTTTGAGGATAAAAAAGATGGTAAAAATAGAGTTGTATTTACCACACGAAGAACTGCTAGATGGGATGAGTAGGAGACCGAGCAGTTCAATCCACCGTGCCCTAACTTGGCGACAGAGGACACCTACGGCGGGCGGGAGAGGACGATGTCCGCGGTCGGGCGTGAGGACGACGTCGGAGAAGTCGCGCGCCAATGAAGCGCTTCGTCACGGGCATCGTCGAGAGCTAGCGGTGGCGCTTAGGGTTTTGACGAGGTGGAGAGGTGGAAGAAGGTTTTCTTTACCTCGTGGGACATGTATTTATAAGGAAGTGTGCGGCTGGCGCAATTACTCGTGTGCCCCCGGTGGTTCACATTCGAGGGGCACGTGGCAAGCATGCAACTACTCGTAGTTGTCCCATCGTTCCCACGCCCGCCAGTTTGTCGGATGGTCGTTCCGGCTTCTCCGGATTTCAAACAATAAGGATGAATCATTTAAAACAGACTTAATGTTTGTCTCTGCGCCTTCTCACGACAAGGACGCAGAGAAGACATTCGACGCTTTCAATAGAATGCATATGATTTGGACAGATAGAGTTTGAGATAGAAAGCATAGAGAGATTAGGGTCCGATCACATTCACTTAGTTCAAAAGATTCAACTAGGAAGACATAGCTATAAGTGAATGTCAGAGAGGACAGAACACTAGTATATATATCAGAAAGCAATCAAATCAACATAGTGAAGAAAATCATGAAGATAAGTTGAAATTTGAAGACAAACCAAATGCGAAGACATAGCAAAAATAACGCCATGAGTGAAACACTTCAAACAGAGAAACTTGGTGGTATGCGTTACCCATCAGATAGGAAGTATTAGACCCGCACCACGGTGCACAATTATAGTGGCGCTCCAAGTCAAATTCCACGTTAATGTATTCACACTCATAATGTAAGTCTTCATTGATTGAAGATATACTTTACTTCGTGTGTTGCACATCTAAGTCATCAACATGCGTAAGTGTTAGGATGTGTGCTCGATCACGGTGACATTTGAGGATTCCAAGATATTTAGCTCACACCATAACTTGCAAAACCTTTTCTCATCCAAGGGCTTTGTGAAGATATCTGCCATTTGCTCTTCAGTGATGACGTGAATGATGTCAATATCTTTCTTCATGACATGATCTCTGAGAAAGTGATGACGAATTTCAATGTGTTTTGTCTTCGAGTGCTGAACTGGATTGTTGGCAATCTTGATGGCGCTTTCGTTGTCGCAGAAGAGAGGTACTTGTTTCAGATTGATGCCATAGTCCTTGAGAGTTTGCTTCATCCACAGAAGCTGAGCACAGCAAGATCCAGCAGCAATGTATTCAGATTCAGCAGTTGAGAGTGATACACAGTTCTGCTTCTTTGAAGACCAACAGACAAGTGATCGTGCCAGAAAGTGACATGTGCCTGATGTAGACTTGCGATCCACCTTGTCACCAGCATAATCAGCATCCGAGAATCCAACCAGATCAAATTCTGAGCCCTTTGGATACCATAATCCGAGTGTTGGGGTGTGAGCCAAATATCGAAAAATTCGCTTCACAGCTAGGTGATGCGATTCCTTTGGTGCCGCTTGGAATCGAGCACACATGCAAACACTAAGCATAATATCTGGCCTAGATGCACATAGGTAAAGTAAGGAACCAATCATGGAGCGGTATACCTTTTGATCAAATTATTTACCATTGTCGTCGGGACCCAGATGGTGTTTGGCTGGCATTGGCGTCGTGTAACCTTTGCAATCTTGCATTCCAAACTTCTTCAGACAATCTTTGAGGTATTTTTCTTGAGATATGAAGATGCCATACCTTTGCTGACGAATTTGAAGACCAAGGAAGAACTTCAGCTCACCCATAATGGACATCCGATATTGCTCTTGCATCATGTATCCAAACTCATCACTATACTTCCGTTGGTGCAGTAGAAGATAATTTCATCCACATATATTTGGCACACAAACAGCTTCACCATCATATGTCTTCGTGAAGAGTGTGGGATCGAGGATCCAGGTTTGAAGCCTTTGCTCTTCGTGAAGTCTTTGATCGTATCATACCAAGCGCGAGGAGCTTGTTTGAGGCCATACAGTGCTTTGTTTAGCTTGTACACCATATCTTGATGTTTTGGATCTTCAAAGCCAGGTGGTTGAGCGACGTATACTTCTTCTTCAATTTTGCCGTTGAGAAATGCACTCTTCACATCCATTTGATATAGCAAGATGTTGTGGTGGTTAGCATAGGCTAGCAGTATGCTAATAGCTTCAAGCCTAGCCACAGGAGCAAATGTTTCATCGAAGTCAATTCCTTCAACTTGAGTATATACTTGAGCCACAAGACGTGCTTTGTTTCCTCGGATTTACTTGACCATACTCATCTTGCTTGTTTCGATATATCCATTTTGTGCCAATAATGTTATGCTTATGTAGGGTCGACGCTTGACAAGTTCCCAAACATTGTTCAGCTTGAACTGTTGAAGTTCTTCTTGCATAGCTTGTATCCATTCAGGTTCCATAAAGGCTTCAGCTACTTTCTTGGGTTGTGATATTGACACAAAAGAAAAGTGCCCACAGAAATTTGCTAATTGTGTTGCTCTTGAGCGAGTAAGTGGACCAGGTGCATTGATGCTATCAATTATCTTCTCAATTTGTACTTCATTTGCAACTCGAGGATGAACTAGACGAAGACCTTGCTCTTGCTGATCATTGTCATCATTGGGAGGATTGTCTTCAGTCTGAGCATTGTCTTCGAGTTGGTTAGGTGCAGAAATGATAAGTTCCTCTTCGTGCTGTGCTTGAAGGCATGATTTCACCAGCCCCATCAGCTCGATAGATTCATTTGGCGGAGCTTCGTCTAGTGTACTTGGCAGGAGCTCTCTTTGTGAACCATTGGTTTCATCAAATCGCACGTCCACAATTTCGACGATTTTGTAGAGATAGAGGTTGAAGACTCTGTAAGAGTGCGAGTCCTTTCCAGAATCGAGCATGAAGCCTTCGTGAGCTTTAGGTGCAAATTTTGACTTGTGATGGGGATCCTTGATCCAGCACCTAGCTCCAAATACTCAAGTAGGCGACATTTGGCTTCTTGCCAATAAGGAGCTCATAGGATGTTTTGTTCAAAAGCTTATGGATGTAAACACGGTTGATGACGTGACATGCTGTATCAATAGCTTCAGGCCAGAACTTTCTTGGTGTCTTGTACTCGTCGAGCATTGTTCGAGCCATCTCAATGAGCATTCTATTTTTGCGCCCTACGATGCCATTTTGCTGAGGTGTGTATGGAGCAGAAAACTCATGAGTGATTCCCATTGTATACAGAAAAAGATCAAGTCCGGTGTTCTTGAACTCAAGGTCGTTGTCACTTCGATATGCTTGATCTTGACGCCATAATTGTTCATGGCTCGATTAGCGGTTGCTGAAGACATCTTGCACTTCAGTCTTGTAGAGAATTATGTGCACCCATGTATATCTTGAGTAGTCATCAACAATGACGAAGCCATAGAGACAAGCAGTTGTGGTGAGGGTAGAGTAGTGAGTAGGGCCAAATAAGTCCATGTGTAACAGCTCGAAGGGAAGATATGTCGTCATGATTGTCTTAGAGGGTGCTTTGCCCTAGTCATCTTTCCAAATTGAGCACCACACAAATGATCCTTCTTGAACTTGACACCCTTGAAGCCTATGACATGCTTCTTCTTGGCGAGTGTGTGTAAGTTCCTCATGCCAAGATGCCCCAGCCTCCGATGCGAGCCAGCATTACAAGCTTTGCAAGAAGACATACGGCAAGCTGTGGACCTGCTAAGAAATCTACCATGTATAGATCATCTTTCCGATACCCTTCAAATACTAGAGACTTGTCAGATTCCATTAGTACAAGGCAACGATAATTTCCGAATAGCACAATCATGTTCAAGTCACAAAGCATCGAGACAGACATTAAGTTGAAACCAAGGGATTCAACTAGCATCACTTTAACCATGTGTTGATCCTTTGAGATTGCAACTCTACCTAGACCCAATACCTTGCTTTTACCAAAGGTCGCCAAAGGTGATGTGACTCTTGTCTGATGGACGTAAGGTTGAGTCCATGAGAAGTCTTCGATCACCAGTCATATGATTAGTGCATCCGCTGTCCATAATCCATTCTGAAGCATGAGGTGTCATACCCTACAGTACAGTTAGGGGGATAGGCTTCACCAAGAGTATTGTGAAGCATAAACATTTGACGGGCAAGAGGATTATTGAAGCTCAGATCAAGATTAGGACTGATAGGATGAATGGCAAACAATTCAGAACAAAATACATAGTGAGACCATTTGGGCATTTGATCTTGCGCCTACAAGATGTTTTAGGTCCCCAAGAATAGCATCGACGCCTTTCGATTTTCGGTGGAGACCTTTCCTCGCAAACGAAAGTTAATTCTTCTTAACCACCCACATCTTCGTGGGTGGCTTAGAAGCAATGAGTCTAAGTGCAAGCATCCGAGAACTTCGGCTTTGGAGCCCTAGCAAATAGCCTTGCAGGAGATGAATGATACTCATATGAATAAGCGAGAAAAGTTCTTTGTTCTATGAACATAGCGGTTTGAAGACACACGCTCATATTCATAAGTTTGAGTACGGTTTCCTGCAAAACATTGGCGTTAGGGTGACTCGGTGAGTCCTCCGTTCAGATGAAGCCTTTGGACCATATGACGTCTTAGGTCCTGGGGTTTGTCTTCTTCCTGTGTGGTGTCATGATCACATTCACTGGAAGATTCTCAAGACAGCTTTTGGGAACCCAGATCTTCTTCATAGGTGGTCCATTCATGCAGCTTAGTACCAATATAACTGGCAAACACTTCACAAATCTGAGTCTTGATCAGAGAATAGTTTGCATCAATGGATACATCGATGAAAATATGATTAGAACAGGTAAAGCCAGATAAGGTGGATGGATCCATCGAAGGTCCCTTTGCAGCAACCCATGTGGTTTTGGGATACCGCTTCAAAGCTTCGAGAGGAACCATCAACATTCATTTTCCTCTCAACCCAACACCCTCTTTCCTAGGGTTTGATTCCGTAATCTGCTTTTGAGGACAACGCCAAAGTGTCCGATGTCCTTTCGCACTTTTATACATCCCTGTTTCAAGCAATCTCTTCAACCTAGCATTTTCATCAGCAATAGTAGTGGTATCCTCCGCAGAGGGGTTAGTTACCACATCAGTAGTTGAAGACAATGCAACAGTAGCAGCAGTGGAACATTCAGCAACAGAGGTAGCGTTATCACGCTCAAGGCATTTTAGACATGGTGGTTCAAATCCATCCTGAGCGGGACTGATCTGTTGAGCGTGAAGTGACTCATTCTCTTTTTGAAGATCTTCATGAGCCGCTCTCAATTTCTCAAGCTCTTGCTTCCTTTGAAGATAATCATAGGAGAGCTTTTCATGAGTGGTTGAGAGCGTTTCATGACGACTTTCAAGTTCTTGGTACTTAGCATGAAGATTTTTTATGTCTTCAAGTAAGGACTGTGAACGAGTCATTTCCGCGTCCAATGTGTCATCGCTTTTGTCTAACAGTTTTTGAGTATGTTCAATAGCTTTTTGTTGTTCAGTTGCAATTTTAGCAAGTGTTTTGTAGCTGGGCTTGGATTCACAATCGAGTCATCTTCACTTGATGTTTGAAAGTAAGCATCACGTGATTTTACCTTGGCACCACATGCCATGAAGCGATGAGGGTGGGAGCAGGGTCGTCCTTGTCATCAGCTTCAGCGTTGGTGTGGAAGTCATTGTCTTCAGTGTTGAAAATGGACTTGGCAACATAGGCTGTGGCTAGAGCCAGACTTGCAACGCTAGGGTCGGACTCCTCTTCAGACTCCACCTCCGCCTCCTCAGAAGCAGACTCCTCCTCTGAATCCATTTCCTTGCCAACAAAAGCACGAGCCTTGCCAGATGAGCTCTTCTTATGAGATGAAGACTTTGATGAGGACTGGGAAGAAGACTTTGAAGATTTCTTCTTCTTCTTGCCATCAGAATAATATTCCTTGCTCTTCTTCTTCTTCTTCTCATTGTCCCACTTTGGACACTTAGAGATATAGTGTCCAGGTTTCTTGCACTTGTGACATGTTCTCTTCTTGTAGTCATGAGTGGAAGCTTCATCATTTCTTGAGCTAGATCGTGAAGACTTTCTGAAGCCCTTCTTCTTAGTGAACTTCGAACTTCTTCACAAGCATAGCAAGTTCCTTTCCAATGTCTTCGTGGATCATCGAACTGCAATGATTCTTCTTCAGATGAGGAAACAACTTTTTGCCTTCAAAGCGCGAGTTCGCCATAGTTGGGACCATAGATATCTCTTTTCTCGTAAAGCTGGAACTCATGTGTGTTGAGCCTCTCAAGTATATCAGACGGATCGAGTGTCTTGAAGTCGTATGCGTTCTTGTATCATGAGGGCAAGGGTGTCAAAGGAGCCGTCAAGTGATCTCAAGAGTGTCTTGACGATTTCATGCTTGGTAATCTCAAGGCGCCGAGAGCACGAAGCTCATTTGTAATGTCGGTGAGGCGATCAAACCTGAGCTGGACATTTTCATTGTCGCTTCTCTTGAAGCGGTTGAAGAGGTTGCGAAGAACACTGATCCTTTGATCTCTCTGGGTTGAGACGCCTTCGTTGACCTTGGATAGCCAGTCCCAGACTAGCTTCGACGTTTCCAGAGCACTCACACAGCCATACTGTCTTTTGGTCACATGACCACAGATGATGTTCTTGGCAGTAGAGTCCAGTTGAATGAACTTCTTGACATCGGTAGGGTGACACCTTCACCAGTTTTGGGGACGCCGTTCTTGACGACATACCGTAGGCTCGACATCAATGGCTTCAAGATGCATGCGCATCTTATTCTTCCAGTAGGGATATTCAGTTCCATCGAACACGGGGCAAGCAGCGGAGACTTTGATTATCCCTGCAGTCGACATAGCTAAAACTCCAGGTGGTTAAACTGAATCACACAGAACAAGGGAGTACCTTGCTCTGATACCAATTGAAAGTGCTAGTTATCGACTAGAGGGGGGGTGAATAGGCAATTTTTATGAAAGTCTTCAAAACGTGGAAGTTTCGAAGACAAACAATAGAAATGACCTAATTGATATGCAGCGGAAGATAAACTACAACAAGCAAACCATAGTCAAGTATGCAGTAATGTGAAAGTACAAAGACTAATAGCAGCTTAGTAGTAAGGATCGTGGATGGAAGATAGTATGAAGCCAACCAACGATAGTAGTCAAGCAATGAAGTCAAACAGTACGACAATGTGCAATGACTTCACGAAGACAAACTCTAAGTAAAGAGAGGGAGAGGATAGAACCACCACTTGTTGAAGACACGTGATTTGTTGGATCGGTTCCAGCCACTGTGACAATCAGACGTGCGGTTAGGGAGGCTGAGATTCAACTCGAAGACCGCGTCTTCACCTTATTCCCTTGATCAAAGGACACACAGTCCTCGCCCAATCACTCTGGTAAGTCTTCAAGGTAGACTTCCGAACCTTCACAGACTTCGTTCACCGGGCGATCCACAATGACTCTTGGATGCTCGTAACACGACGCCAAACCGGCCGGAGGATTCACGATCCTCAAGTGTAATAAGTCTTCGTGTCACGCAGATGTAAAGACTTTAGTGATGCCTAACACTCTTTGGCTCGGGTGTTTGGGCTTTGTCCTCGCATGATTTCTCTCTCTCAAAGGCTTCGAGGTGGGTTGCTCTCAAACGATAAAAGCCGTGCACTAACTCTGAGCAGCCACCAATTTATGGTGTAGGGGGTGGGCTATTTATAGCCACTAGGCAACCCGACCTGATATGTCCGAAATGACCCTGGGTCACTAAGGAACTGACACGTGTTCCAAGGGTAAGATTTCAAACACACACGGCATCTTTACTTGGGCTACAAGCAAAGCTGACTCATCCAGCTCTGGATAAGATTTGCTCTCATTCTGACTTTGTTCACTTGGACCCCACTTAACAGTACGGTGGTTCCTATGACTCAACAAAGAAGAAAAAGGAAACAACGAAACGACACAGTCTTCGCGCTCCATAGTCTTCACTCAATGCCTTCTCATGTCATAGTCTTCAATATGAATATCTTCACATACCACCATTATCGTCAATGTCTTCATACATTTTTAGGGGTCATCTCCGGTAGGTAAACCGAACCAATGAGGGACACTACCTATGTTATCCTGCAATTCTCACAAACGCATTAGTCCCTCAACCAAATTTGTCGTCAATACTCCAAAACCAACTAGGGGTGGCACTAGATGCACTTACAACATATCTTGGTTATCCTCCAACTGCTTCTTCACTTGGCCGAGTTCTTCTTAGGCCCGCTCCAGACTCTGCTTCAGTCCGGAGACTTCCGCAGTATGAGAGGCGGCAGTCACTACAGACGCCTGCTTATAAAAAACAAAAGAGGGAGAGGTGTTACAAGGTAAGTCTCATGCGAACATATATTCGATCCTCTCTCCGGTTTTTTCTTCCGAACACCGAACAGTGTATCAGGGGCTACTATCTATACTATAGCACTCTTTGAAACCTCATAACATACCTCAAAGCCCGTTATAAGGTTGATGCAGGCTTCATTCAGCTCGCTTTCAGCGGACTGAATCTTCTCAATCACCGCACCCATAAGGGCACGGTGTTCTTCAACGATGGAGGCGCTCTTCACGCTGCCGATAAGGTATCCGGCACCTCTGGTTGGGCTGAGGTTGCCGGTGGAACAGGCGCACCCCCTGCTATCAAGGGAGGTTGCCTGCCTGATTTCGGAGCCATGTTGGTCTCCAGAAATGTGTCCGGCTAGGGGCCGAATTCAAGATAGTCCCCGCCGTCGGTGTCCATGGGAGCCTTTTCCCCCGTGTGTCCGGCCACCGAGGTTTGACCCTCCGGTGCCGACTTGACGGTCTTCCCACCCCCTCCTTGTCCTGGGACCCTTTGGGACGATACCCCGGTGTCATTCACGTGTTTGGGGGAGGGGGCCGTCGGGGGTGTCCCGCTGTCCATAGCATCTGAGCCCAGTGAATCCTCTGATGAGGATTGTTCGGCGCGGGACCTGGCCGGACTACAAAAAAGACAGGACACGATGTGTTAAACGTTGTACGATAGTGAGTCTGGATACACGAACGTGTCCGGGCTTTATATACTCATGATTTCACCAGGGGCTGGACCCTGGGATACCACTCCGGGCTGCTGTCGGCGGCGGTGGCGGATTCCTCCAGAAGGGGAGTCTTACCCTTCTTAGGCAACTCAGCCTCCAAGTGTGTGGAGGTCGTCCGTTTCTTCCTCCCCCTTGCTAGGGGGGATCGGCCTTCCTCCTCTTCCTCGTCCTCTCTGGACGAAGAGCGGGCCTCGGAGTCTTCGGATATTGTGTCCGAAGTCCCTTGGTGACGAAGGCCGCCCCTGGTCTCTTTGCACTACAAAAAAAGACACATCCGTGACATTTTGGGCCGAACGATTTTTTTTTCTGTCATACATATGACACTTCTATGACGATAATTGTGACAAAACCCTATCATCATAGATGTGGTGGGCTCCTACTTCTATGACAAAAAATCATGATGGAAAATGGGCTTTTCGTCTGGGCGGGCCGGAGACGCAGCTGCATGACATTCTTTTGGCCGTCCATGGCCGGAAAAAACCCGTGGAAGAAGCGAGGAGGAAAATTTCGAGGAGTTGCGGTTACGGTGGGAGGTCGGGCCGAGTAATGCGTGTTTCTCTCGTACACGCACGCTGCTGCAGTAAAAGTAGACGTTGGTTTCTAATCGAACCCGAGCGATTGCAATCGTAGGCTATGCGTTCTGCGAACCGAGCGATCGATCGATGGGCGTTTAATCGAACCCGATCGAGCGATTCCTTCGCTGCTGCTGCTAACTGAAGCCGATCGATCGGATGGACGGTGAGTGTTGCGGGGGGGGGGGGGGGTGGATGAACAGTGAGCGGTGGCGTTGCCTCTGGATGAACAGTAGATGGTGGAGGGGTGCCCGTGGAGGGGTGGTTGTGTTGGAAATATGCCCTAGAGGCAATAATAAAAGCATTATTATTATATTTCCTTGTTCATGATAATTGTCTTTTATTCATGCTATAATTGTATTATCCGGAAATCGTAATACACGTGTGAATACATAGACCACAATATGTCCCTAGTGAGCCTCTAGTTGACTAGCTCGTTGATCAACAGATAGTCATGGTTTCTGACTATGGACTTTGGATGTCATTGATAACGGGATCACATCATTAGGAGAATGATGTGATGGACCGCACTAATCCTAAGCATAGCACAAGATCGTGTAGATTCGTTTTGCTAGAGCTTTTCCAATGTCAAGTATCTCTTCCTTAGACCATGAGATCGTGTAACTCCCGGATACCGTGAGGAGTGCTTTGGGTGTACCAAACGTCACAATGTAACCGGGTGACTATAAAGGTGCACTACAGGTATCTCCAAAGTGTCATTGGGTTGACACGGATCGAGACTGGGATTTGTCACTCTGCATGACGGAGAGGTATCACTAGGCCCACTCGGTAGTGCATCATCACAATGAGCTCAAAGTGACCAAGTGTTTGGTCACGGGATCATGCATTACGATGCGAGTAAAGTGACTTGCGATGCCGAGATTGAACGAGGTATTGGGATACCGACGATCGAATCTCGGGCAAGTAAAATACCGATTGACAAAGGGAATTGTATACGGGTTGTTTGAATCCTCGACATCGTGGTTCATCCGATGAAATCATCGAGGAGCATGTGGGAGCCAACATGGGTATCCAGATCTCTCTTTTTGTTATTGCCCGAGATCAGTATCTGTCATGTCTGCATGTCTCCCGAAACCGTATGGTATACACACTTAAGGTTCGGTGACGCTAGGGTTGTATGAATATGAGTATGCAGCAAACCAAATGTTGTTCGAGTCCGGATGAGATCCCGGACGTCACGAGGGAGTTCCGGAATGGTCCGGAGGTAAAGATTTATATATAGGAAGTCTTATTTTGGTCACCGGAAAAGTTTGGGCATTATCGGTATTGTAACGGAGTGCTTGGAAGGGGTCCGGGGTCCACCGGGGGTCCACCTGCCCTGGGGCCACATGGGCTGTAGGGGTGCGCCTTGGCCCATATGGGCCAAGGGCACCAGCCCCAAGAGGCCCATGCGCCTAGGGATAAGAAAAAGGGAGAGTTCAAAGGGGGAAGGCACCTCCGAGGTGCCTCTGGAGGATGGACTCCTCCCCTCTGGCCGCACCCCTTCCTTGGAGGAAGGGGCAAGGCTGCGCCCCCCTCTTTGCACCTATATAAAGGGAGGGGAGGAGGTGGCCGCACCCATAAGCCTAGGAGCCTCCTCCTCCCTGAAACACCTCCTCCTCCTCCGTAGTTGCTTAGCGAAGCCTGGCCGGAGTTCGCTGCATCCACCACCACGCCGTCGTCTTGGATCATCATCAACCTCTCCTTCCCCTTGCTGGATCAAGAAGGAGGAGACATCATCCGCTCCCTGCACGTGTGTTGAACGCGGAGGTGCTGTCCGTTCGGCACTAGGCCATCGGTGATCCTGAATCACGGCCAGTACGACTCCATCAACCCCTGCTCCATTGAACGCTTCCGCACGCGATCTACAAGTTGTATTTAGATGCAATCACTCTCCCATGACTCGTTGCTAGATGAACTCATAGATTGATCTTGGTGAAACCGTAGGAAAAATTTTAATTTTCTGCAACGTTCCCCAACAGTGGCATCATGAGCTAGGTCTATGCGTAGTTCTTTTGCACGAGTAGAACACAATTTTGTTGTGGGCGTGGATCTTGTCAACTTACTTGCCGTTACTAGTCGTATCTTGCTTCCGCGGTATTGTGGGATGAAGCGGCCCGGACCAACCTTACACGTGCGCTTACGTGAGACCGGTTCCACCGACTAACATGCACTAGTTGCATAAGGTGGCTGGCGGGTGTCCTGCCTCTCCCACTTTAGTTGGAGCGGATTCGATGAACAGGGTCCTTATGAAGGGTAAATAGAAGTTGACAAGATCACGCCAGGTTATTCGTGAGGTAAGAAAACGTTCTTGCTAGAACCCAATTGCAGCCACGTAAAGATGCAACAACAATTAGAGGACGTCTAACTTGTTTTTGCAGCAATTGTTATGTGATGTGATATGGCCAAGTTGTGATGAATGATGATATATTGTGATGTATGAGATCATGTTCTTGTAATAGGAATCACGACTTTCATGTCGATGAGTATGACAACCGGCAGGAGCCATAGGAGTTGTCTTTATTTTTGTATGACCTGCGTGTCATTGAAGAACGCCATGTAACTTACTTTACTTTATCGCTGACCACGTTAGCCGTAGTAGTAGAAGTAGTCATTGGCGTGACAACTTCATGAAGACATGATGATGGAGATCATGATGATGGAGATCATGGTGTCGTGCGGTGTGTGGATGATCATGGAGCCTCAAGATGAAGATCAAAGGAGCTATATGATATTGGCCATATCATGTCACTACTTTATAATTGCATGTGATGTTTATTATGTTTTATGCATCTTGTTTACTTAGAACGACGGTAGTAAATAAGATGATCCCTTAGAACAATATCAAGAAGTGTTCTCCCTAAGCATGCACCGTTGCTACAGTTAAGTCGCTTCTAAGCACCACGTGATGATCGGGTGACGGATTCTTACGTTCACATACAACGGGTGTAAGACAGATTTACACACGCAGTAAACACTTAGGGTTAACTTGACGAGCCTAGCATGTACGGACATGGCCTCGGAACACGGAGACCGAAAGGTCGAACACGAGTCGTATGGAAGATACGATCAACATGAGAATGTTCACCGACGATGACTAGTCCGTCTTCACGTGATGATCGGACACGGCCTAGTCGACTGGATCGTGTAACACTTAGATGACTAGAGGATGTCTAATCTAACCGGGAGTTCATTAATAATTTGATTAGATGAACTTTATTATCATGAACAATAGTCTAAAATCTTTATAATATGTCTTGTAGATCAAATGGCCAACGCTCATGTCACCATGAACTTCAACGCGTTCCTAGAGAAAACCAAGTCGAAAAGATGATGGCAGCAACTATAACGGACTGGGTCCTAACCCGAGGATCATCCTCATAGCTGCCAAGAAACAATATGTCCTAGAAGCACCGCTTAGGTGAAGCACCCATCCCTGCAGAACCAAGACGTTATGAACGCAGCTTGGCGGTCTAAATCTTGATGATTACTCCCTCGTTCGGTGCAGCATGCTTTACAGCTTAGAACCGGGGCTCCAAAAGCGCTTTTGAGCAACACGGAGCATATGAGATGTTCGAGGAGCTGAAACTAGTTTTCCAAGCTCATGCCCGGGTCGAGAGATATGAAGTCTCCGACAAGTTCTACTGATTTGTAAGTCGGAGGAAAATAGTTCGCCAAGGAGCACATACTCAAAATGTCCGGGTTGCACAACCGCTTTGTCCCAAATTGGACATAAACCTCCCTGACGAGGCGGTCATTGACAGAATCCTTCAACACTCCCACCAAGCTACAAGAGCTTTGTGATGAACTACAATATGCAGGGGATGGAGAAGACCATTCCCGGTATTCTCAATGCTGAAATCAGCCAGGTTGAAATCGTGAAAGAACATCAAGTGTTGATGGTCAATAAAACCACTAAGTTCAAGAAGGGCAAGGGCAAGAAGAACTTCAAGAAGGGACGGCAAAGAGAGGTTGCCGCCGCCTTGTAAGCAAGTTGCCGGAAGAAGAAGTCAAAGAATGGACCCAAGCCCCTGAGATCGGGTGCTTTTATTGCAAAGGGAAGGGTCATCGAAGCGGAACTGCCCCAAATACTTAGCGGACAAGAAGGCCGGCAACACCAAAGGTATATTTGATATACATGTAATTGATGTGTACCTTACCGATACTCGTAGTAACTCCTGGGTATTTGATACGGTGCCGTTGCTCATATTTGTAACTCACACCAGGAGCTGCGGAATAAACGGAGACCTGGCGAAGGACGAGGTGACGATGCTGCGTCGGGGAATGGTTCCAAGGTCGATGTGATCGCCGTCGACGCTTACCTCTACATTTACCTACGGGATTAGTTATAAACCTTAATAATTGCTATTTGGTGCCAAGTTTGAGCATGAACATTGTATCTGGATCTCGCTTAATACGAGATGGCTACTCATTTAAACCGAGAATAATGGTTGTTCTATTTATATGAGAGAAATGTTTTATGGTCATGCTCTGATAGTCAATGGTTTATTCTTAATGAATCTCGAGCGTAATGTTACACATGTTCATAGTGTGAATACCAAAAGATGTAAAGTTGATAACGATAGTCCCACATACTTGTGGCATTGCCGCCTTGGTCACATTGGTGTCAAGCGCATGAAGAAGCTCCATGCTGATGGACTTCTGGAGTCTCTGGATTATGAATCATTTGACACATGCGAACCATGCCTCATAGGCAAGATGACCAAGACTCCGTTCTCCGGAACAATGGAGCGAGCAACCAACTTATTGGAAATCATACATACCGATGTGTATGCGGTCCAATGAGTGTTGAGGGCTCATGGAGGATATCGTTATGTTCTCACTCTCACAGATGACTTGAGTAGATATGGGTATGTCTACTTGATGAAACACAAGTCCGAGACCTTTGAAAAGTTCAAGGAATTTCAGAATGAGGTAGAGAATCAACGTGACCGAAAGATAAAATTCTTACGATCAGATCCTCGAGGAGAATATTTAAGTCACGAATTTGCTTTACACTTAAGAAAATGTGGAATCGCTTTCACAACTCACGCCGCCTGGAACACCTCAGTGTAACGGTGTGTCCGAACGTCGTAATCGCACTCTATTGGATATGGTGCGATCTATGATGTCTCTCAGTGATTTACCGCTATCTTTTTGGGGATACGTTCTAGAGACAGCTACATTCACTTTAAATAGGGCACCGTCTAAATCCGTTGAGACGACACCGTATGAATTATGGTTTGGAAAGAAACCTGTCATTGCGTTTCTAAAAGTTTGGGGATGCGATGCTTATGTCAAGAAACTTCAACCTGAAAAGCTCGAACCCAAGTCGGAAAAATGCGTCTTCATAGGATACCCTAAGGAAACCCTTGGGTATACCTTCTACCTTAGATCCAAGGCAAGATCTTTGTTGCCAAGAACGGAACCTTTCGAAAAGGAGTTTCTCTCGAAAGGAGTAAGTGGGAGGAAAGTAGAACCCGATGAAGTACTACCTCTTGAACTGAAAGTAGTGCAGCTCAGAAAATGTTCTGTGATGCCTACACCAACCGAGGAGGAAATTAATGATGATGATCAAGGTACTTCGGATCAAGTTGCTACTGAACTTCAGGGTCCACTAGGACACGCGTTCCGCACTGCAGTGGTAATGCAACCCTGTCTGGAAATCATGTTGTTAGACAACGGTGAACCTTCAACTATGAAGAAGCGATGGCGGGCCCGATTCCAACAAATGGCTCGAAGCCATGAAATCCGAGATAGGATCCATGTATGAAAACAAAGTATGGACTTTGACAGACTTGCCCGATGATCGGCGGCGATAGAAAACAAGTGGATCTTTAAGAAGAAGACAGACGCGGATGGTAATGTTACCGTCTATAAAGCTCGACTTGTCGCTAAGGGTTATCGACAAGTTCAAGGGATTGAGTACGATGAGACTTTCTCACCCGTAGCGAAGCTTAAGTCCGTCCAATCATGTTAGCAATTGCCGCATACTATGATTATGAGATATGGCAGATGGATCGTCAAAAACAGCTGCCTTAACGGATATCTTAAGGAAGAGGCAGATATGATGCAGACCTGAAGGTTTTGTCGATCCTAAGAATCTTGACAAAGTATGCAAGCTCCGGCGTTCCATTTATGGGCTGGTGCAAGCATCTCGGAGTTGGAACATTAAGCTTTGATGAGATGATCAAAGCGTTTGGGTTTATGCAGACTTATGGAGAAGCCTGCGTTTACAAGAAAGTGAGTGGGAGCTCTGTAGCATTTCTCATATTATATGTAGATGACATACTTTTGATGGGAAATGATATAGAACTTTTGGACAGCATTAAGGCCTACTTGAATAAGAGTTTTTCAATGAAGGACCTTGGAGAAGCTGCTTACATATTAGGCATCAAAATCTATAGGGATAGATCGAGACGCCTCATAGGTCTTTCACAAAGCACATACCTTGATAAGATTTTGAAGAAGTTCAAAATGGATCAGTCCAAGAAAGGGTTCTTGCCTGTTTTGCAAGGTGTGAAATTGAGCTCGGCTCAATGCCCGACCACGGCAAAAACATAAAGAAGAGATGAGTGTCATCCCCTATGCCTCAGGATCTATTATGTATGCCATGCTGTGTACCAGACCTGATGTAAACCTTGCCGTAAGTTTGGTAGGTAGGTACCAAAGTAATCCGACAAGGAACACTGGACAACGGTCAAGAATATCCTGAAGTACCTGAAAAGGACAAAGGACATGTTTCTCGTTTATGGAGGTGACGAAGAGCTCGTCATAAAGGGTTACGTCGACGCTAGCTTCGACACAGATCTGGATGACTCAAAGTCACAAACCGGATACGTGTATATGTTGAATGGTGGAGCGATAGTCGGTGCAGTTGCAAGCAGAGCGTCGTGGCGGGATCTACATGTGAAGCGGAGTACATGGCAACCTCGAGGCAGCGCGATGAAGCAATTTGGGTGAAGGAGTTCATCACCGACCTAGGAGTCATACCCAATGCGTCGGGAGCGATCAAACTCTTCTGTGACAACACCGAGCTATTGCAGACTTGCCAAGGAGCCCAGGTTTCACAAGAAGACCAGTACACATCAAGCGCCGCTTCAACTCCATTCGTGAAAATGTTCAAGATGGGAACATAGAAATTTGCAAAGTGCATACGGATCTGAATATCGCCCGAGATCCGTTGACTAAACTTCTCTTCCATGAGCAAAACATGATCAACAATTAACTCTATGGGTGTTCGATTCATCACAATGTAACTGGATTATTGACTCTAGTGCAAGTGGGAGACTGTTGGAAATATGCCCTAGAGGAAATAATATGTAACATCCCAAATTTCCTATTTGGAATGTTTTACAATTATAGCTAAGCATCCTATGCATCCTGTTTGAATTTGATTGCCATTTGAAGTTTCAGAGCAAGTTGAGATTTGAATTTGAATTTCAAACTTTGGAATGTGTGAAACAATTCAAAAACTAAGCATGATAAATACTTGATCAAAAGTATGAGAGTAGCAAACAATACACTCCAAAAATATCAGAGGAAACAATGCCAAAAGATTTGGATTCAAATCTGAAATTTATTTGAATTTGAAAAAATGGATTTTTATGAAGTTTGGATTTTGCCTTTGGAAAATGTTCAAATGAAAGGAATATTCACGATCATTTTGGTATATATATACTCTATATAAATTATTTATAATTTGGGTTTTATTTTGTTTTAGTTTTAATTAAAAAATAAAGAAAAACCCTTCATGCCAATTAGGCCACCCTGAGGCCCAGCCAGCGCCACCTCACTTCGGCCTCGCGCCCATTAGCCAAATGGCCTGGCCCAGCAAGAACCCGAGCCGAGGCCAGCCCAGCTCACCCAGCGCCCCCTCGCCGAAACCCCGAGGCTTTTGGCCGACCATGAACCCTCCCTCTCTCTCTCAGCGACCCATGGGCCCCGCCCGTCTTCTTCCCCTCGCCCAAGCCACGGAGTCATGGGAGATCCACCGGATCCCGAAGGATCCGGATCCCCATCGCCTGATCCCTTCCGCCAAGCTCGCGGACCCCAGGCTATAAAGCCGACCCCCTCCGCACCCCATTCCCCCCCCTAGCCTCGCCGGACCCCCTTTCCCTCTCCCTCCCGAGCTCGCCGGAGCACCGAACCCCTCACTTCCGCCAAAGTCGCCGACGCCACCCACAGTGCACCCGACCCTCCCCAACACCACAGAACCCTTCCCAGGTGCTCGTCGCGTCTCCCCGACGACTACTTCGCGGAGCTCGCCGACGTCCAGACGCCTCGGAGCACTCTCGCCGCCCGCCCGTCGGCCGTCAGCCCGAGTCCGTAAGCCCCCCATCCCCCTCCCGTTCGATCTTAGATCGACGGCCTGATTAGAACCCCTCAAGGGGTATGTTTTATTAGAAAACCGCCGGCCCGATCGGGTTTATTTTTAGTTTTGGTTTTATTTTTTTAGGCCGGTTAGTTAGTCTAAACCTAGTGCCCGTTTAGACTAAACTACGCCAAGTGCACAGTATATGCCCATTAGGCCTTTATATTTTTATTATGATTTTCTGTTTTATCAGAATATATTCAATTTACAAAAATGTATATCTTTTATTCTGTTTAATATTTTGAGTGATTCTTTTTTTGTTGGATTGCAAATTTTATGTAGTTTCCGAAAAACATATATTTAGCTATGTTAAAAATAACTAAAAATGCTTTAATATTGTTTTAGTCAGAATAGCAAATCTGCTATAACTTTAGTTAGAAAAATTATTTTTGCATGATTCTTTTTGTCATCACTTTATTTTGATATTGCCAAACCCTAGAACTTAATTTGGGTATTTTAGGATTAATAAATAATTAATTTTAGACAGAATCCTATTAATCCTAATTAATTGACTAGTTCCTGTTTTCCTAATTAATTAATTAGTAAATTAATTTATTTTTAACTTGTGATTAGTTATTCTAGGTTAGTTTCTGTCATTCCATTAGATGAACTTTTATTCATAATTAATAAAAGTTTTAAATTATTTTCTTAGTAGAAATTGGATTAGGCCTAAAATGAGTTTTATAATAGCTTTTTAATTAATTCTTTTTGCTCCTAGTTGCTTAGTGAATCCTTTTCTGTTAAGTTAACTTAAAACCATGATTAGGTTATTTTAAGGAATTTTTGTTGTATAAAAACTATTTTTGCTATTGTTTGGAGTAGGGAAAAACTTTGAATTGGTTTCTTTGACTTTTCTTTTGGATTTGGTTTTGATTGTTTTTGTTGTGCTATGTTACTATTGTTATCTTGTGTGATCCTCTTGCTTTGTGCTTATTGTGTTATTGTTTGTCTCGGTAGAGTTTCCGAGTGCTGACTTGCTACTACAACTCTTTAGCTTACGAGGATCATCAAGAAGGCAAGTTTTGATCATGTTATTTCTATACCTATGTTTTTGTGCATTAGTAGTTGTCACCACCCCACCATTGCATGCAGTAGTGAAATCTTGAAGTCATTAAACTTGAGTAGTATCATGTGGTAGGATGAACCAATCCCCTTGTTACCATGACCCCGGGACGTAGTAGTTATTTTGCTATGCTCAGAGACGGGATTCGGATGAGTGAAATTCATAAGCAAGATGTGAGAGTCAATGATGATGACAACCCATGGACTACAATGATCAAGATGGACTTGGAGAAAATCACTACTGGGTGGAGGGGCGGTTGACGGGCACCTGGAGCACCCAGTGGTGGCCGGGATGCATGGAGAAGCGCCATGACATCCTCAAGGAAAGCTTCACCCAGCCACTAAGAGAAGGATGGATGCCCCATGACCGGAAGCTTACAATGCAGCCGCAAGCCATTATGGGCTCGTTGGGTCAACCCTAGTAGTGACGCTGGCCGGACGGTACTACGAGATGTAGAAGAACGGTAGGATTGGATGGGTACCGCAGAGCGTAAGAACTCTTTGGAAGACCCTGTTTCATCTGGTCCCGTCTTCAAACACCATGAAGTGCGAAGACTTTAAAGGAGGAATGATTCTTCTGGGAAAGTGCGCATAAACCTCTGCGCAGAGTTTAAAGATCTAATCGATTAGTCAGGTCCCGATTCACGGACATTTGAGCCTCTGGACCTTGGAAGCATTCGGATATCTCAACACTTAAAATTAATGGATTAATTTGAGGGTTTATGACTTAATAATAATTTGGGAACGAGATATTGGTTGGCGGAACCATCTCAATAACTACCAACAATTTGTAGTAATTTGCAAATAAGTCCTCTGTAGTAGGATAAAATTGGCTTTACGCAAAATGATGAAACTTAGAGCTCCACAGCCAAAATGCATATAGTGTTAGAAACTTTATTATTGTTATTCTTCATGACTTGCCAGCTTATTCCAAAAGCTGACCTACATATGGCTGCAACGTATTATGTTGCGTAGATATATTCCGATCAGGAGTGAGGCTACGCTCCGCTTGGCGATTGCCCTTTGGAGTCGGATGGACTCGCTTATCTTCGACGCTTCCGCAGCATTTTAGTTTATTTCTCATGAGTTGGCCTTGAGCGAATTTATTCCCTTGTAATAAAGACTCTATATGAGAATCGATTAATGATATTCAGGTGTGATTGAACTTTGATTACTTTATCGATGTAATCGTGAGTACCAAAGATGATCTTGGGATGAATGCAGAACCGTAGAGATTTGACGATTTTGGGTCAGGTCGCTACAGAGAGATGGTATCGAGCTTCTGCTGACCGTAGGAGATCGTAACCCCTAGGATCGGAAAGCCATTAGCGAGACCATTTACTTTAAATCCTTTTCATTCCGTAATTCTCCCTGTCCAATTCGACTCTTCTCCTATTTTCAACATTCTAGATGGCCGCGAAGTTCACCCCAGTTTTGCTACGGAGTTTTGCCAGCCCGATGAGACGATGCCCTTGGCAGAAGCTGGTCCAGATGGTGAAGAAGTCAAGATAGCTCGCCTTGATCACCGAAGCCAACTAATGCACTTCCGACGGACACCCGCTACAGGATTGAGGTGCATATCCCAGTGGAGAACCTTTGGAGGACACACGGAGCCTATCAACTTTGAGTTCACCGAAGTTCAACTGGATCATCGGAAGGGGCGTGGCGATCTATCGAGCCCTTGGACATCTCCGAGAGGAGCTGAGGCGAGCTCGATCACTCGAGACCTTCGCCATGGTTTCTCGCAGGGCAAGGAATGGAGATATCATCCGTGCATCACGAGGACTATTCCATTCTCTCTTATGTCCAGGACTTGGAGTGTCTTCTCGTGAAACGGGAGATTCGTACTTCGCCCCGTAACTTTCGAAGGCACACAGAGGCTATTGTTCCGTGAACTGGAATCGGAGGAGAAGGCACCGCATGAACTTCCTTAATCATGAGGAAGAAGTCGCGGACTTCATGGAGATGGTCGACGACCTGAAGATGAAGCTTGCCGCGATAGAGGAAAAGATGGACTTGGGAGAGGACCTTTATCCGAGTGGAGATGAAGGACCCCTCGTGAGCAATGACCAGGATTTTGAAGGGAGTACCACTGAAGGAAACCCCAAGAGGAGGCGCCACCGAGGAAGACTTTTAGTCGACCACCATGTTATCTTTTATTTTTTTTCGCCGATCGCTTAGGGCCGATGTTTTCCTTCGATTAGTCATGAGCTTTTTGTAATCGAGTTTGAACCATGTTTGAGTGGAATGAATAATGATTGGTGTGTTATATGATTGTGCATGCATATGGGTAGTGTTATTTCTCATTAGACCATTGTTCTATTCTAAATTTCTCATCCCCTCCAAAAACACCAGATGCCTCCGAGACGTGACACTGGTTTCCCGCCGGAGCTCACCCAGCTACTCCAGCAGCAGAATGCTCTCATGCAGATACTCATCCAGAATCAGAACAACAACACCAACAATCCACCGCCACCACCCCCTGTGGACAACTTGACTCGATTTCTGAGGTTGAATCTTGGGTGTTCTCTAGTAGCACCGAGCCAATTGTGGCTGATGATTGGCTCCGCAAAATCGGAAGAGAGCTAGTCACCATTGGATGCACCGATGCGGAGAAGGTGCGCTTTGCAGCCGCATCAACTGGATGGACCTGCAGCTTCTTGGTGGGAGAATTACAGCCACCTTTCCCATGTGTGGCATCACTTGGGATCATTTCCAGCAGGCCTTCCGTTCTTGTCATGTCTCAGCTGGAGCCATGAGTCTGAATAAGCGTGAGTTCCGCAACTTACGCCAGGGGAACCGTACTGTGGCACAGTACGTGGAGGAATTCAGCAAGCTTGCTCGCTATGCCCCTGATGATGTGGCCACAGATGCCGCCAAGCAGGAGAAGTTCCTTGAGGGACTCAACGATGAACTGAGCATGCAGCTTATTGTGGCTACCTTCAACAATTACCGTGAGCTGGTAGACAAGGCCACCATACTTGAAAGGCAAGCAGCAGAGATAGAAAGCACATAGCGGAAGTACAGCCTGTGGGAAACACAACTCGGGAGCTCGGCAGAAGCCCGTTATGCACCATACTCAGAGGGCACACCCATCATAACCATGGAGGTCATAACCATGGAGGAAATGGGAACAACCGCAACCAGGACAACAAGTCGAGGCCATGGCAATGGCAATGGCAATGGTAATGGCAATCAGCACCGTTACGCCCCGGCTCAAGGATCTCGAGCCACATCACCTGTTTCAAGTGCCGTAAGACAGGGCACTATGCCACCGACTGCCCGGAGGCCAAGCGGAGGAACGGGAATGGCAATGGAGGCTCGGCGAAGAAGCCCAATCCCTTCCTCGTGCTCAAGTGAACCATATCGACGTGGAGGGCGTCTATGATCAGCCGAGACAACGTGGTTGGTAAGTTCTTATTGAATTCACGTTCAGTTTTGGTTACTGTTTGATTCTGGTGCAACGCATTCATTCATATCAAGGGTAGTTGTGGATAAATGCGGATTACGCACTAGAACCCTTAGAAGCCCCTTGGCGTCGATTCTGCGGGAGGAGAAATGATGGCGAGCTTAGGTTATCATGCAACCCTCAACATCGGGAACCATAAATTTCCCACGGACCTCATAGTGTTGGAAACCCGGACCTTGGATGTAATCCTAGGCATGGATTGGTTGACGAAGTTTGAAGGGAACATAGACTGTGCTCAAGAAGTCGATTCTCGCCACCACCCCGGAGCGTAAGAGGATCAAGTATGTAGCCAGCACAGCCAGATGAAGAATCAGTGCATTCCCTCACGGGAGTTGTTCAGAGGAAGTGCCGAGTGCAAGACTTTCCTCGATGTGTGTTCCTGAGGAATTACCAGAATGCCACCGACGAGGACATTGAATTTCTGATTGAGTTGTTGCCGGCACAGCCCCAATATCCAAGAGACCTTATCGGATGCCACCGAGCGATTTGAAGGAGATCAAGAACCAAATTAATGAGCTATTGGAGAAGGGATATATTCGCCAAGCTCATCACCTTGGGGAGCCCCAGGAGTTCTTTTGGTAGAGAGAAGAAGGATGGAACCTTGAGAATGGTTGTTGATTATCGTTAGTTGAACGAAGTAACCATCAAGAACAAGTACCCTCTACCGATGATCAATGACTTGTTTGATCAGCTTGTTGGAGCCAAGGTATTCTCTAAGATCGATCTTGATCGTGGTATCACCAGTTGAAAATTCGTGAAAAGGATATACCCAAAACAGCATTCACTACCAGGTATGGTTTATATGAGTATACCGTCATGTCATTTGGATTGACTAATGCTCCTGCATACTTCATGAATTTGATGAACAAGGTGTTCATGGAATATCTGGACAAGTTTGTCGTGGTGTTCATCGATGATATACTGATTTTCTCCAAGAGCGAGGGAAGAGCATATAAGAACATTTGCGTCTAGTTACGAGAAACTTCGAGAACATCAGTTGTATGCCAAGTTCGATAAATGTGAATTCTGGCTGAAGGAAGTCGGATTCCTCGGACATGTTATTTCAGGAGAAGGAATAGCAGTTGACCCCACCAAGGTTGTATCACCACCGATTAAGGCCACCCACCACAGTCAAGGAGATCCGCAGTTTCTCGGACTCGCGAGGATATTATCGGAGGTTTATTGAGAATTTCGAAGATTGCCAAGCCCATGACCGGAGCTGTTGTTGAAGAAGGAAGCCAAGTATGTTTGGACCGAGGCTTGTGAAGCCGAGTTTTCAGGAATTGAAGAAACGTTTGGTTACAGCACCAGTACTGATTTTGCCGGACATACACGAGGATTATAAGGTATATTGAGACGCTTCTCACCAGGGACACGTAGGAGTACTCATGCAGGAAGGAAAAGTTGTAGCTTATACCACCAGACAGCTACGACCACACGAGCTGAATTATGCCACATGATTTGGAGTTAGCAGCCGTAGTGCATGCACTCAAGACTGGAGACATTTCCTCATCGGAAACCGTTGTGATGTTTACACGTATCACAAGAGCTTGAAGTATATTTTCACGCAGAAGGAATTGAACCTCGAGCAGAGAGGAGATGGCTAGAATTGATAAAGGACTATGACATGAGATTGCATTACCACCCGGTGAAGGCTAATGTTGTAGCAGATGCTTTGAGCCGTAAGAGTTATGTGAATACTCTTACCGCAGGAGGATTACCCAGGAGTTAGTCGATGACCTCGAGATCTCCGATCGGAGATAGTTCCAAGGGGATTTGTTGCAACTCTGGAAGTTCAGTCCACCTTGACCGAAAGGATCCGTGAAGCCGGAAGTCGGACAAGGAAATTGATGAAATTAAGCAAAAGTTGAATGAAGGAAAAGCTAAAGGATTTACGTAAGGATGAATACGGAGCTATATGGTTCGAGGATCGCATTTATGTGCCCAATGATCCCGAACTCAGGAAGCTAATTCTTCAGGAGGCTCATGATTCACCGTACTCGATTCACCCCGGCAACACCAAGATGTACCTGGATTTGAAGCAAAGTTTCTGGTGGACAGGTATGAAGAAGGAAATTGCCGAGTATGTAGTCAGATGGCGATGTTTGTCAACGAAAGTGAAGGCGTAACATCGGGTTGCCAGGGTTACTTCAACCTTTGGCCGATTCCCCGATTGGAAATGGGAGAAACTTGGTATGGATTTCATCACAGGATTACCGGGACCCGTTCAAGGTTATGATTCCATCCGGGTAGTGGTTGATCGTTTGACCAAGGTAGCTCACTTCATTCCCGTGAAGACTACCTATACGGTGCTAAGTTGGCCAAGATATACATGACAAGGATCGATATATGCATGGAGTTCCGAGAGTATCGTGTCCGATAGAGGAACACGGTTTACCTCAAAGTTTTGGAATCGCTTGCATGAAACTTTGGAGTACGAGGCTGGAATTCGATCTGTTTCATCCGCATGCAGATGGACAGACCGAGAGAGTCAATCAGATTACGGAGGACATGTTGAGAGCTTGTGTGCTAGACTATGGGTCTAGCTGGGATGATAATTTGCCATCTGGCGGAGTTCTCGTACAACAATGCTTATCATCCGGTTTGAAGATGGCCCCTTCAAGCTCTATCACGGAAGGAGGTGCGAGAACACCATTCTTTGTGGGATAGTGTTGGAGATCGATCACTTTTCGGTTCCGATCTTATCAAGGATTCGAAGAGAAAGTCAAGCTGATTCGAGACGAGCTCAAGATAGCACGGTCAAGATGTAAGAGTTATGCCGGCGATGAAGCGCAAGGAGGTAACTTACGAAGTGGGAGACCGAGCATATCTTCGTGTGTCTCACTTACGTGGAATCAAGTGGTTTGGAGTCAAAGGAAAGTTAGCACCCCGATTCATTGGCCCATACAAAATCCTCGAACGTCGTGGAGAGGTTGCGTACAAGTTGGAATTGCCGGAAGGATTGTCCGGAGTTCATGATGTCTTCCACGTTTCTCAGTTGAAGAAGTGTCATGCAGACATGGCCGATGTTCCGTTGAGAGACACAGTGCCCCTAGAGGCCATACAACTTGACAGTGATCTAACTTACAAGGAGAAACCCGTCCAGATTCTCGAAACTGCAAGCGAGTCACCCGCAACAAGGTCATCAAATTTTGCAAGGTCTTTGTGGAGTCACCACACCGAGGAAGAAGCCACACAGGAGCGAAGAAGATCTTCGTCGAGACCATCCGCACCTATTTGCTAGCCAACCCGAATCTCGAGGGCGAGATTCATCTTAAGGTGGGTAGGTTTGTAACATCCCAAATTTCCTATTTGGAATGTTTTACAATTATAGCTAAGCATCCTATGCATCCTGTTTGAATTTGATTGCCATTTGAAGTTTCAGAGCAAGTTGAGATTTGAATTTGAATTTCAAACTTTGGCATGTGGGAAACAATTCAAAAACTAATAATGATAAATAATTGATCAAAAGTATGAGAGGAGCAAACATGACACTCCAAAAATATCAGAGGAAACAATGCCAAAGATTTGGATTCAAATCTGAAATTTATTTGAATTTGAAAAAATGGATTTTATGAAGTTTGGATTTTGCCTTTGGAAAAATGTTCAAATGAAAGGGAATATTCTGATCATTTTGGTATATATATACTCTATATAAATTATTTATAATTTGGGTTTTATTTTGTTTTAGTTTTAATTAAAAATAAAGAAAAAACCCTTGAGGCGCCAACTAGGCCACCCAGGCCCAGCCACGCCACCTCACCTCAGCCCGCGCCCACCGAGCCGGAGCCCAAGCCTGGCAAGCCCGAGCCCGGCCGAGGCCGGCCCAGCTCACCACCGCCCCCTCGCTGAAACCCCGAGGCTTGATCGTGGCCCAACCCTCCTCTCTCTCTCTGACCCGCGGGCCCCGCCCCGTCTTCTTCCCCCTCGCCCAAGCCACGGAGCGCGCCGGAGATCCACTGATCCCAAGGATCCGGATCCTCCGATCGCCCGATCCCTTCCAAGCTCGCGGACCCCTGTGCTATAAAGCCGACTCTCCGCACCCCATTCCCCCCCAAGCCTCGCCGGACCCCCTTTCCCTCTCCTCCGAGCTCACCGGAGCATCAACCTCCTCGCCGCCAAAGTCGCCACGCGCCACCACTCGGGTGCACCCCGACCCTCCCAACACCACGAACCCTTCCCCGTGCTCAGTCGCGTCTCCCGACGACTCGCGAGCTCTGACGTCCGGACGCCTCGAGCACTCTCGCCGCCCGCCAGCCGTCGTGAGTCCAGGTGGCCCGGCATCCCCTCCTCCCGTTCGATCTTAGATCGACGGGCCACGATTAGAACTCCTCAAGGGGTATGTTTTATTAGAAAACTGCCGCCCGATCGGGTTTATTTTTAGTTTAGGTTTTATTTTATTAGGCGGTTCGTTAGTTTAAACCTAGTGCCCGTTTAGACTAAACTACGCCTGAGTGCATGATATAGGCCCATTAGGCCTTTTTCTTTTATTTTGATTTTCTGTTTTAGCGAATAGTTTCAATTTTCAAAAATGTATATCTTTTATTCTGTTTAATATTTTGAGTGATTCTTTTTGTTGGATTGCAAATTTTATGTAGTTTCCGAAAAACATATATTTAGCTATGTTAAAAATAACTAAAATGCTTTAATATTGTTTTAGTCAGAATAGCAAATCTGCTATAACTTTAGTTAGAAAAATTATTTTGCATGATTCTTTTTGTCATCACTTTATTTTGATATTGCCAAACCCTAGAACTTAATTTGGGTATTTTAGGATTAATAAATAATTAATTTTAGACAGAATCCTATTAATCCTAATTAATTGACTAGTTCCTGTTTTCCTAATTAATTAATTAGTAAATTAATTTATTTTTAACTTGTGATTAGTTATTCTAGGTTAGTTTCTGTCATTCCATTAGATGAACTTTTATTAATAATTAATAAAAGTTTTAAATTATTTTCTTAGTAGAAATTGGATTAGGCCTAAAATGAGTTTTATAATAGCTTTTTAATTAATTCTTTTTGCTCCTAGTTGCTTAGTGAATCCTTTTCTGTTAAGTTAACTTAAAACCATGATTAGGTTATTTTAAGGAATTTTTGTTGTATAAAAACTATTTTTGCTATTGTTTGGAGTAGGGAAAAACTTTGAATTGGTTTCTTTGACTTTTCTTTTGGATTTGGTTTTGATTGTTTTGTTGTGCTATGTTACTATTGTTATCTTGTGTGATCCTCTTGCTTTGTGCTTATTGTGTTATTGTTTGTCTCGGTAGAGTTTCCGGAGTCTGAAGCTTGCTACTACGACTCTTTAGCTTACGAGGATCATCGACAAAGGCAAGTTTTGATCATGTTATTTCTATACCTATGTTTTTGTGCATTAGTAGTTGTCACCACCCCACCATTGCATGCAGTAGTGAAATCTTGAAGTCATTAAACTTGAGTAGTATCATGTGGTAGGATGAACCAATCCCCTTGTTACCATGACCCCGGGACGTAGTAGTTATTTTGCTATGCTCGTGGGCGGGATTCGGGATGAGTGAAATTCATAAGCAAGATGTGAGAGTCAATGATGATGACAACCCATGGACTACAATGATCAAGATGGAATTAGGAAAATCACTCTTGGGTGGAGGACGGTTGACGGGCACCCTGGAGCACCCAGTGGTGGCGGGATGCATGGAGAAGCGCCATGACATCCTGCGAAAGCTTCACCCAGCCACTAAGAGAAGGATGGATGCCCCATGACCGAAGCTTACATGTGCAGCCGCAAGCCATTATGGGCTCTGGCTGGGTCAACCCTAGTAGTGACGCTGGCTGGACGGTACTACGAGATGTAGAAGAACGGTAGGATTGGATGGGTACCGGCAGTAGCCAGAAGAACTCTTTGGAAGACCCTGTTTCATTCGTCCCGTCTTCAAACACCATGAAGTGCGAAGACTTTAAAGGAGGGAATGATTCTTGCGGGGAAAGTGCGCAAACCTCTGCAGAGTTTAAAGATCTAATCGATTAGCCGTGTCCCCGGTTACGGACATTTGAGCCTCTGGACCATTGGAAGTATTCGGATATCTCAACACTTAAAATTAATGGATTAATTTGAGGGTTTATGACTTAATAATAATTTGGGAGCGAGATATTGGTTGGCGGAACCATCTCAATAACTACCAACAATTTGTAGTAATTTGCAAATAAGTCCTCAGTAGTAGGATAAAATTGGCTTTACTTAAAAATGATGAAACTTAGAGCTCCACAGCCAAAATGCATATAGTGTTAGCAACTTTATTATTGTTATTCTTCATGACTTGCCGACTTATTCCAAAAGCTGACCTACACATGGCTGCAACGTATTATGTTGCAGAGATATATTCGATCAGAGTGAGGCTACGCCCGCGCTTGGCGATTGCCCTTTGGAGTCGGATGGACTCGCTTATCTTCGGACTTCCAAGACATTTTAGTTTATTTCTCATGAGTTGGCCTTGAGCGAATTTATTCCCTTGTAATAAAGACTCTATATGAGAATCGATTAATGATATTCAGGTGTGATTGAACTTTGATTACTTTATCGATGTACTGTGAGTACCAGCATGATCTTGGGATGGTACAGACACAGAGATTTGACCGATTTTGGGTCAGGTCGCTACATAATAAAAGTATTATTATTATATTTCCTTGTTCATGATAATTGTCTTTTATTCATGCTATAATTGTATTATCCGGAAATCGTAATAGACGTGTGAATACATAGACCACAATATGTCCCTAGTGAGCCTCTAGTTGACTAGCTCGTTGATCAACAGATAGTCATGGTTTCGACTATGGACATTGGATGTCGTTGATAACGGGATCACATCATTAGGAGAATGATGTGATGGACAAGACCCAAACCTAAGCATAGCACAAGATCGTGTAGTTCGTTTTGCTAGAGCTTTTCCAATGTCAAGTATCTCTTCCTTAGACCATGAGATCGTGTAACTCCCGGATACCGTAGGGAGTGCTTTGGATGTACCAAAGCGTCCACAACGTAATCGGGTGACTATAAAGGTGCATTACAGGTATCTCGAAAGTGTCTGTTGGGTTGACACGGATCGAGACTGGATTTGTCCTCCGTGTGACGGAGAGGTATCACCGGGCCCACTTTCGGTAGTGCATCATCATAATGAGCTCAAAGTGACCAAGTGTTTGGTCACGGGATCATGCATTACGGTCTGATGCAGTAAAGTGACTTGCCGTAACGAGATTGAACGAGGTATTGGGATACCGACGATCGAATCTCGGGCAAGTAAAATACCGATTGACAAAGGGAATTGTATACGGGTTGTTTGAATCCTCGACATCGTGGTTCATCCGATGAAATCATCGAGGAGCATGTGGGAGCCAACATGGTATCCAGATCCCGCTGTTGGTTATTGCCCGAGAGCCGTCTCGGTCATGTCGCATGTCTCCGAACCGTAGGGTCTACACATAAGGTTCCGGTGGCGCTAGGGTTGTATGAATATGAGTATGCAGCAAACCGAATGTTGTTCGAGTCCCGGATGAGATCCCGGATGTCACGAGGAGTTCCGGAATGGTCCGGAGGTAAAAGATTTATATATAGGAAGTCTTATTTTGGTCACCGGAAAAGTTTGGGCATTATCGGTATTGTACCGGAGTGCTGGGAAGGGGTCCGAGGGTCCACCGGGGGTCCACCTGCCCGGGGCCACATGGGCTGTAGGGTGCGCCTTGGCCCATATGGGCCAAGGGCACCAGCCCCAAGAGGCCCATGTGCCTAGGGATAAGAAAAAGGGGAGAGTTCAAAGGGGAAGGCACCTCCGAGGTGCCTTGGAGGATGGACTCCTCCCTCTTGGCCGCACCTTCCTTGGAGGAAGGGGCAAGGCTGCGCCCTCCCCTCTTGCACCTATATAAAGGGAGGGAGGGAGGGGTACGCACTCCATAAGCCTAGGAGCCTCCTCCTCCTCCTGAAACACCTCCTCCTCCTCCCGTAGTTGCTTAGCGAAGCCTGCTGGAGTTCTCTGCTGCATCCACCACCACGCCGTCGTCTTTGGATCATCATCAACCTCTCCTTCCCCTTGGTGGATCAAGAAGGAGGAGACATCATCCGCTCCGTGACGTGTGTTGAACGCGGAGGTGCTGTCCGTTCGGCACTAGGCCATCGGTGATCTGAATCACGGCGATACGACTCCATCAACCCTGCTCCATTGAACGCTTCCGCACGCGATCTACAAGTGGTATGTAGATGAAATCACTCTCCCATGACTCGTTGCTAGATGAACTCATAGATGGATCTTGGTGAAACCGTAGGAAAAATTTTAATTTTCTGCAACGTTCCCCAACAGGTTGAACAGTAGCCGGTGGAGTAGCGCGCGGTGGAGGGTAGATGAACAGGAGCCCGTGGAGGCTGGAGGAGGTCGACGGTGGAGATGAACAGTATCCCGTGGAGTCCCGTTCTGCGGTACGCCACACCCCTCCCGATGAACAGGACCCCCATTTCGACCATAGGAGGTCTGTTTCGTCCGGTTTGTGGTACGCCACACCCCTCCCGATGAACAGGACCCCCGTTTCAACCGTAGGAGGCCGTTTCGTCCGTTTTGCAGTACGCCACACCCCTCCCGATTAACAGGACCCCCGTTTAGACCGTGAGGAGGTCCGCTTTCTCCGCTTACTGCGATCGCCACACCGCTCCCAATCAACAGGACCCCCGCTTCGACCGTAGGATGTCCATTTCCCTCGTTTTGCGGTACGCCAGGCCCCTCCCGATCAACAGGATCTTGTTTCGAACATGGCCGATCGAATACAAGGCCGTTTCCTCCGTTGTGCGGTTCGCGGGGCCTCGTTTCCATCGCCTGTTCCGTCCAAGCCCTCCCGATGAACACGACCACGCATTCCGTTCCAACCCAGCCGGTTGGCTCCCACGCGTTTCGTTGCCTCCCGATGAACACGATGCATTCTGTTGCCTCCCCATGAACACGACGCATTCCGTTGCCTCCCCATGAACACGACGGCGATGCTGTTTCTCCGTTCCGACCCAGCCATGTACACGAGCCCTCGCCGTACGTATGCATGAGTAGGCGTTCGAGACCAAGCCGTATGTACGTACGTGGCCGTATTTTCTTTCTTGCACCACGCGTATGCGTACGTGCTGTATATGCTACGTCGCGGCGCCTCTACTACGACACGTACGCCGCCTCTACTACGACACGTCTGCGCCTCTACGTCGACCAAGATATATGTACGTACATCGTTCGCGACCAGAATGACAACGCTTCATTACGCCCGACCAGGTGGGTCCCGGTATCGTGCACTTCCTTGCCTGCGAAGATGTAGCTGGTGGGTCCCAGCAGTCAGGGGGGGAATCAGTTTGGTTTTTTTTGCCCCGACGCAACTCCTTGCGAGGGATGATGTAGCTGGGGGGTCCCAGCAGTCGAAGCGAATCGTTTTTGCCGGACGCACTTCCTAGCGTGCGAAGGTGTAGCTGGTGGGTCCCGCCGATCGAGAAGCGAATCGTTTTTTTGCGGACGCACTTCCTTGCGTGCAAAGATGTAGCTGGTGGGTCCCAGCGATGTGGGAAAACGTATTTTTTCGCGAAATACGGTGGCCCGTCCGGTGTGTCCTCATTGTCGTGGAGGAATAATTATTTTCCGCGTAATAAGGAGGCACTTCCTTGCTGCGGCCGTGGACCCAGTTGTCAGCCTCTCCACGTACAGTCCACGTCCGATGGAAGTCGTTCCTTGACCATGTTGACCACGCCATGCCGTGAGCACCAGGGCGATGGATGACGGCGAGGCCCAGGAAGGGGACGACGTGGAGCCGGGGAAGACACGGCAGTGGAAGCCCGCGCAGAGAGGAGTACGAGGGTTCACTGGTTCAGCTGCGGTGTGAGGCTGTCGTCGCCGCAGGACCTGGCCAGCGGTGGGAATAGTAGGGGGCGGTGAGGCCTCCGCGGCAGCACATCCGGCCACGGGAGGCAGGAGCATGCGGCACGACCGGCGCTGCTTTGGGCGGCTGGAGCAAGAAGACCAGAGGTTGAAGAAGCACTATGGTCACTGGAGCTAGAATCGTTCATATTGACTAAGTTGACGAAGCCCTCCGTCCCCATCAACTTAGTAGGCCCACAAGTCAGCCTCCCACCAAGGTGGGTCCCAGCTAGCAGGGGTATTCATTTTTGTGCGTAATAAGGAGGCACTTCCGGTGGGTCCGAGCCCGTGCCAGGGGAACGTTTTTTTTGCGAAATACGGTGGCCCGTTGGGTGGGTCCCAGCAGTCAGGGGCAAACGTTTTTTCGCGAAATACTGGTGGCCCGTCGGGTGGGTCCCTACTGTCAAGTGGAGGAATAATTATTTTCCACGTAATAAGGAGGCACTTCCTTGCGGCTGCCGTGGACCTAGCTATCAGCCTCTCCACGTCTGATATTCTTCCGATGGAATTGATGGGTCGTTGACCACATTGACCACGCCACACGAGAGCACCACGGCGGTGGAAGATGGCGAGGCCTAGGAAGGGGACGACGCGTGCCGGGAAAGACGCGGCGGTGGATGCCCACGCCGGAGAGGAGAGGAGGGTTCATCGTTCATGCGCCGTCGCCGCCGCAGTAATAACAGGGGGTGTGGGTGAGTGGAGGGATGGCCTAGCCAGCAGTGGGAGTAGCAGGGGGCGGTGAGGCCTCCGCGGCAGCACAGCCGACCACAGAAGGCAGGAGCAGGTGGCACGACCGGCGCTGCTTTGGGAGGCTGGAGCAAGAAGACCATAGGTTGAAGAAGCACGACAGCCGTTGGATGGACATCATACGGTCGGTCGAAAGCTAGAATCGTGCAGATATTGACTAAGTTGACAAAGCCCTTCGTCCCCGTCAACTTAGTAGGCCCACTATACTGGGTCCCAGCTAGCAGGGGTATTTATTTTTTTGTGCGTAATAAGGAGACACTTCCTTGCGTGCGAAGATATAGCTGGTGGGTCCGAGCTGTCGGTAGTGATAACGCTTATTCGCGAATACAGAGGCCCTTTCGGTGGGTCCCGGATGTCGTGGAGAAATCATTATTTTATGCTGTAATAAGGAGGCATTTCCTTGCGTATGCGGCCGTGGACCCAGCTTTCGGCCTCTCCACGTGCCAGTCCACTTCAGATGCATGTCGGTCGTTGACCCACGTTGACCAGGCAGCTGCCGAGAGCACCAGGCGGTGTGGACGGCGGCAAGGCCTAGGAAGGAGCGACATGTAGGCGAGGAAGACTTCGGCAGTTGTTTCCCACACGGAGGGGAGTACGATTATGTACGAGGGTTTACTTTGGTTCGTGTCTTTGTCAGCCAGAGAATAACAGCAGTGTGGGACTATGGGTGAGTAGAGGATGGCTAGGCCAGCGATGAGAGTAAATGCAGTAGGGCGGTGTGAGGCTGCTTGGCAAGACCGCCGCCACGGGAGGAATGAGCAGCAGTCCCGTCGGTAGCTTTTTTTCGTAGGCTGGAGCAGGAATAGCAGAGATTGAAGAAGATGTACCAAGTGTTGGATGGACATCCAACGATTATCTGAGACCATCTGTGGAAAGCCTCAAATCATGGAAAACGTATACAACCCATCTGCCATTATTCCAAATAATTTACAGCCCACTTGCTAATTCTTACGGGGTTTTTTGGAGCCCATATTCTTTTTCTTAGCATTACAGCCCATATTGTGGCCACGGTTAAAAAATTATATGAAATTTTGCATACGTCAAAAGCGGTCTGAACTATTTTTAATCCCGAAATTTCGAAGTCCCATTCAGACTGATTTTTAAAATAAATGTATATCAATATAAAAATCCAATAAATTGTCCACGATAAAAATCAATGTAATTTAAAATCTCAAGTGAAAAAAAGATATTTGAAACTAATTGTCGGTTTGATGTGTTTTAAAAATGTACAGCCCATTTCTCATTCTTCGATAGGCCATTTTCTCGGCCAGCCTAATGAAGCTCTCCTCGCCTTCAAAGATTTGCAGCCCAACAGGCCTGATAAATCGACTTACTTGAAAAATCACAAAAAACTGGGCTAGCCATTTTCGTAAAAAAAAAAACTACCGGGATGGTCTGTGGTAAACATAATGTAAAGGCTGTCTAGACAGGCCAGAAGTGTCCCGCATGCACCAGTGCTGACACCTGCTCGTCTCAAAAACAAATTAGATAAATGCCACTCCAATTATGGCGATTCATAAAATGCCACTGCAATTTTCAAACTTTGAAAATGCCATCGCAATTTTCAAACTTTGAAAATGCCACCGCAATTTTTGCAAACTTTGAAAAACGCCATCGCAGTTTGCAAACTTTGAAAACGCCACTCCGGACTTCGAAAATGCCGCTAGAAATGGCATGAAATGGCATTTTCAAAGTTTCAAATTGCGATGGCATTTCTCGATACACCAGATTTAGAGTGGTATTTATCAAATTAACCCAAAACAAAAATAATAACTGGGTGAGCTCTTTGGGTCCCTCGTGTCAGCCGCTCGTTGTGCAATTCTCTCGTTTATTGACTACGTTGACAATGGCAAGGGACCCAGATGTCGAATCCACTAGGAGGAGCCATTTTTATTGGCTTGAAATAAGGAGGCACTTGCTTGCATCGCCGTGACCTTGGCGGGTCCTCACATTATCCTCTCTCCACGCATAATCATCTCCCCGATTGTGTACGCAGCGTCAACTTGCTAGGCCCACAAGTCAGCCTCTAAACCCGTGGAGGACAAATACAACCCATTTAAAAAATAACAGCCCATTCCATACGTTCCAACGGAAAGTTCAACATTCGTGAGCAAAGTAACAGTCTGATCCACATATAGAATCTTCGAACTTCCACGTTGACAACCATCATAGCCAAGTTAACTATCTACTCCCACTAATACTCTAGTAGCGCACAAGTACTAACTTACTCTTAACTAACTAGACGATGGCCGGCGCGATCTGTGGTACACGCAAACGCCCGGCACCGGCGTCCTGCGCCTACCGGACTTGCCAGAGGTGCGATAGGGCTGCGTTGCTCACGCTGCGTTGGCCCTTTCCATGCGGCGTGGTCCACTGAAGCTTGACTGGCGGAAACCCACTTGAAGAGCTGGTAGTAAAAAATCGGCGTCGCTAACGCTGCGTGCGCGTACTGACAGCCTCCAGTATTAGCTGTTGCGCTACCGCTCCATGTAATCGGCCCGAGCTTATAAGCTCGCTCATGACTTCGAGCGTCGGTGCGTTGTTGCTCCATGTCCCGCTGGGGCGCAAATCGGCGATACGCTACACCTCCGCCAGCGGTCGCGCTTCCAACAACTCCTGCTCCTCCGCCATGCGGTCGCTCCAACAACTCCTCGATCTTAGACATTGCCATCTAAAGATGATAGAATGCTCTCCTCCGCTCGTCGCCTTCCGGTGAAAAACCGAACACTAGTTCTAGCGGTGACCGCCTGCGCCGCCACCGCGATGGGCGGGGCATGGCAGACGTGGCGAGCGACGTCGGGCCGGTGGGGGCTTATGAGGATATGGCGAGTTGGGTCACGGTGGCACCAGAGAAGGCCGGGAAAACAGTACTTATAGGGGAAAGGTAGCACAACGGTCATCGGAATTCAATGCATAATGGCTTAGCGCGCCAGCTTGCCGTTGAAAACGAGGGAAACTGAAATTATGACTGTGCCATCCCATCCCATCTGGGTCGCACGCCGGCATGGCGGTCAAACGAGTGCACTCGAATCATCTCCCTCCTTGTCAATAATGATTCCACGGATTTAAAAAGCCCGCAACAATTAAAGCGTATCTTTTTCGCATCGATTAGCTGCCTTAATTATGGCCGGGCTGCATGCGAGCACTCGAAATCGCTCGCAGGCAAGTATGCGGAAGCAGCATGCAACGAAGTCGTACCGAGGGCACGCATGCAGCCACTTAAATCACTGGAATTAATTAGGCTTAAACTTCTGCATGCCGTTAATTATTGCCATGCCTTGGTCTTGCTGCTTTGCTCATGGGACTAATAAACCCGGATGGAGGGAGTACCTTGGTTGGTGAGAGGTTTGAATTAAGCCCTGCAAACCGGAAAGGAGGTACTAGTAATGTTGGTTTTTTGTGTAGGATTATCCTATCCTTTTAGTACTGTAATGTCGGTGATTACGTGTCTTGTAACCGGATCTTTATTTTATGAATGATAAATGTATTACCTCGCAAAAAAAAGGAGAGGTACTAGTACGTGTGTGATCCGCTATTTATTCGTGTAGGATCGAGTAGGTCATTTCTTGAATTGAGCCCTGCAAACCGGAAAGGAGGTAGTACGTGCGTGATCCGCTATTTATCCGTGTAGGATCGATGGTGTAGCTTGTCGGTTTCTTCGTGAGGTAGGCATTTTTATCCGTAGGATCGATAGTGTAGCTTGTCGGCTTTCTTCAGAGGTAGGCATTTTTATTCAAAAACTGCCACTTCGTGATCTTGCGCCGCAAATAAAACTGCCAGAGCGCATTTGTAGGTTAGCTAGTGATCGATCAAGAACTTGTAAACACCGAAGCGAACAGAAATAAGTAATTGTTAATGCATCTCAATGATTCACAGATCATATACAAATATGTAGCTCCAAAAGAAAAGATCAGCCACTTCGGATCTTGCGTCCGCAACTAAAACTAACTAGTACGATTCCCATACATAAGATCAACATGTTAATGCATCTCAATGATTCATAGATCCTATACAAATATGTAGCTCCAAAAGCAAAGATCTAGAAAAACAACTGTTCTTCCTACTAACATGGATGCTTCTCTTGGCCAACATTCAAAGATGCATCGAAGACAAATTTGTTTGTGAAGTCTACAATTCCTCTTGCAAAACGTAAGTGGTTTCACCAACAATGGAACCATGAGAATGAACCACACATGATGGAGGAACATCCACTAATATGATTTGGTCTTCTCTCGATCACACCGTGAGACTATTTTCAAATACAAACTTTAACGTAGGGAAAATGATGCCCATTGTATAATCGTAACAAAGCAATGAAGCACCTAGTGTTGGCCAGTAAATAGTACAAGATTACTTTTCTGCAGTCCATGAAGTGGCTATCCAATCTTTATGTCTATTTTCAAATGGCACTCGCATGCGTGACTATACTATTCTCTTGTGCAGTTCAACCAAAATTGCGGACACTTTGTTTGTTTGCCAAATAGCAACGCAAGTACATCTCTCGTCTCGCACAAATATCAAGCAGCTAGTAAACATATACCACACCATGTTCGGATGATGGAAGAGGTGAAATCGATACAACCGAAATTGAGCATCCAAACATTGAATCATGTCCTGCACCTCCAATGTAGGTCCACCCTGCCAATAAATTCACATGCAAACCACTAGTATTACTATCTAATGACAGTACAAAAAGATTAGCAAGATAGTAGCAACCATGTACCTTCGTAATGAATAGCTCATAGTGCCACCAATTGGATATAAAGGTCTGGAAAAAACATGCTCTAATGTTGAACCAGTTGGACTTTTGTGCAGTTCCACTAAAATCGAGCATCCCCTGTTTGCATAGATATTGAAAGTGTGATTACTATAAAAGTGGCACTAGTTGAAGCATAGACTCACAAATATAAGCATTCCAATTTCTTAATGGGAAAAGGTAGCAAGTCTCATTTCTAACCACCTATTTGAAGGAATAAATAATGCAACAATGGGCCGATGTCAAGAAGGCATACATAGTTTTTTCTCAAAAGCTGAGCCATTCCTGACCTTTTCCTCTTCTTTTAAGCAAATTTTATGTGCAGTTCTACTAAAATAAAATGCCATCACCGCCTTGACAATTTAGTGACACTGTACAAAAGGAAATGACTTAACATTACATCATGATGTCAGGTATGTAGTCGACAGGCATTAGAGACAAACATACAGACCTCCTCCGATAACATAATGAACATTAATATTAACAAAGGTGTGACTAGCTTTACCGGGATAATTTGAGTGAACTCTACACCCTCTGTTCCTTAATATAAGACGTTTTCGCGATTCAATTTAAAGTACCCAAACGTCTAGTATTTAGAAAAACTGGTAGTAGTTTTCTTGAGCACATATCTGGGAAAGCTTGCCACACTGTATTTATGTCCATACGCTAATGCAACACCATTCGAATACTACAAATATACACTAATCCAAAGGGCTAGTGCAACAAGAGAGTAGTTAGTTTATTACAGGTACAGTACAATGGTTTTCTTGAACAGATTTTAATAAACTCTAGCACCGAAGGTTTCTATAAGAATTAACAATACAAAATGTAAAGGTAACAAGTTTCAGCATTGGTATACTAGCTGTGCATGAGCATTAAACCAAATACAAAAGTCTGAAGGTAACTAGCATTATTAACTAATGACAGTATAAAAATTGCAAACCATGTACCTCAAGGTAAATATCATTTTGAACTCGGTGGGACCTAAAAATTGCTATCCCAATCTTGATAATCGATCAAACATAAAAACTTGATCGAACGAATCAAGAGAACAGCCGGAGGAGGAGGTGCCCACTCTTGACCTTTCCTCTTGTCTTCATAATTGTCTGTGCAGTTTAACCAAAATAAAATGACATCAGCGCCTTGGCATTTTGGTGACACTGTACAAAAACATTAACATATCTCATGAAAGTGAGGTATGAAATCAATAAGCATTAACAGTGCAAAAATCTGAAGGTAGTAACAAGTTTCATCGTTGGTATACTGGCTGTGCAACAGCATTAGAATGCCTTAGCTGAAAAATCTTTAATACATCCACAATCAACAGCTAACCCTGAAATAATCCAGTGACATTAAATGGCATTGCTTAAATTTATTGGTGGCATTAGACTGAGAGCGGCATTAGTTAAATGTGGCATCACTTTAGCAGTAGCATTGCTTGACTTGACTGCTAGCGTTATGCTAACAGCAAAAAAAGTGAAAATAAGAGCATGGGAGGCCCATTCGGACAGTGGGCGCACCAGTACGATGTACCTCCACGGACGCAGAGTGGTGAGGGAGGTATGGTTGCCCAGAGCAACAAATATCCAGGCAGCATATGTGGATTACGTCCCATTTTGTTCTCTTTAGCCACCTTTTTCCTATGTGAGGACAACAAACTGATCGACCTGGTCATTCTCTATTGCGTTGTCATGTCTTTCTACCCTTCTTCAACCAAGAGACACGAGACTCGTTCCTTAGCTACTGATTTTCCCCTTTTCAACCTAGATGCGGGTCCGATGCGTACACTCTTGGACAGTGCAGTCTCCCTTCCTTTCCTTATTCAACCCAGACATGGATTAGTCTGCATGAAGTAGGGTTTCCTTTAATAGTGCAAATTATGGTTTTCGTCTGCGTGGCCAGCAGAGCAGAGGATAGCAAATTGGGAAGATGGTGGAGTGGAAAAAGATTCACATGCAACGCACGTGCGGATGGGGCAATAGAACAAGGGTATGGTTCGAAAGAGGTAGCATACCCGAGGGTCGGCGGAAGTGGCTTCTCTCGTGGTCGCCGTCCTCCGCACACACCACGCAAAGCGAAGCTTGGGGACGGAGGCCATCCTGCCAATGGGCGCTTAGGTCCGAGAGGACGGCCTTGTTGTCGCAGGACCTCGCCCGACGATTTACGAAAAGGCCAACGCTGCATGTCCTTTTCTTCCCCGGCGGATCTATGACCACCGGTGAGGAGGGAGAGAGGGGCCGTCTTTTCTAGATCTGAAGAGAGGGTGGTAGTGTGAGAAGCAAGTGGGCAGCCCTTGGCAAGAAAGCGCTGAAGCTCCAGCCTATATATCTTTTTTATACTACTAGTACTGGAGGTGGAATAGTGTTAGAGTAGTTTATTTTTCTCTCACAGACAGTCCCGCTTAGTCGTGTTTCAAAACCGAATGCACGCCATTAAAAAAATAAAGGTCGATAACTAATGCGGCACCTCGGCCAACGCGCCAGATCGCATTTTGCACGAGAAATTACACACCATGTTTCGCTGACATGTGGTCCTGCTCCAACATATCGGTGAGACGACGGGCAGTAGTAGGAGTATTTCCGAACCGACGTGTAGGCCGGGCGCCTTCATGAACTGCGTGGCAACCGGCAAACTGGCCCACCGACTCTTCGCCTTTCCCTCTCGATTTGAATCATTGGCCGCGACGCTCTTCCTCTCCTCCTCCATTTTCCTTCAGCCCTTCACCCTTTCTTCTCGCCATTGTTCGATCGTCTTCTCCATGGAGGGAACAGAACGGAAACAACCCGTTATTCTTGCCCCGATCTGAAAGATGACGTGGTGGAGGATCTCATTGATCGGTCTTGACGCCATCACCTCGGCTAGCATGGCAGGTTCGTTCAAGCCCATTCTCGACTCAACTAATAACATCATTATAAGGAACCCAACAGTCAAGGAGCCGTTGATCTCCCTATCTTCTTCGGGCCAGGACATCGATGATCGCATCGCCACGACGAAGGCCTCGCCTGCAAGTTGATGCCGCTTGATAATGATACGTATGATGTTAAGATGCCATCGCTGAGGGAAAGGCTTGGGCAGGCGCAAATGGAGATTGGGTTGTTTACATTGGGTCCAATCATGCGAGTGGGAACTTGTGAATGTGTACACTCGTGACCGGTTCCACTTCCAAAAATCTCAACATATCGCCCGTAGGTTGAGCACACCGGTATTGTAATGACGCTCAAATACAATCATGGTGACTGTCTTCTACGGAAGATAGCAATTTCTCGAGTTCCCAACCACTCTTGGAGTTACAACAACTATGAAGTTGTTGCTATCTTTGACAAGCTTGTTGCCGTCCTTGCTGGTTTGACTCGATGGATATTGCTCAAAAATCAGTTTATGTACACGGATGAGTACTGTGATGCAATTCAATACGAGGGCCTTGTGTTTGCTGCCACCACTCGTGGCACTGTTTTTGCATGGCATCCTCGTAGTTTCGGTATGTTTGTCTTCCACCATAATTATAATTGTTTCATCCACATGCATGCGGGTTAGCAAGTTTCCCTTTACTAATTAACCTTCTTCTTGTGTTTCCAAGGTCCTGTGAACATTCCACCACCTATACTTGAAGATTTTTATAACCAAGGGGGAGATGATGATGGTGATGATCACAAGCATGAGGACGAGCAGCGCCCATATACTATTTGGCGCCTGGCAACTAATTCCGATGGATCACCTCTTCTCGTGTGTATACAGCCCAATTTCGATGATGTTACCGCTAAGGAAGCAGCTGTAGTCTCCCATGTTCGCACTCTCCGACCTATTCCAACACCCGCTGCATGGTATTCGGGATGGATACTAGTGTGCTAGCGCCAACTCCTTCTCCCCGGTACATGTAATTGATAGTCTTGGAGAAAACTCGCTCTTCCTTGGACAAAACTATCCAATGATGGTGAAAGGCGATCCAACTGTTGTTGACACAACGTTACTACCATTTATGAGAAGCAAATCGTGTTCATACCTCGGACATTTGGGTGGTTCCCTACCCCGGTATCGATATAGTAGGCTGCTTCAGCCTGGAATGGTCAATCCTCGTTGGTCTCCGTGATCGACAATGGATGGCCCGGCCCCAGAATCACTTATGGTTCAAAGCAAGCGCTTTCCAACGCCGAGGAATGGTTGAGTTGAAGTTCATTTCATTGTTTGTTATTTGTTGTGTGGTGAAAACTTTAGTATTTATAATGTATCCTCATTGTCGATGTGGGTTGATGACCTGTTGTATGTAATAAAATGATATGCCTGCGATAAACTTACTAAATTTATGAATGGCTTTCGAGTCGCTTCTGTGAGTGAGTGGTGCGACGAGGCAAAAAAATATTTTCCGAATACATAATTGTACGTGCATTGCAACAGGTTATTGGATGAGGCCAATCAACAATAGTAGTACACTATTTGTACTAGCTTCACATGCTTCACATTAGACGGGTGTTTTATCAGAGCCATATTGTACTACGTAACCAAAGACTCTCGAATCCTTCATACTAGTAGTACTATATAGTAAGTAGTAGGAGTAGTAGGATGGCATGGGCCGTAACAAGCATTCACGCCCGTGAGTACAAAGACACGCCACCAAAGACGACTTCCATCTCGACACCATATTTCTTGGAGTCCGTGCTAGAGCAATCTCTTCAACCTCATCATTTCTCTAACTCAGCCATCGCGCGGCGGGCAAGGTGGGGGTTTGCCGATAGTCGGTTTCCTTAGCTATGGTCCCACTTGTAAGGCCAACTGCAACGCACGACCCCAAACGGACCTCCATTTTGCACGAACTCCAACGATAATTTTGACTAGAAAAGCAAGACCAAAGAAAACAAGAACCAAAAGAATACATTTTACTACTCCAGTAAGTTGGATTAGTGCCTTCTCGATGCATTCATTGTTGATCTGCGGAGGCTCGATCTTGCGTGCTTCTTTCTTCTTCGAGTGTAAAGAAGTAGACGTTGCTTCCTCGCATCTAGTCTCATGTCTAGCCTCTATTCTAGTAGGAGTATCAACAAGTGCACTAATCTCATCTACTAAATTGCGCTCTATCAATATATGGATATACTCTTCTTCCCAATACAAAAACTTGCATCCATTCTACTCCCTCTGTTGCACAATACATGCCTTCTATTTGTCAAAATATATATGTATCTAGACATGTTTAGAGATATAGGTACATCCATTTTGGACAAATGGAAGTCAAGTATTTTGGAACGGAGGAGTACCTAATAAAATTTTAAGTTAGCACAACTAGTCTAATCCGACAGCACAACCAAGATTTGGTCGGGTTCTTCCTCCTTTTGCCGACACGTGGGATATCCAAGATCCTCGGTCGTGGTCGTGAAAAGAAAATAGAGTGGTAGTTGAAGCCACGAGATGTGCATCTTGGGTTAAATCAGAATAGAATCTTACTACTCTTGAGTAACTCCAAAAGCGCCACCGAAGATCTTTCTTGGATTTGTTTTTCATCATCAAGACGCCGAGGTGAAAGATGTGCAGTTCAGGTCCGCTTATGCTTTCAACGACATGTGGGACCGCATGTGAGCAAACAGACGATGGGCTCCAAGGCGTCATTTGGCTGGCTGAGAAGAGAGATAGAGGAGGGCTGAGCACGGACTTCAGGAAATTTGTTCTACGCACTTCGATATAGGCTCGATATAGTGGGGTGGCATGGGCCATAACTAGCATTCACGCTTCAGCAAGACGGCACACGCCACCCACACGAGTCCCATCCGACACCAATTTTCTTGGAGTCCGTACATGCCCATCTCTTCTCCCTCCTGTTTTCTCAGCCATCGCATGTGGGCGGGTGGGGGTTTGCCGATAGTCGGTTTGCTCAATCATGTCCCACTTGTAAGTGAAATGCAACACCAAGACGCATTTATTCCCGCTTGAGCAGCGCGTTTTACTGACCAACCGTGTGGGGGGTGCGACGCCAAGACGGCAGGCTTTTCCTTTTGAACTCGTGAATTTGTAAAATTTGGTTCTGCTCCATGGCGCGATCGATAGATAGAAAATAACGATTTTGCCTAGAGTAATGAGAAGTTTGGTTCGCGCCTGCTCATGCATGGAGTACGTCTGAAAATTATGAAGTTGATGCGAAAGGTAAGATAATTACTGTAGTATCATATACTACTACATGGATTTGACGGAAAGATAAAAATACATACGGATCCATCAACGACATCCTCACACCCCTAGTGCGCCGGGTCACCAACCGACTGTGAGGAGCAAGCGGTGTTGGCGGGCGAGCTCAACATGCTTCCTAACAAGCGTTGGCCCAAGGTTGCCCTGCGGTCCAAGAAGGTCAGCGTCCTATCGTCCTCCTCTTGCACGTAGTAGTCCTTGTGGACGATTTGCGCGTAGACGTGGGTGATTATGTCGATGGTGTCTTGCTACGCTAGGCGCTGCACGGCAAGCGCGACCTCGAGGTGGACATTCTCCGGCGCGACGGCGGGCAGTCGCAGGGCCACCAGTGCGTCGAAGAGGTTGTCACCATAGTGGCCGTTGAGGGTGGCGGGCATCGCAGAGCCTGGGCACGTCGGCTGGAGGCTTACGTCAAAGTCGTCCGCGAGCTTCTTGACGACGATGAACTTGTCGAGGAAACCGACGAGGACCTTGTCGAACAAGGAGACGAAGCTGTCGTCCAAGCGGCCCCTCGCCCTAGCGGCCTCAAGCAATACTACCTGGAGACGTTCCTCGTTGCCGGGCTGCGAGCGGCGTCATGTGGACCATCTCGGCACAGCCGGGCCGATGCTCGTCGACGCTTCGCCTCCATGGGTCTAGCTTAGCTTCTAGTCAATCGATCTTGCAATTCGAGTGATCACTTGCCCTTGGTTAGCGTCGCGAGGTGCGAGGATTTCGTGATTACCTCGGCCCTCTCATCAGATTCCTTTGGCTGTATGATAGGTGGGCCAGCCACCCCTGGGCCCACGTGTCATTCACCCAAAGGCAGTTGCCAGAAGTCAATGAAGCTGTGTCCCCCTCCGTGCGGCAAAGATAGTCATCTCAATTCCACCTCTAGTTGGGGCCAAACGAGAGAAGTTTGATGTTTATCGTTTATTGGTCCCTTTGCATTTTGCGCCAAGTTTTGACCTTTGATTTAACTAATAAAATGTTAATGCATGTAAACAAAATGTTGTGTAAGTCACCTTACGAAAATCAAATAATCCCAAAACACTTAGGCACGGTGCATTAACTCCCTCCTTGTTTCTTATTTCGTGACATATCAACCAATGAGAGATGTGGGCCGTGCATGCTTTGAATGACTTGAGACTACCAAACATGACATGCAGTGTTTAGTTCATTGCATGTAATCCTATTAGTACTCTAGTTAGCAAAAAACATTAAGTTCTCTCGCACGATAGGAATAAAACACCATGTATTTATTACGTAGGGAGTAGTACATTTTTGTGACATGCATTCCTAGATATTGCTAGTCAAATACTAAAATCTAGATGGACGTGGTAGTACTCCTAAATCCAGACAGTGGTGCTACTAGTACTAGTAGTAGTACAACCAATGTAGTAGTAGGAGTACTAGCACTGTACTACCCGTTGGTCAAATTATTATGTGTCGCTCCTCATAGTGAAGTGACAAGACCCTGCGCCGGAGAGGACACCTGAGTATAGGCGCCGTGTTCGGCATACCATAGTCAGCCTCACCATCTGCAGTCACTATCATCATGGTCAGAGAGCTAGCCTGCTACAACTAGCCCTGTTCGACATAATTTCCCGTGCGTAGATGCCCGTGCATTGCACGGAACACCAAGATTGGGGTGGATGGCTCCGGCAGCGGCGATCGCGCCAGATATTTCCACGGCCTTCTAGATGTGGTGGGGAGGAGATAAGGCTGATTGTGAGAGACAAGGAGTTGTTTGTAAATAGGGAACAAGTGCGGCATCTTTTTGCAAAATGGAGAAGCTTGGTTTGTATGCGTCGATCTAGATCCGACGGCTATTGGTGAAAGATGGGAGGCACAACATCATCACCAACTCAGACCTGTTTGATTCAAGGATTTTGAAAACGCAGAATAGGACACGGCAATATTACAAGTTTCAAACTGATATTACTAATGTTAGGAGTAATGCTGCACCTACGAAGAGGGAATTACTAGGAAGTTTACGTAAGAACTTTCGTTACTTTAGGTGGATGCCGCATTATCATACAAATTAAAATCCACCGCCCTGACAAGTCGCTAATGGGCAAATAAGTTTTCGAGTCTCTGGCCACTTGATGTTTCAAAAACAAATTCAGCTTCATGAGACTTTGTCATTTAGGCTTAGACGCTTATGTGATCAGCACGCCATTCATTGTTGCGCCAGAGAACGCCAACCCTCATTACCATGAGCACACTTGCCCCCAGAACAAAGAACCTGGCCAATTTAATCTCAGATGTGCTGCCTCGGTAGTCGATCAAATCAATTTCTATAAGATAGAGATCAAGGTATTCGATGAGATTGTTAAAGTGTAGCACATTTTTCACTTTCGGGTCTTTTTTTATCTGCAAAAGAAGAGAACATATTAGAGCAGCTGGCTGCATAAGATTGCCGTGTCATCAAGAGGTACGAATATAATTCGCTCGTACGATAGGGTTGGCTTGGCTGGCTAGTGATATTTTTTCACTCTCTCTCTCTCTCTCTCTCTCTCTCTCTCTCTCTCTCTCTCTTTCTGTGTCCTCTCATATAACTAGGAGCACGTGAAGAGCTTGGGCATTTGTTGCCTTCCACTATGTGGCGTATGCCATATTTCGCAAAAGTATGCCACATAATACGATCGATGTCAACTCAAAAGATTTTGGCACCACTCGCGATGTGAGAGAGTTGGCACCACTGTGCACATGCACCCACATGTATAAACAAATCAATCAAACCAACTACACCAGCCTCTCACTCTCCCAAACAAGTGTTTTTTTATTGCCTCAGTCCTCTCTCTCCGACGCAGTGTTTTTTCATTGTGTGGGTTAAGTTGGCACCGGAGCAAAGTAGGTGATCCAGATTGGGGCACCAGGTGAGCAATGGAGGGCATCGATTCCAAAATGCATCACAAGTGAATTTGGCACATGTTTTGGCCTATATAGCCCACTTTTGTACTCCCTCCGTCCCAAAATTCTTGTCTTAAATTTGTCTAAATACGGATGTATCTAGTTACATTTTAGTGTTAGATACATCTGTATCTAAACAAATACTCCCTCCGTTCAAAAATACTTGTCATCAAAATGAATAAAAAGGGATGTATCTAGATGTATTTTAGTTCTAGATACATCCCTTTTAGTCCATTTTGATGACAAGTATTTTCGGACGGAGGGAGTATAAGACAAGAATTTTGGGACGGAGGGAATACTACCTCGTATTTGGTATAAAATTTTGACCATAGATTTACCTAAGAAAATGCCAATGCATGTCACTAAAAATTACACCATTTGAAATTATGTTCAAATACGAATCCAACGATATAGTTCTTAGTGACATGCATTAACATTTTGTCAGTTAAATCTATGGTCAAATTTTGATACTACAAAATTGGGAGAGTAAACCAAGACGGAGGTAGTACTTGCTCTTAGGGTAACCATAGAGTTACTGGAGTAGTCTAAGTTACTTTCCACTATGACTAGCCTAGGCTACTATAGTAGTACAACATAAAAACGATGCAGGTGATCACGTGAGAAAAAATACTAAAAACATTTCTTTCGGTGCAGTGCGTAGATGCTGTTTTGAACACTACACTTGTCATCGTAATTTGGGAAAATTACGAAAAAAATTGAGCTACGTTGTGATTACCGTTTACTTATAGGAAAGAAGTTTCACCTCGATGAGTAGCTTCTCCGCACGGAAAGCATGTAAGGAATCCAACAACTTGATCCAGATTGGGCTGATAGATTTTAGTGCTAAGATCTTCACCGTAAGCATGGACTTGGGTCAAGCTTGTAGAATCATTTTCCGAAGACGGTCAGAATACATCAAGAAGAAATTTAAAAATGTGAATTTCAAGAAGATGGAGAAGAAGATGTGTGTTGTACCTAAACGATTACGAATCCAATAAAGAGTTCGAGAATTTGGCGATTTAGTACACCAACGCTGTCAATTTCGGTAGCGCCAATGACCCTGATTTTTGTTGGACCTTCTAGATCCGATACAAGCAATCTCTCAAGGAAAGGTGCATTCTCAATGACCATAACGTTGGAACAGCTGGAGTGATCTCTTCCCAATTGATGTCTTGTTGCGGGGCCAGCAAGACACATAAATCCATCGGAGATTCGTCGAGGCGATGTGGAGGCTAATGAACCCGTGGATCTGCTCTAGACGAAGTTACTCGAAGCTTAAATACAGCTGCGAGCAGGTGCTCCATAGCCTTCTTCGAGATGACAATGTCAAAGAGGTCGAGCTGCTTGAGTTGAGGGAGAAGAAGAGGCGGGCGGCATTAATCTGTGGAAGATAGCAGGAGCTGAAGCCGGCGCGCACAAGCGTTGGCGTGAGGCGGAGCGCGGACGGCAGAGAGCAACATCGCCCAGCTTCAAAGCTGAGCCTCGAGCTGATCTAGGGCGGGGATAAGAACCACTCGTTGAACTTGGGTTGGACCTTGCAGCTTGGTACCGAACATGCGAATGTTAAGGCGTCCCGCTTGCCCAGGTGGTGCGATGAAAGGATCTTGGAGACTGCGGCCATGCGCTTTGCAATCCCCGTCGTAGAGGCAAGCTGTCGGACAGGTGAGGTTGAGGGAGACGAGCGCTAGAGGGGCGCCACCGCCGGAGAGCAGGGCGGTCCGCATAAAGAGATTTGGTGGGGAGGAGGCCGATGATGACGAGCAGCATGTCGTCGGGGAGGCTGCTGATGAAGTCCAGGCTCGCTGGATGCGGTTTTGGCTCGAGCCGCCTCCGCTTGTTGGCTGCCTCGCCATTCATATCAACCGGTGGCGACGCCGGTGTACACGTGTGCTGGTGTGTGTTGTGTGCTCGGTGCGCGAAAAGTCGCCCTTCGTGCATGCCGCCGCCGGCAGTGGTGAATTGTGAAGTCGTCCTTCACAAGTAAGAAGTTTGTCCTCAATGCGGGCTCAATTTACTAGCGCGCGGGGTGGCTACCCCTAGTGGTTTCAACTTTGTTTACTTCACCGCGTGTCAGATGGGCCTCTTGTTTACTTATTTTCACCCACTGCCACATGGGCCAGCACACCAAGATACAGAACACGAGCTGACAAGGCAGCATGTGGATTGGTTGACTGGTCAACTAAACAATATACAGAGCTATACGCTGACACAGTGAGCGTATAATCCGTCGGTATAGAGAGTTCGAGTGAGAGGGGAGTGTTGGGGAACGTAGCAGAAATTCAAAATTATCCTACGTGTCACCAAGATCTATCTATGGAGAAACTAGCAACGATGCGAAGGAGATTGCATCTACATACACTTGTATATCGCTAAGCGGAAGCCTTCATGAGAACGGGGTTGAAGGAGTCGTACTGCCGTGATCCAAATCACCGGAGATCCTAGTGCCGAACGGACGGCACCTCCGCTGCTCAACACACGTACAGCTCCGATGGCGTCTCCCACGCCTTGATCCAGCAAGGAGAGAGGAGAGGTTGAGGAAGACTCCATCCAACAGCAGCACAACGGCATGGTAGTGATGGAGGAGCGTGGCAATCCGCAGGCTTCGCCAAGCACCAAGGGAGAGGAGGAGGAAGAAGAGACGCAGGCTGCACCCACGAGAGATAGAATTGTGTCTTTGGGCAGCCCCTTGGCCTCATATATAGGGGAAGGGGAGGGCTGCGCCCCATCTAGGGTTCCCACCCCCAAGGGGTGCGGCCAGCCCTAGATGGGACTTGGGGAGGCGGCCAAGAGGGAGGGAGAGGGAGGCGCCCACTAGATGGGCCTTAGGGCCCATCTGCCCTAGGGTTTGCCCCTCCCACTCTCCCTTGCGCCTTGGGCCTCTTGTGAAGCGCAGCCCCCTTGGGGCTGGTTCCCTCCACACTTGGCCCACGCAACCTCTGGGGTTGGTGGCCCCACTTGGTGGACCCAGGACCCTCCCGTGGTCCCAGACATTACCGAAATCGCCTCAAACTTTCCTATGACCAAAACAGGACTTCCCATATATAAATCTTTACCTCGGACCATTCCGAACTCCTCGTGACGTCCGGGATCTCATCCGGACTCCAACAACATTCGGTAACCACATACAAGCTTCCTTTATAACCCTAGCGTCCGAACCTTAAGTGTGTAGACCCTACGGGTTCGGGAGACAAGCGAGACATGACCGAGACGTTCTCCGGTCAATAACCAACAGCGGATCTGGATACCCATGTTGGTCTCCTACATGTTCCATTTATGATCTCATCGGATGAACCACGATGTCAAGGACTCAATCGATCCCGTATACAATTCCCTTTGTCTAGCGGTATTGTACTTGCCCGAGATTCGATCGTCGGTATACCGATACCTTGTTCAATCTGCTATCGGCAAGTCTCTTTACTCGCTCCGTAACACATCATCCCGTGATCAACCCTTGGTCACATTGTGCACATTATGATGATGTCCTACCGAAAGGGCCCAGAGATACCTCTCCGTTTACGGAGTGACAAATCCCGCCTTGATTCGTGCCAACCCAATGTACACTTTCGGAGATACCTGTAATGCACCTTTATAGCCACCCAGTTACGTTGTGTGACGTTTGATACACCCAAAGCATTCCTACGGTATCCGGAGTTGCACAATCTCATGGTCTAAGGAAAAGATACTTGACATTAGAAAAGCTTTAGCATACGAACTATAATCGATCTTTGTGCTAGGCTTAGGATTGGGTCTTGTCCATCACATCATTCTCCTAATGATGTGATCCCGTTATCAATGACATCCAATGTCCATGGTCGTGAAACCGTAACCATCTATTGATCAACGAGCTAGTCAACTAGAGGCTTACTAGGGACATGGTGTTGTCTATGTATCCACACATGTATTGCTTTGTTTCCGGTCAATACAATTATAGCATGAATAATAAACGATTATCATGAACAAGGAAATATAATAATAACTAATTTATTATTGCCTCTAGGGCATATTTCCAACAGTCTCCCACTTGCACTAGAGTCAATAATCTAGTTCACATCGCCATGTGATTAACACTGATAGGTCACATCGCCATGTGACCAACATCCAAAGAGTTTACTAGTGTCTTAAACTAGTTCACATCACCATGTGATTAAGTCTCAATGAGTTCTGGGGTTTGATCATGTTTTGCTTGTGAGAGAGGTCTTAGTCAACGGGTCTCTGTAATATTCAGATCCGTATGTATTTCGCAAATCTCTATGTCATAGTGTAAATGCTGCTTTCACGCTCCACTTGGAGCTATTCCAAATGGTTGCTCCACTATACGTATCCGGTTTGCTACTCAGAGTCACTCGGATAGGTGTTTAAAGCTTGCATCGACGTAACCCTTTACGCCCGAACTCTTTATCACCTCCATAATTGAGAAACATGTCCTTATTTACTCCAAGGACAATTTTGATCATCTGTCCAATGATCCATTCCTGGATCATTCTTGTACCCCTTGACTGACTCATGGCAAGGCACACTTCCTAAGTGCGGTACACAAAGATGGCATACTATAGAGCCTATGTCTGAAGCATAGGGGACGACCTTCGTCCTTTCTCTCTTTTCTGCCTTGGTCGAGCTTTAAGTCTCAACTTCATACCTTACAACTCAGCCAAGAACTTCTTCTTTGACTGATCCATCTTGAACACCTTCAAGATCATGTCAAGATACATGCTCATTTGAAAGTATCATTAAGCGGTTTTTGATCTATCCTCATAGATCTTGATGCTCAATGTTCAAGTAGCTTAATCCAGGTTTTCACTTGAAAAACATCTTTCAAATAACCCTATATGCTTTCCAGAAATTTCTACATCATTTCTCGATCATCAATATGTCAACAACATATACTCATCGTAAAATTCTATAGTGCTCCCACTCACTTCTTTGGAAATACAAGTTTCTCATAAACTTTGTATAAACCCAAAATCTTTGATCATCCTATCAAAGTGCATATTCCAACTCCGAGATGCTTACTCCAGTCCTTAGAAGGATTGCTGGAGCTAGCATACCTTTAGCATCCTTAGGATTGACAAAACTTTTCTAATTGTATCACATACAACCTTTCCTTACAAAAACCTGGTAAGGAAACTCGTTTTGACATCCATCCGCCAGATTTCATAAATGCAGCTAATGCTAACATGATTCCGACGGACTTAAGCATCGCTACGGATGAGGAAATCTCATCGTAGTCAACTCCTTGAACTTGTGAAAAACTCTTTACCACAAGTCGAGCTTCATAGACGGTGACATTACCGTCCACGTCTGGTCTTCTTCTTAAAGATCCATTTATTTCAATGGCTTGCCGATCATCGGCAAGTCCACCAAAGTCCACGCTTTGTTATGATATATGGATACTATCTCGGATTTCATGGCTTCTAACCATTTGTCGAATCTGGGCCCACCATCGATTCTCCATAGCTCGTGGGTTCATTGTTGTCTAGCAACATGACCTTCAAGACAGGATCACCGTACCACTCTAAAGCAAAGACGCATCCTTGTCACCCTCACGAGGTACCTGTGAGTGACTTGATCCAAAACTTCATGATCACTATCATAAGCCTTGACTTCAATTGGTGTAGGTGCCACAGAACAACTTCACATGCGGCCCTGCTACACACTTGTTGAAGTGACGGTTCATTAACCTCATCAAGTCTCCACCATCCTCCCACTCAACTTTTCGAGACGAACTTTTCCTCGAGAAAGGACCCGATTCAAGAAACAATCCCTATTGCTTTGGATCTGAATTAGGAGGTATACCCAACTGTTTTGGGTGTCCTATGAAGATGTATTTTATCCGCTTTGGGTTCGAGCTTATCAACCTGAAACCTTTTTTCACATAAGCGTCGCAGCCCCAAACTTTTAAGAAACGACAACTTAGGTTTCTCTAAACCATAGTTCATACGGTGTCGTCTCAACGGAGTAACGTGGTGCCCTATTAAAGTGAGTGCGGTTGTCTCTAATGCCTAACCCATGTACGACAGTGGTAATTCGATAAGAGACATCATGGTACGCACCATATCCGATAGGGTGCAACTATGATGTTCGGATACACCATCACACTATGGTGTTCCAGGCGGTATTAATTGTGAAACAATTTCCACGGTGTCTTAATTGTGTGCCAAAACTCAGAATCTCAGATATTCATCTCTATGATCATATCATAGACATTCCATCCTCTTGTCACGAAGATCTTAAACTTCACTCTGAAATTACTTGAACCATTCAATAATTCAGACTTGTGTTTCATCAAGTAAATATACTCAACAGCTACTCGAATCATCTCGTGAAGTAAGAACATAACGATATTCATCGCATGCCTCAAAGCACTCATTGGACTGCACATATCAAAATGTGTTACTTCCAACAAGTTGCTATCTTGCTCCATCTTACTGAAACCGAGGCTTTTCAGCTTGCCCATGTGGTTTGATTTGCATATCTCAAGTGATTCAAAATCAAGTGAGTCCAAACGATCCATCTGCATGGAGTTTCTTCATGCGTATACACCAATAGACATGGTTTGCATGTCTCAAACTTTCAAAAACGAGTGAGTGCAAAGATCCATCAACATGGAGCTTCTTCATGCGTTTTACACCAATATGACTTACATGGCAGTGCCACAAGTAAGTGGTACTATCATTACCATCTTATACTTTTGGCATGAAAATGTGTATCACTACGATCGAGATTCAATAAACCATTCTTTTAGGTGCAAGACCATCAAGGTGTTATTCAAATAAATAGAGTAACCATTATTCTCTCAATGAATAAATCAGACATGTATAGACATAATCCAATCATGTCTATGCTCAACGCAAACACCAAATGACAATAATTCTGGTTTAATACTAATCTTGAGGGTAGAAGGAGCGCATGCGATGTTTTGATCACATCAAATTGGAAACACTTCCAACACATATCGCCGCCTCCTTTAGCTGTTAATCTCCGTTTATTCCGTAGCCTTTTATTTCGAGTTACTAACACTTAGCAAACCAAACCGCATCTAATACTGGTGCTACTAGGAGTACTAGTAAAGTACACATTAACATAATGTATATCCAATATACTTCTATCGACCTTGCCAGCCTTCTTATCTACCAAGTATCTAGGGTAATTACTGCTCCAAAGGCTGTTCCCCTTATTACGTAAGCACTTAGTCTCGGGTTTGGGTTCAACCTTGGGTTTCTTCACTGGAGTAGCAACTGATTTTCCGTTTCATGAAGTGTCCCTTCTTGCCCTTGCCCTTCTTGAAACTAGTGGTTTCACCAACCATCAACAATTGATGCTCCTTCTTGATTTCTACTTTCGCGATGTCAAACAGCGCGAATACCTCAAGGATCATCATATCTATCCCCGATATGTTATAGTTCATCACGAAGCTCTAGCAGCTTGGTGGCAATGACTTTGGAGAAACATCACTATCTCATCCGGAAGATTAACTCCCACTCGATTCAAGTGATTGTTGTACTCGAGACAATCTGATCACAAGCTCAACGATTGAGCTTTTCTCCCTTAGTTTGCAGGTTGAGAAAATCGTCGGAGGTCTTATACCTCTTGACGTAAGTAACGAACCTGAAATCCCAATTTCAGCTCTCCAAACATCTCATATGTTCCGTGATATTTCAAAACGCCTTTCGTGCCTCAACTCTAAACCGTTTAATCGAACTATCACGTATTTATCAAAACGCGTGTATGTCCGATGTTCGCAACATCCACAAACGATGTTTGGGGATCAGCACACCGAGCGTGCATTAAGGACATAAGCTTTCTCTTGTCCGCATAATCGCTAATTTCAACTTTCAAATATATTTTCTCTTTGAACATATCTAAACATTGGTTCTAAATCAAGATCTTTAGACATAATTTGCAAAAGGTCTTTTGACTATGTTCAGGATAATTAAGTTCATCTTATGAACTCCCACTCGAATAGACATCCCTCTGGTCATCTAAGTGATTACATGATCCGAATCAACTAGGCCGTGTCCGATCAACACGTGAGACGGACTAGTCATCATCGTGAACATCTTCATGTTGATCGTATCTACCATAATGACTCATGCTCGACCTTCGATCTCCGTGTTCCGAGGCCATGTCCGTACATGCTAGGCTCGCTCAAGTTAACCCTAAGTGTATTGCGTGTGTAAATCTGTCTTACACCCGTTGTATGTGAACGTAAGAATCCATCACACCCGATCAACACGTGGTGCTTAGAAGCGACGAACTGTAGCAACGGTGCACAGTTAGGGGAGAACACTTCTTGAAATTTTAATGAGGGATCATCTTATTTACTACAGTCGTTCTAAGTAAACAAGATGCATAATTATGATAAACATCACATGCAATCAAATAGTGACATGATATGGCCAATATCATTTTGCTCCTTTTGATCTCCATCTTCGGGGCTCCATGATCATCATCGTCACCGGCATGACACCATGATCTACATCATCAAGATCTGCATCAACGGGTCTTCATGAAGTTGTCTCGCCAACTATTACTTCTACTACTATGGCTACCGGTTAGCAATAAAGTAAAGTAATTACATGGCGTTGTTCAATGACACGCAGGTCATGCAATAAATAAAGACAACTCCTATGGCTCCTGCCGTTGTCATACTCATCGACATGCAAGTCGTGAATCCTATTACAAGAACATGAACAATCTCATACATCACATATATTCATTCATCATTCATCACAACTTTGGCCATATCATATCACAAAACACTTGCTGCAAAAACAAGTTAGACGTCCTCTAATTGTTGTTGCAAGTTTTACGTGGCTACAATAGGGTTCTAGCAAGAACGCTTTCTTACCTCACTTAAAACCACAACGTGATATGCCAATTGCTATTTACCCTTCATAAGGACCCTTTTCATCGAATCCGTTCCGACTAAAGTGGAGAGAGACTGGCACCCGCTAGCCACCTTATGCACCAAGTGCATGTCGGTCGGTGGAACCTGTCTCACGTGAAGAGCACGTAAGGTCGGTCCGGCCGCTTCATCCCACAATACCGTCAAACAAGATTGGACTAGTAACGGTAAGCATATTGAACAAAATCAACGCCCACAACTACTCTGTGTTCTACTCGTGCAAAGAATCTACGCATAGACCTAGCTCATGATGCCACTGTTGGGGAACGCAGCAAAAATTCAAAATTTTCCTACGTGTCACCAAGATCTATCTATGGAGAAACTAGCAACGAGGGAAGGAGAGTGCATCTACATACCCTTGTAGATCGCTAAGCGGAAGCGTTCATGAGAACGGGGTTGAAGGAGTCGTACTGCCGTGATCCAAATCACCGAGATCCTAGTGCCGAATCGGACGGCACCTCCGCTGTTCAACACACGTACAGCCCGATGATCGCCTCCCACGCCTTGATCCAGCAAGGAGAGAGGAGAGGTTGAGGAAGACTCCATCCAACAGCAGCACAACGGCATGGTGGTGATGGAGGAGCGTGGCAATCCCGCAGGGCTTCGCCAAGCACCAAGGGAGAGGAGGAGGAAGAAGAGACGCAGGGCTGCACCCACGAGAGATAGAATTGTGTCTTTTGGGCAGCCCCTTGGCCTCATATATATAGGGGAAGGGGAGGGCTGCGCCCCCATCTAGGGTTCCCACCCCCAAGGGGTGCGGCCAGCCCTAGATGGGACTTGGGGAGGCGGCCAAGAGGGGAGGGAGAGGGAGGCGCCCACTAGATGGGCCTTAGGGCCCATCTGCCCTAGGGTTTGCCCCCTCCCACTCTCCCTTGCGCCTTGGGCCTCTTGTGGGGGGCGCACCAGCCCCTTGGGGCTGGTTCCCTCACACTTGGCCCACGCAACCTTCTCGGGGTTGGTGGCCCCACTTGGTGGACCCCGGACCCTCCTATGGTCCCAGACATTACCGAAATCGCCTCAAACTTTTCCGTGACCAAAACAGGACTTCCATATATAAATCTTTACCTCCGGACCATTCCGGAACTCCTCGTGACGTCCGGATCTCATCCGGGACTCAACAACATTCGGTAACCACATACAAGCTTCCTTTATAACCCTAGCGCCACCGAACCTTAAGTGTGTAGACCCCTACGGGTTCGGGAGACAAGCGAACATGACCGAGACGTTCTCCGTCAATAACCAACAAGCGGATCTGGATACCCATGTTGGCTCCCACATGTTCCACGATGATCTCGCCGGATGAACCACGATGTCAAGGACTCAATCGATCCCGTGATACAATTCCCTTTGTCTAGCGGTATTGTACTTGCCCGAGATTCGATCGTCGGTATACCGATACCTTGTTCAATCTCGTTACCGCAAGTCTCTTTACTCGTTCCGTAACACATCATCCCGTGATCAACCCCTTGGTCACATTGTGCACATTATGATGATGTCCTACCGAGTGGGCCCAGAGATACCTCTCCGCTTACACGGAGTGACAAATCCCAGTCTTGATTCGTACAACCCAATGTACACTTTCGGAGATACCTGTAATGCACCTTTATAGCCACCCGCCATTGCCAGGACGCTTGATACACCCAAAGCATTCCTACGGTATCCGGAGTTGCACAATCACATGGTCTAAGGAAAAGATACTTGACATTATAAAAGCTTTAGCATACGAACTATACGATCTTTGTGCTAGGCTTAGGATTGGGTCTTGTCCATCACATCATTGTCCTAATGATGTGATCCCGTTATCAATGACATCCAATGTCCATGGTCAGGAAACCGTAACCATCTATTGATCAACGAGCTAGTCAACTAGAGGCTTACTAGGGACATGGTGTTGTCTATGTATCCACACATGTATTGCTGTTTCCGGTCAATACAATTATAGCATGAATAATAAACGATTATCATGAACAAGGAAATATAATAATAACTAATTTATTATTGCCTCTAGGGCATATTTCCAACAGGGAGGCCCGTGAGAGATAGCAGAGAGAGAGAGAGAGAGAGAGAGAGAGCTACTCCCTCCGTTCGATAATGTAGTTCCAACATTTTTTTAAGTCAAACTTTTGAGACTTTGACCAAGTTTGTAAAGAAATTACTTATATCTACAATACCAAAGATAAATGATAGTATGAAGTAAGTACATGTTGTGATGAATCTAATGATCGTTCCAGATGTAAATGTTTTTCTCCACATATACCTGGTCAAACTTTTCTGAGGTTTGACTTTTCAAAACATCCGTATGCTTATGGACGTGACAGAGTCCCTAACGAGAGAGAGAGAGAGGAGAGAGAGAGTGTGTGAAAAAAGTGTGTGTGCGTGTGTGAAAGAGACATGGACAACACATGATAAAAGTAGAGAAAAAGCATGTGTGTCTTATGCAAACATATCACACATGCATCTTCGACAATGGAGGCAAGGTGAGGAGATAGTGCGTGGTTGTTTGGAACCGAGAGAGCAAGACCCCTAGCACGTGGCCTAGAGGGGTCTGACAAACAAGGGAGAGAGGTCGAGAGAGACGGAGAAAATGCAGACATGGGGAGGAGAGAGTGTATGTTTGTCATAGAGATCCCCTGAGATCGTGGATGGGACTACATGGGTGGGAGATCGAGTGACAAGGTGTGTGCGCGATAGAAGATGCCCCGAGAGATATCGAGATAGACATATGGATGGAAGGAGACAATACGTGTGTTCCTGATGGCTAGTAAGAGATAATCATACTTAGGAGGGGGGGGGAGTGCTTGCGCCTATGGCCCTGTTTGGATACTCTAACCCGCTTAGAGGTTAGAGTTATATTCTAACCATGAACTAACTCTAAGTAAAGAGGTGTTTGGATGGCAGGGTTAGATGGAGCGCGGATACGGCGAGGCACCTTCACGGGCGGTGCGAGAGGGAGGGAGTGAGAGGATGAGAAGCTTCGAGGAAGTGGGGAGGGATCTGTTGCGGGGAGAGCGAGAGAAAAAAGTGTTTATTAGTGGTCCCGAGAAGAACTAACCCAAATAAGCACCTCTTGGATGGGAGTTCTTTTGGATGGGTTAGATGCATCTAACCCAAACTAACCCTCCTGTTTGGATCTTTTTGGGTTAGTTGACTCCAAACTAACCCAAACTAACTCTAACCCATGGATCCAAACAGAGCCTATGATGGAGTGAGGGATTATGGTACTTAGGGGGTGCGTGTCACATGGAGAGAGAACAAGGGCGGAGAGTGTTGGATGGGTCTATATGTATAGCGCGAGCGAGACATTTGTATGTGTGAACCAGGAGATATAAGGCCGCTTTGGCTTGCGTCCGAGCATCTTTTATGCGTGGCACAGGGTTGTGGCTGGATTTCATGCACGCTTGTTTGGTTGTTACCACTGTGAAAAGGAAAGCCCGCTGGGCTGGGTTCCTGCACTTTAATTAGCCTGGTTGAACTCCGGACACCGCAAGTAGCCTGCCCAAGCGACGATTTCAACGCCTGGCCGTGCACAGTCGGTCGTATGCCATGAGGCTAACAAAGAACATGGATGGATATTAGCATTAAATAATTGATGCATGGATTAATTGATGGGACGTTGATGCTTTGTCTAGCCTGCATGAACCAAACGCTTCAGCACTACACAAGCCCGCCAGCAGAAATATTTTACATCTCACATCCACACCCGAGCAAAGACCGCCATCAAGGCATGAGGGTCAGGTCATGAACCAAATTGGCGAATAAAGCTTGAGAGAGATTGAGGAGCCCAGATAAGGCTGAGTGGTGCGTCAGATAGGTGAGAGGGGGAAAGAGATATTCCATCCGCTCGATAATGCAAAGGTATGTAAATTTTTAGAAGTCAAACTTTGGAAACTTTGATCAGGTTTACGCAAATGTTATTTATATCTACAAAACCAAAGATACATCATACAAACTACATCTCATGCTGAATCTAATGGTATATGTTTGCCGTACTAGATGTAATTCTTTTTCTCCACGTACATGGTCAAACATTGTGATGTTTGACTTTTCAATAAATCTATATGCTATGGATGGAGGAGAGTGCCTCAGTCGAGAAAGATCAAGTGTGTGTGAAGGAGAATGAGTAAGTGTGCAAAAAGAGTATGTGTGTGAAAGACAAAGTGACAACAAACGATAAACTAGAGAGAGAGTGTGTGTTTTCGTTTCTTATGCGAACATATCACGCATGCATCTCCGAGATGGAAAAGCGAGGCGAGGAGATACACGAAGATAGCTAGTGTGTGATTGTTTGCAACGGAGAGAGAGACACCTGTAGCACATGTCCAATAGAGGTCCGCCAACAAGGAAAAAAAGGACGAGAGGGACACATGGATGGCATGGACGCATGGGGAGGGACAGAGGTGTGTTTGTGATAGAGAGAGATCCCTCGAGATCGTGAGGGGACTATATGGGTGGGAGATCGAGGGAGTGCATGCGCGATAGAAAGATGCCCCGAGAGAAATCGAGATAGACCATGCACATGTTTGTGATGGAGACTAAGATTAGCTAGTCATATACATATAGGGGGATTATGTGCCTCCAATTGAGTGAGAGACCATCATACTTGGCTAGCTGGGCATGAGATTGTGTGTGTGTGCGTGTGAGATGGAGAGAGAACGAGGAGAGAGATAGAGTTTTAGATGGGCCTATCGAGTGTGAGTGAGATATGCATGTGTATGTGTGACCTGTGGATGGAGAGTTTGAGAGAGGGGGAAGAGCTCCGAGGGCGACATAGTGGTGCGTGAGAGAGAGTTACGGGCAAAGAGCCAAGGAATTTGTGTGCGTCTGATGAGTGCACTCCAAGATATCTAGCTTGGACTAGCTAGAGTATCATACATAGTGTCTTGAGAGAGACCTATATATGGTGTATATATGCATGCGATCTAGAAAGACCCTCCCCCCACCCACACACACACAAAGAGAGAGAGAGAGAGAGAGAGAGAGAGAGAGAGAGATGGAGAGAGAGAGATGGAGAGAAAGGGAGAGGAACCAACAAGGTTTTTGTGTCGTGGGAAAAGGCAAGTATATAATTGAAGATTGTCTCATGCGAGAGAGAGAGAGAGAGAGAGAGAGAGAGAGAGAGAGAGAGAGAACAGGAGTCCGGCAGAGGGGGTGGTCGCGTTTTATGCATCAAAGACTGATAGAAACCATGTTTCGATATAAACTTGCATTCAAATATTTAAATTGGGGAACATGTTGTCTGCAATCCACACATGAACGGATATACGCGTATATCAAACAAGTTCATTAATTTACTTTCAACATGTTCATGGAGTACTATAATACTGTACATTATGCTACTCGATTGAGGTGTTCAATTTTGGATTTAGTTCACTATTTTGACCCTCTTGAACGAGCTATTTCATTGAATCGAGATATTTCATTTTGGGTTTGATTCGCGTTTTTGAGTGGGTCAACTTTTTGTCATATAGTAAATCGCTAGCAACGAGCATGTAAAAACACATTACTCCCGAGCATCATCTCTCCATCTAAAAAAGAAGTGGCAAGCTAATATTTCAAAATTTGATTCAAATTGACTTGGTAAGGTAGACGTGGATGCTCGTTCTCCCAAAATTTGAACGAACCGTTAAACATCCTCTCTGCTTGGTGGAATTCGCCCGAGCAAATAAACGGGAGACGCGAAATTACCGTCCTATGTGGGACACACATCAATTAGTACATCGAGGGTAGGTTCGTAACTTCATCCAAGCGCGCCTTCTCGTTGGCCGAAATGACATGTGCCGAATAATTCATAAACCATGGTCGGCAAAACACGCCTCTCCTACTCAAATAGCTCGCGCCCACTATTTCAAAACACGATCTCCTCGCCCGAAATCGCTCGCGCCCACTATAGTTCAAAACACGCCCTCCTCGCCTGAAATCACTCCCGCCCACTATTTGGGGAGAAGCAAAGTTACTCTACTATCCCCGACCCTCAAGACACGTACCCAAGCCGAGAAGCCTATAGGCAAGGGTAGAATCAGAACTCCCCCTCACATTTCGCATAAATGCGTCCGTGAAGACATGGTTCCACTCCCCTGCCAATTCCCCCAGCCCGCCCCCAATCAAACCTCGTGGGCGCCAAAACACCTTCTCCCGAGAAGCTCCTTCTCCCAGCCATGAAACCTCAGCCCCCACCTCCATGGCGCCCCCACCGCACCAATTTCACAGCCACCCTCCTCCCTAATGTCGGAGACGCTGTCCAATTGCCGCTGCACCGGGCCATGTGCCTCTTACTCCGTCTTTGGTGCTGCCTCGACGACGGCCGCGTGAACTGCATCAGAGCCGATTCACCCCGCCGTTGTTCACGGGCGCCGGATCGGCTCCAACTTCGATCCGCCCGTAGTCTGGCCGCTTCCACAGAGCCGCCGACCGCGACATGGCTCTTTCCACCGCCACGGTCGCCACCACAACCACGCTGGCCTCACCGACTCGGCGGCACCGGACCTGCCTACTTCACCATGCCGCCAGATAGGTCGTGACGCTCATCTCAAATCACTTTATTTAGGCGCCGCTTGTCTGAATTTTTATTCGGGCCAATCGACTTCCCAATGGGAAGCAGCACCCCTCGAGGCGGCGGAGCTCCTAGGCTGCCGTTGGCTGGTGTCTAGCGTAAGGGTGCGGGCCGCAAGTTCGCCACGGAAGCAGGCGCTTAGATGGCTATCTTTTGAGTTGCGTGGGTTGAAGGTACCGCCACCGCCGGATCTGATGACGGGAGTCTTTGTGGATTGGCCCGGGTGGCGCAACCACGATCGCGGTGGGCGGAGCGGGTTTTGGCCGGGCCAGACGGTGGAGGCAGGTTGCTCTGCCGTTGGTCGCCGCTCTTCGGGAAGATTCCGAACGATGTCACCGGAGGCACAAGACGGCCATCAAGCCATCCGGCGCCGATCGGACAAGACTAAAATAAAATAAAATCGTGTGACCCTAATTTAGTCTTCAGTCAATGTGACGTGTGACCACTCGTACCTTCATCGTTGATCTCTTAGTGTATTTCTTCAGATCAAAGAGATATGTCGTTCTTAACATTATCGTTATCTCGCATCTTGAGACACACCGTCTTCCGACTCACCGCAGCTGCTCCAACAAGGGAAGCATACACCGTAAGGGAGCTATAGTCCCCACTCAACAGCTTCCTGCATCGAATGCGCAGTGCCGACATGGACAGCCACAACAACTCTGAGGGCCATAGACAAGTCAGCACATGATGCTCACTCCTATGGATGGCAGCCAGATAGGTTGTACCCTCATCTTACTTGTGTGTAACATTTATGGCTTTGTTATTCATCTAAGCATGGAAAATAGATCATCACATTTCACTGTATATTCATGCTGATCTCTTACGGGTCTTGTTCAGGTGTTCACGTTGTTCCATAGTTCAGGTAAGATGCTTGTTCTTTAGGTAACGATGTTCCATAGTTATCATCCATCAGCCAATGCTATCCCACAGGCTGGTGATTATAGTATTATACCACTTCTAGTATTACCGATGTTGTTCTTTAATACTTTTGTGTGTCATCTAGTTAATCTCGAGTACAAACGATACATATTCTGTAGCTTTCATCTGTGTTCTCCCTTTAGTTTATGAGACATGTTGCTGCTAGTTAACCCCAGTCCTACTATTTATGTCGCCTCCACAGAACTCATTACATAAATCTAACTACTAGTTGTCTTCCATGCATGTCGTATATAATTGCACACACCGATATATACACAAGAACCTCACGGAGCAATGTGAAGGCCAATAAACTTGATGTCAATGATACCCAATATGATGGAACATGTAAAGGCAGTTCTTCAGAAGACTTGCAGAAAGATGATGAATCCTCTTCACCCCACAAGGTCCTTGCTCTAACCTGGCCTGTGATATGGGTACAACATGCATATAATGTCCTCGGAGTGTATCTACTGCTGGCAATGCCATGTGCTTAGCATGCTGATCATGCATGTAAATATGTCATGCCTTCCTGTTTTTTAGTACCTATTCCATTCATGATAACATGTTTTCAAATTCAAGTACTGTCATTCTACTCTATCGCAATGCCATCTGCTTAATTTGTACATCATGCTTCTGAATATCTTATACATTGTTATTCATCAGTATGTACTTCATCTGTCCACCATACCATGTTTTTTTACATTGAAGTGTTGTTCTAGTGCTCTGTTGCAATGCCATCTTATTTTCCCAATCATACACGTGTATGTTGCCTTAGTTATTTCTGTACGTATTCCGCTAGCATATAGTTTTACATTCAACTAGTGTTTTTTTTTGCTGTGTTGTCCTGTCGTATCCCTAGCTCTTACACCATACTCCCTCCGTCCGGATTACATGTTGCCGAAATGGATAAAAAAGGATGTATCTAGAACTGAAATACGCCTAGACCCATCCATTTTTTTCCGGATGGAGGAATACATGTCAATATGTCATGCCTTTTTATTCTTCAAGACCTATTCCATCTCTCTGTTGTCGCATGTTTTATAATTAAAGCACCATTCTTCTATACAAGGCATGCAAGGGAAGACGACTATGTTATAATCAAGGGTTACAAACAAGGCCTTTGCAAAAGATCCAAACGCTAGGAGATAATAAACCAACTCCAGCTTTTTATAGATACTGCTTCCAAAGACGAGAAACCCAACTCCTAACGATAATAAGCAGATTCCAGTACAAAGAACTAGTCCGCCCAGTCCAGCAAAATATGTCAACTCAATTCTAAGAAGCGTGTGCGTATCCTTGCATCATGGAATTTTATAGCATGCTGATCATATTTTCTATATGTTTCTTACCCATCTCTTTTAGAAAATAAGCTTAACAGATAGAAGAATTTCTGCAATGGTATCGTTTATGAGGAAAGATTCTTGCAGGAATTCTTTGTGCTCCAATGTAGATGTAAGTACCTGTTGTATATCACTATATTTTTACATCAGCATGTATTTTGTTAATCGGCGTGAACCCAACCTTTATCTGATCTAAATTTAGTTGTAGCAAAATGTATGATTAAATGCCACAATGTTGATTTTTGTAAGGAAAACTGCTCAGTAGTTTTGCATCCCGAATGCATGAGTGTACTATCTCATATCAGTGGGTTTGAATACTTTGGTTCTGTAGTGGGTTTTCGGTGTTCTTTTTATTGTGTTGACCTGTCGTAACCCTAGCTCTTACATCATACTCCCTCCGTCCGGATTAAATGTCGCAGAAATGGATAAAACTGGATGTATCTAGAACTGAAATACGCCTAGACCCATCGATTTATTTCCGGATGGAGGGAATACATGTCAATATGCCATGCCTTTTTATTCTTCAGTACCTATTCCATCTCTGTTGTAGCATGTTTTATAACTGAATCACCATTCTTCTATATAAGGCATGCAAGGGAAGACGGCTATGTTAGAATCAAGGGTTACAAACCAGGTCTTTGCAAAAGATCCAAACGCCAGAGATAATAAACCAACTCCATTTTCATAGATACTGCTCCAAAGACAGAGAAACCCAACTCCCAATCGATAATAAGCAGATTCCAGTGGCCAAAGAACTAGTCCGCTCGATCCGGCAAAAGAATGTCAATTCCATTCTACGAAGCATGTGTGTATCCTCGCATCATGAAATTTTATAGCATTCTGATCATATTTTCTACATGTTTCTTACCCATCTCTCTTTTAGAAAATAAGGTTAAACGATAGAAGACTTCCTCCATTGGGATCGTATTCGAGGAAAATATCTTGCGGGAATTCTCTGTGCTCCAATGCTAATGTAAGTACCTGTTGTATATCACTATATTTTTACATCAACATGTATTTTGTTAATCGGCGTGAATCTAACCTTTATCTGACCTAAAATTAGTTGTAGCAAAATGTTAAAGGCGCCAATATTGATTTTTGTAAGGAAAACTTCCGGGTAGTTTTGCATACTGAGCTGCATGAATGTACTATCTCATATCACGCACATTACTGAATTGTAGTGCTTCTCTGGTTGCCCATTCATTCAATGTGTCAATGTTGCTTTCGTACTACCTTACCTGGCTGATGATAGCTGTGCCATATTGTGTTAATTTGGTGTAGGCTAGTTGCCCAACAGTTTGTTGTGTCAATGTTGCTTTCCTATTATCTGACTTGGCCAATGATAGCAATGCTAGTGTGTTAATTTTGTGCAGGCTGCTGAAGATAAGAAGACAAACTCTGAAAACCGCAAGGCAACCCCATTGTTTCTTTCCAGTAAATCTAGGCCAGGTAATATGGCAATAACTCATGATTAATCTGTTTGGTTCCCGTCCTAATTTATGTTATGATGCAGTGGTCGAGACACTCTCCACTATCAATAATACAAGCCTGCCAAAATCACCATCTGAATCTGTTCAGTATCCTCTGTCTCGAATGCAACAGAATAAATGTATGTTTGTGAACCAAATAAAGGCTTAATCAAGGAAGCAAATGGTGGATGAATCAGAGCTGCAGAGTCGAGCGACACAACAACAGATCAAAGTTTTCAGAGGACGATTGTAGCAAAGCAGCAAGAACTTTCCCACATGCTTATGGGCGTCATCATCTTTGAGGTTGCAGATTGTGACATTGTAGATGGTTAGGTTACGCTCATTTATTTGCACTGGCATCAATCTTTGATTGCCCAAAGGATGTAATTTCTCGTAATATATCTTTGGATGTGCAACGTTATTCCATGTATGTCGTACCTTTGCTTGATCGGTTTTGGTCCTGTGCATAATTGCTCGTCGTAATGGGCTCAAATTATCTAATTTGGCCTAAAGAGATGTACGAACTTTAGTGGGCCCATTAAGTTAATGTGCCGTTACTAGGCCGAAAGTTAATGGTCGGCCCTCTTACCTCCCGGGTCGTTAACAGGCCGACATCGAAGCGGGCAACAGGTGGCCCCAATTTATTTCACGGGCCGTTACTAAGTTTGGGCTACATATGGCTCAACTATGTGAGCCTTTAGCAGCCGAAGAGACAAATGGGTCTTGTATCGACCATGAAGACCATGGGCGCTAAGAGGCGAAAGTCAGGTCGTATTGTAAATGGCCCAACTGTGTTGTGGGCCTTTAGCAGGCCGAAAGAGAAACCGGGCTGGTATTGGACTATGAAGGGCATGGGCCGTTAAAAGGCCAAAAGTAAGGTCCGACTACAAATGGCCCAACTCATTTATGGTCCGTTAACAGGCCGAAAGGCACATAGGGCCGGGAATTGGCCCAACACTTAAATGGGTCGCTAAAAGGCCAAAACTCATGTCCGACTACAAATGGCCCAACTGATTTATGGGCCGTCAACGGTGAAAGTGACACGGGCCGTAAATTGGCCCAACACTTAAATGGGCCGCTAAAAGGCCGAAAATCAGGTCCGACAACAAATGGCCCATCAGATTTATGGGTCGTCAACAGGCTGAAAGACACACCGAGCCGGAAATTAGCCCAACATTGAAATGGGTCGCTAAAAGGCCGAAAGATGTACATCCTGAAAATTGGCCCATCCATTAAATGGGCCATTAACAGGACGAAATCTCATCGGGCCGATATTGAGCCCAAATATATAGCGGGCTGTTAACGGGCTTGAAGCGGCGATGGGCTGCAATGGTGTCAAATCTTTAACGGGCCGTTGACGGGCGAATTGGCACATCTCGTATGGGCCGTGGGCTTAAATGGACCCGACACAAGTAGGCCTTATATGGGCGGCTCTGCTAATTTTTCTTTGGGCGGCCTTTTTCACCGAATGGGCCCTTTGTTGGGCGAGCCACGTGTCGACCTATCATAGGCGCCTCTGTCCAATGAGTGGATGAAATCTGTCCCAACGGTGAGGCAACACGTGTTTCTGCGGCCAATGATGATTTTACACGTGGAAAATCCCCATTGGTCCGGCTGTTAACGGGTTATCGGATCCAAAACCGGACCCGATAGCTTAACGGCGTTCGCTACGGTGGATGCCACATGTCGGTCACCCTTGGCCGAAAGCACTTACGTGGCGTGCGATTTATTGTCATGGAAGTGGACACTTCCGTGATGATAATTTTGGTAATGTCATGGAACACTTCTCTGACGGCCGCAGTGTGACTATCTTGATTACGTCATAAAATGCGTCATGGATGTACATGCATGACAAAAACGCGACCTCTTTGTGACAAACACGTATCATCACGGAAGTGTATTTTTTTGTAGTGTTGGCCTCTTTCTCAGCTTTCTTCTTCGGCGCCTTATACGGCGCCGGGACCAGCATCTTCGTCAGAAGTGGGCCGGCTGGTTCTTATGGCAGTGTGGCCAGGCAGTAGATCCGCCCCGCCTTCTTCGTCCAGCCCTGGGAGAGTTGTGGAAAAACACATTAGGCATTCCCCTTGGATTATACAGATAAAGTGTATGACTTGCCAACATACGAAGACTTACCAAACTCACGGGTCGGGACAGTTGGTACCCGCGGTCCTCCACTGAATCCGGCCACGATTTGCCGGACTTAAAGAGCACCTTCCAGATGTCTTTGTGCGATGAGTCAAAAAACCCTGACAGGGTCTGGTGCTTGGCCGGGTCGAATTCCCATAAATTGCAAGCCCTGTGTTGACAAGGGAGAATTCGGCGAACTAACATCACCTGGACTACGTTGACAAGTTTGATATTCTTGTCTTCCATACCTTTGACGCGCGTCTGGAGCACCTACAACTCATCTGGCGAAGACCAGTTCAGGCCTTCTTGGGCCAGGACGTAAGCCACAACGGAGCTCCGGATCGGAATTCGGGAGCTGCGACCCATTTTGTGCCGCGTGGCTCAGTGACATAGAACCACTGTTGTTGCCACCCTTTGACGGAATCATTGAAGGTACCTGATGTCCATGTGACGTTGGGCATCTTGCTCACCATGGCTCCTCCGCACTCCGCGTACTCGCCGCTCACCACCTTGGGCTTCACATTGAAAATCTTCAGCCATAACCCGAAGTGTGGAGAGATGCGGAGGAAGGCCTCGCACACGACGATGAATGTCAAGATGTTGAGGAAGGAATTGGGGGATAGATCGTGAAAGTCGATCCCATAGTAATACATAATGCCACGAACAAATGGGTGGAGGGGAAACCCTAGCCCGTGGACAAAGTGAGGGAGGAATACAACCCTCTCATGGGGTTCCGGAGTAGGGACAATCTGTCCCGCCGTCGGAAGGCGGTGGCCGATCTTGTTGGCCAGATACCCGGCCTCCCGAAGTCTCTTGATATCCTTCTCTTGGACGGTAGAGGCCATCCACTTGCCTCCTGCTCCAGATCCGGACATTTTCGGAGGGTCTTTGTGGGCGGAGAAGGCGAATGCTTGGGCGCTGGAGCTCGAGCGAGAGAGAATGGATGAGCAGAGGAAGAAGGAGGTGTGGATGAAAAAGGGGAATCCGTATCTCCTTATAAAGGTAGTACGGTCGTGCACCTCCCCACTTACCCTGGAAACTCGCTTATTCCCCCAGCGCCATGTTAATGGCGCGGTTGGGTTACCCACACCTGTATTGATGAGGATCCCGTGATAAGAGGACACGATCTCTGCTTCGACAAGACGTGCCAATAAACCGCCTCGCAAGATGTGCGGTGGAAGGGTGGAAAACGGTTCGAATAATGACCGGGCCACGGTGTGATGTCACGCTATGAAAAAGTTGTCAGCAGATTAGACTCGTGGAATATTGTACTCTCTATGGTGGTATGTGGAATTTGTTTTGCAGAGACGGACACGATTCTTGTGTTCAAGATCTTCGTTGGAGTATTCGGAGAAGGAACCCGCCTTGCAATGCCGAAGACAATCTGCGCGCCGGACTCATCGTCATTGAAGCCTTGTTCAGGGGCTACTGAGGGAGTCCTGGATTAGGGGGTCCGGGGACAGCTGGATTATATGCTTATGCTGGACTATTGGACTATGAAGATACAAGATTGAAGACTTCGTCCCGTTTCCGGGTAGGACTCTCCTTTGCATCGAAGGCAAGCTTGGCAATTTAGATATGTAGATTCCCTTCTCTGTATCCGACTCTATGTAACCCTAGCCCCCTCCGGTGTCTATATAAACCGGAGGGTTTAGTCCGTAAGACAAGAACAATCATAATCATAGGCTAGCTTCTAGGCTTAGCATCTACGATCTCATGGTAGATCAACTCTTCTAATACTCATATCATCAAGATCAATCAAGCAGGAAGTAGGGTATTACCTCCATAGAGAGGTCCGAACACAGGTAAACATCGTGTCCCCGCCTCCTGTTACCATTAGCCTTAGGCGCCTGATTCGGCACCCCCTACCGAGATCCGCAAAATTTGACACCGACACCCGTGCATTAAGTGGCGTTATGCGCTTGATTCCCCCTATCTGATAACCCACAAGTATAGGGGATCGCATAGCTTTTCGAGGGTAGAGTATTCAACCCAAATTTATTGATTCGACACAAGGGGACCAAAGAATATTCTCAAGTATTAGTAGCTGAGTTGTAAATTCAACCACACCTGAAAGACTTAATATATGCAGCAAAGTATTTAGTAGCAAAGTAGTATGGAAGTAACGGTAACAGTGGCAAAAGTAACAGTAGCAGTTCTGTAGTAATCGTAACAGTCGCAATGGAGAAGTAACTAAGCAAAGATCAATATGTGAAAAGCTCGTAGGCAATGGATCAATGAATGATAATTACGTCGGATGCAATTCATCATGCAACAGTTATAACATAGGGTGACACAGAACTAGCTCCAGTTCATCAATGTAATGTAGGCATGTATTCTGAATATAGTATAAGAACTTGCATGACATCTTTCGTCCTACCCTCCCGTGGCAGCGGGGTCCTATTGGCAACTAAGGGATATTAAGGTCTTTTTAATAGAGTACCGGACCAAAGCAATAGCACTTAGTGAATACATGAACTCCTCAAACTACGATCATCACCGGGAGTGGTCCCGATTATTGTCACTTCGGGGTTGCCGGATCATAACACATAGTAGGTGACTATCGACTTGCAAGATAGGATCGAGAACTCACAATATATTCACGAAAACATAATAAGTTCAGATCTGAAATCATGGCACTCAGGCCCTAATGACAGGCATTAAGCATGGCAAAGTCATCAAAACATCAATCTTAGAACATAATGGATACTCGGGATCAAACCCTAACAAAACTAACTCGATTACATGGTAAATCTCATCCAACCCATCACCGTCCAGCAAGCCTATGATGGGATTACTCACGCACGACGGTGAGCATCATGAAATTGGTGATCGAGGATGGTTGATGATGACGATGGCGACGGATTCCCCTCTCCGGCGCCCCGAACAGACTCCAGGTCTGCCCTCCCGAGGAAGATTAGGGCTTGGCGGCGGCTCCGTATCGTAAAATGTGATGAATCCTTCTCTCTGATTTTTTTTCTCCCTGAAAGTGAATATATGGAGTTGGGGTTGAGGTCGGTGGAGTCCCAGGGGGCCCACGAGGCAGGGGGCGCACCTTGCACCCTCGTGGACAGGGTGTGGGCCCCCTGATGCTGATTCTTTCGACAATATTTTTTATTAATTCCAAAACGTATCTCTGTGGATTTTCAGGTCATTCCGAGATCTTTTATTTCTGCACAAAAATAACACCATGGTAGTTCTGCTGAAAACAGCATCAGTCCGGGTTAGTTCCATTCAAATCATGCAAGTTAGAGTCCAAAACAAGGGCCAAAGTGTTTGGAAAAGTAGATATGTTGGAGACGTATCAACTCCCCCAAGCTTAAATCTTTGCTTGTCCTCAAGGAATTCAGTTGAAAAACTGAAAGTGATAAAGAAAAACTTTTACAAACTCTGTTTGATCTTGTTGTTGCAAATATGTAAAGCCAGCATTCAAGTTTTCAGCAAATATTATGAACTAATCATATTCACAATAACACTTAGATATCATGTTTACTCATATCAATGGCATAATCAACTAGCGAGCAATAATAATAAATCTTGGATGACAACTCTTCCTCAAAACAATCATAATATGATATAACAAGATGGTATCTCGCTAGCCCTTTTCTCGACATCAAGAAACATAAATGCAGAGCACCTCTAAAGATCAAGGACTGACTAGACATTGTAATTCATGGTAAAAGAGATCCAGTCATACTCAATGTAAATTAATAGCATTGCATGCGAATAGCAGCGGTGCTCTCCAACTGGTGCTTTTTAATAAGAGGATGATGACTCAACATAAAAGTAAATAGATAGGCCCTTCGCAGTGGGAAGCAGAGATTTGCAGAGGTGCCAGAGCTCGAGTTTTGAAACAGAGATGAATAATATTTTGAGCGGCATACTTTCATTGTCAACATAACAACCAAGAGATTTCAATATCTTCCATCCTACATACATTATAGGCGGTTCCCAAACAGAATGGTAAATTTTATACTCCCCCCCCCCCCCCACCAACGAACATCAATCCATGGCTGGCCTGAAACGACGGGTGCCGTCCAACTAACAACAATACTGGGGGAGTTCTGTTTGCATTTATTTTGATTTGATTTGAGCATGGGACTGGGCATCCTGATTACCGTCCATTTTCTCGTGAATGATGAGTGGAGTCCGCTCATCGTGAGAATAACTCTCCTAGCATGGAAGATATAGACAGCCCTAGTTGATACATGAGCTATTCGAGCATACAAAACAGAATTTAATTGGAAGGTTTAGAGTTTGGCACATACAAATTTACTTGAAACGGCAGGTAGATACCGCATATAGGAAGGTATGGTGGACTCATATGGAATAACTTTGGGGTTTATGGAAGTGGATGCACAAGCAGTATTCCCGCTTAGTACAAGTGAAGGCTAGAAAGATACTGGGAAGCGACCAACTAGAGAGCGACAATAGTCATGAATATGCATTAAGATTAATCAACAATGAGTGCAAGCATGAGTAGGATATAAATCACCATGAACATAAATATCGTGGAGGCTATGTTGGTTTTGTTTCAACTACATGCGCGAACATGTGCGAAGTCAAGCCAATCGAATCATTCAAAGGAGGATACCACCCTATCATACCACATCACAACCATTTTAATAGCATGTTGGCACGCAAGGTAAACCATTATAAACTCCTAGCTAATTAAGCATGGCATGAGCAACTATAATCTCTAATTGTCATTGCAAACATGTTTCATTCATAATGGGCTGAATCAGGAACGATGAACTAATCATATTTACAAAAACAAGATAGGTCGAGTTCATACCAGCTTCTCTCATCTCAGTCAGTCCATCATATATCATCATTATTGCCTTTCACTTTCCATACGACCGAACGGTGTGGATAATAATAATAGTGCACGTGCATTGGACTAAGCTGGAATCTACAAGCATTTAATACAAAGGAGAAGACAAGGTAATATGGGCTCTTGGTTAGATCATCAATAATGCATATGAGAGCCACTCAACATTTTCATCGTGGTCTTCTCCTCTCGACCCCAAAAGAAAAGGAAAGAAATAAAACTATTTACACGGGAAAGCTCCCAACAAGCAAAACAAGAACGAGAAATATATTTGGGTTTTCTTTTAATTACTACTACAAGCATGGAAAGTAAACTAGCTAGAAGCTACAACTAATATTTTTTGGTTTCTCTTAACGTTTTTCAAACACACAAGAAGAAAGCAAGAAAAGAAAATAAACTAGCATGGAAGGTACAATGAAAAAGTATGAGCATCGACAACTAGCATGAGTGTGTGAACATGAATGTAATGTCGGTGAGAAATACGTACTCCCCCAAGCTTTGGCTTTTATGCCCATGGATCGAAGCTACTCTCTCCGGTGTACTGAGGAGGGTCCTCAGGGTGCCACTGGTTAGCGATCTCCTCTGGATCCCACTGATAAATAGACTATCGATATGGGTTAAGTGGTGGCTCAGGCTCAGGCTCTAAGACTTGTGTCAGCCTCCAGTATGCATAAATGGCCTCAGGCAAGATGAGGTACGTGCCTGACAGTATGTTAAACAGAGAGGGTGTAGGCAAGGTAATAGCCTCACAGTTAGTTTTATCAAATATCAAGTTATACTTAAGCATCTTCTTCTTATTTTAAACAATAAATTCATGTGCTACCATACTCTTATAATCCAGAAAAATAGGGGGCAGCAACTTTTCCTCTTTCTCATAATGCCTAATAGGTATCTCAAAGTGTTTAGCAAGGTATGAAGCAAAGATACCACCAAAGATGGGGCCCTTGTACGGTTTAGACTTAACCATTTAGCAACAATAGCGCCTATCACTAAACAAAGCACGACGCAAAACAACAAGGTCGGGAGCACTAAGGTTTCCACTGTTCCCACGACCAATTAAGCATCTGCTAGCAAATATCGCAAACTAACGTAGAACAGGAAAATGTATACTAGTAGTTCTTGCATCTGAAACTTTCCTTGATTCTCCTACAACAATTCTACCAATAAATCCATCCACATCGCTAGGATGCGGTTCCTCGATGCTGCCCATAAGGGTAGCTTGCAAACCGCATGGAGTGACATCTCCTTAACCTCATCATATAAGTGAAACTCCACTGAAGGTGCTGATTTCTTAGCATGGAAATAAAAAATTTGCATGAAAATATTAGTGTGTAGGAGATACTGTTCGCGCTGGTCGTTGAGGAAGTCGGTGACGCCTGCATTCTCAGCCAAGTAATAGAAGTCGTCGTAAATTTCGGCAGCCTTCAAGAACGCATCACAAGGCCATTCACACAGCTGGACCTCCCTAGTGCAAGGAAGATTGTATTTGGGCTTTTTATTCTCCTCATTCTGCTTATCCTACGAGCTTCGACTCGAGGAGCCCCTCAACAATCTCTTCATCATTTTCTTTCTCTAAAAAATTTCTGAAACTTTTAGTGACTCAAAATAAAAGTGAACAAAACTCTACAAGATTGATAGCAACTACTCCCACAAGTTCCTAGAGGCTATATCATGCATTAAAACTACTTGGGACCATATAAATTTGACATGCAAGCTCAAGAACAGGGTCACCACAGCAGCAAAAATTTGCAACAAATAAAGCACTAAAAAACTAATTAGACCATTGGAGGGGTCACATACCGAAGAACAATCCCCCAAAACAGTTTTGTGACTGGAGCTTTGACCAAGGAGATCGAAAATGGCAGCAAGATGAGCTAGAACATGGGTTTGAGATATGGGAGAATTTTTTCTGGAGGAAGACGAAATGAGTGGGTGCTAGAATAAGTGGAGGGGGTCCACATGGGGCCCACATGAGTCATACGTGCTTATGGAAAAGAACTTGCATGACATCTTTTGTCCTGCCCTCCCGTGGCAGCGGGGTCCTATTGGAAACTAAGGGATATTAAAGCCTCCTTTTAATAGAGTACCGGACTAAAGCATTAGCACTTAGTGAATACATGAACTCCTCAAACTACGGTCATCACTGGGAGTGGTCCCGATTATTGTCACTTCGGGGTTGCCAGATCATAACACATAGTAGGTGACTATCGACTTGCAAGATAGGATCAAGAACTCACATATATTCATGAAAACATAATAGGTTCATATCTGAAATCATGGCACTCGGGCCCTACTGACAAGCATTAAGCATGGCAAAGTAATAGCAACATCAATCTTAGAACATAATGGATAGTAAGGATCAAACCCTACTAAAACTAACTCGATTACATGGTAAATCTCATCCAACCCATCACCGTCCAGCAAGCCTACGATGGGATTACTTGCGCATGGCGGTGAGCATCATGAAATTGATGATGGAGGATGGTTGATGATGACGATGGCGATGGATTCCCCTCTCCCGAGCCCCGAACAGACTCCAGATCAGCCCTCCAGGGGAAGATTAGGGCTTGGCGGCGGCTCCGTGTCGTAAAACGCGATGAATCCTTCTCTCTGGTTTTTTTCTCCCCGAAAGTGAATATATGAAGTTGGGGTTGAGGTCGGTGGAGTCCGAGGGGGTCCACGAGGCAGAGGCGCGCCCCGGGGGGCGCCCTGCACCCTCGTGGACAGGGTATGGGCCCCCCTGATGCTGATTCTTTCGCCAATATTTTTTATTAATTCCAAAACGTGTCTCCGTGGATTTTCAGGTCATTCAAAAAAAATTATTTCTGCACAAAAATAACACCATACGTGTCAGTACGAGTTAGTTCCATTCAAATCATGCAAGTTAGAGTCCAAAATAAGGGCAAAAGTGTTTGAAAAAGTAGATACATTGGAGACGTATCATGTACCACCGAATTCGGCACCAAAACTCTCCCAACATGCACGACGTGACACGGAAAATCAAAAACACGGTGCACCGCGACCTCCTCGCCGTGCCGGAGTCTGCGGTTGTCTATAATCCGATCAGCATCATCAAGCAGCAGCACTCTATCTCCCATCTCAACAATGGTCCCTCTTCTGTAAAGTAATAGAGATGCCTCCGACAACCGTGAGATGTACAGGGCGGGCCATCTCCTCTGCTTCGTCGAAGAGAGCACCGGTTGGTCGTCGGCGGACTCGCCGTCGTCGAGCCAAGCCACCGAAAGCCCATCACTCACGCGGGGAGCGATTCTGACCAGATGAGATGGGAATTGAAGCACCTGACCTGCTTCGAAGCTGTCGTCCGCATGTTGCCGCCAGTCGTCCACCCATCTATCGTCGAGGTCGAGGAGGATCAGCCGCTGCGCTCATCGGAGAAGGACTCCTGGCCCAAAATCTAGCCGCGAACCAACGAGATCTGGCACGAAATCGCTTCTGAATCGCGTGTCGCCACCGAGATGTGCCGCACACGTCGCCCTCCCTCGCCCCACGTGTGTGGTCTCTAGGAATATCTCTAAGGACAACTCCACCGCGCGACCCCAAACGGACGTCCGTTTTGTCCGGATTCTGTCCGTTTGGGTAGGGGATGAGGTCGTGTCCGGGCAGTTTTCGATATGCGGTGGTCGTGCGCCCAACGCGCGGACGCATCCCGGCCGCATCTTGTCCGTGTGCACATTTCTTTGCAAGTCCTTAAACTTTTTTTATCATTCATTTTTGGTACATGACAATACATCATTACATTTTGACTAGTAAAGCAAGGCCAAAGAAAACAAGAACCACAAGAATACATTTGAGAAGATACCCAACTTCCATAACTGCTCCCTTGAGTTGGGTTAGCGCCTTCTCGATGCACTCATTGTTGATCTGTGGAGGAGGCACGACGTTGCACCCTCCTTTCTTCTTCAAGCCAGAAGTCGATGTTGCTTCCTCACAAGTAGTATCGTGCCTTGTTGCTTCTTCAATACGTAGTATCGTGCCTAGCCTCTAATCTAGCAACAAGTGCACTTGTCTCATCTAAAGCCTCTAGGCTAGCTAAAAGTGCACGAACATGCACTACATTTCGCTATATCGATGTACTCTTCTTCTCAATACCAAAACTTGCATCCATTCTACACAATAAAACCTAAAGTTAGCACCACTAGTCTAATCCAAGAGCACAAACCGAAGCTAAAAAGAGCACATACCCCATCGTTTAAGCACTTGATGAACACCCATCCGGGATGCTCGGCGTTGTGAACCGCTGGCGCCACGGCCACCCTTGGGCAGTGAGTCGCACTTGATGAGAACAGCGGTGCGCCGACGAGCTTTTGGGCAAGCACCGAGCCCGGCGGCCGCCATTCAGCGTGTCTGTCGGCGGACCACCGGCAGTGCAGATCCGGCGGCTAGAGGGCGAGCCACTTTGCTGCATGTGGCCTTGCGGCCCTGCCGGCCTTCCGCTTAGGTGCCCGGCCAGTCCATGGCGGCCCGGCCTCTCACAGCCGGGCGAGCTCAAGACCGACGGATCCGCCCCAAATCCGGCGGTAGTGCGCAAACAAGGTGGCCGTGCTTGGGTAGCTCGGCGGCGACGAGAGGAAGGGGCTGGGCAAGCGCGCGTCCGAGTTGCACGGCTGCAATGGCAGCGGGCGGCCGGCGGCGGCGAGGGGAAGAGAGGGGAAGAGTGGGGAAGAGTGGAGTGGATGCGGCCGGAGGGAGGGAGGGGGCGGATAGAAAAAGGCCCGTCCTGTGCCACCGACGGGCAGACCAGGGGGGCCAGGGGAGGACACGCGCAGACGGCCGGTGCGTCCGCGTGGTGTCCGTTTCACCCCAAAAACGGCGCAAACTTGGGCCGCGGATGGGTCGAAAGCGGACACAAAACGGATAAAAGTCTGTTTGCTCCCGTGCGCTGGGCCGCCCCGTTTGTCCGTTTTACCCCAAACGGACGGACCCGAACAGGATGGGGTCGCACGGTGGAGTTGGCCTAACGAATGAAAAGTATCCGTTACCACAGCTATCATTCACCAAGGAATATGATGAGGACGAAAAGTCGCTCGTTCAAATTTCCTCGGCGAGTCCACCCTGCCTACCTGCTTGTTGCGTGCTGGAAATGACCTCGGATTTAATAACTCGCTCAAAATCAAGCACCGGGGTTCCTCTCCTCTGAATTAAGTTGGTGCTGAGGTTGAGGCCCCACAGCATGAACGCCTAACTGAGAGAAACATGGGTGCCAAGCTTCTCTAGCACACACGCATTGCATCAAGATATACGACCATCAAGAAACCAACTTCGGACGTGTTTGGTTCCGCAATTTTCCAGCATCTCCTGATTACAACGCTTAGTGCGTGTGCACGCATGCCACGCGATCTAGAAAAGCTAGTTCAATCACCCTGTAATCAGATACAATGCTACACGAAGCACAAAACAAGATACATCGGCAGACCGCCTCCCCCTCTCTTTTCCCAGCTACGAACAAACAATGTCGGTTGAACCTCCTCCATCCCAACCGCAAGCAGTACCGACCGACGGATCTGCACCAACCGCACCACGAGCAATAATGTCGTCCGGACCTCCCATTTCTCCATCGCGAGGAGCCACGTCGGCCGGACCTCTCCCTTCTCTGTCGCGACCAGCCACACCCATCGGACCTCCACCCATTCCCACGCGAGCAACACTCGCGGCCAGGTCTCTCCCTTCTCCTCCCTTGTTTGACACAAACTTAATTCAGAAACCAACACTTCGTTGAACCAAACACATCACATAATCATCCAACCCCCAGCGTGATACAGCGTATTCCGATTACAAATATGAAAACATTACCATGTGTCCTTAATTTTACCCAACGTACATATTTGTGTCTATAAAACTACTTGAAAATCCGATTTTGTACTAATTTGTAATGATGGTTTATCATTTAAATCAATGCTATTTCATTACTAAGTTCAAAGTAAGCACCCATCGTCAACTGCTTATTTAACCAACTAGAACAAGTAGGGCACATTAACCACCATTTAAACAACATCACAACATCAGATCGTAAGATCATCATATAAACCTTAGATGCTCCATACTTTTTTATTTGTTTGTACCTAATCATGCACTAGAAACTGCCATGATGATATTTATTAAACCATAGTATTTACATATCTATGTCCAGCATTCAAAGAATATTAAATATACACAAACATATGGAGACTACAATTCACCCAGTTTTGGAAAACAATTTATGTAAAGACGTGCGACTTGTTTCCTTTTTCTCACATTAAAATATTTTATTTAATCTTTTGAGGCGTGTCATCTCAAAAAGGAAATAAATTATTCTCACTACAAGATATAATTGATTTTAGCATTGTGTGTGTACATGTCAATGATGGACATTAGAACTGTATAACAAATAATGTTATAATCACCATTAAACAATATTTTTATGAGTTTAATAGATAAGTTACACCACCGAAATTTGTACTTGAAAATAATAAATAATAATGCAGTATAAGAGTTTAGTATAAATATTATTTTATTTAACACGTCATGTGACAAAATATGAAAACAGGATATTTAGTACTTGAACTTGGAATGTTAAAAGCTTTTATAGTGCAAACTGGCGAATAAACCTATAAGGTGAAAATAAAACAAAAAACCCTATCCAACACTGTTTATTGTGGCCTTTGAGCTCATTAGACTATATATCTTCACATTGCCCACAAGTGGTATGTCTGACCAGTATACGATGGGGATGAAATCAGGATTGTCTTGGATAATTCGGAAGAACATATATACTAAATAAGATATGTAGTTTTTCTTATGTCCTTATGCAATATTTGGCTTCTGGAACTTTCTACCACCAAAACACCATAAAGCAAGTCATTAATAGAGTATGAAATTTGCTTCCTAGGAGTTTCTCATATGTATTCACATGCTCATGCAAAGAAGAGTTTGACCTAATAAAAGAATACTCGCAATGGATTATGTAAGGCCAACTCCACCGCGCGACCCCAAACGGACGTCCGCTTTGGCCGGATTCTGTCCCTTTGGGTAGGGCGATGGGGTCGTGTCCGGGCCTGTCCTGGGATGCGGTGGTCGTGCGCCCAACGCACGGCCGGATCCGTTTGCCCCATCCCGTCCGCCAGGGCCTAAAATGCCCATATTTTCATATGAAAACAAGTTTGCACGTCGAAATATCAATTGTTTGAAAATTAAAATAGTTTTACAACCCAATCGAAGTTGTCTCTAATAAAAATAGTTTTACAACCAAATCGAAATTGTCTTGAATGAACATAAAATGAACCAATACATCTATCGGTTGCCAATATGACCCCACACGTGCTCAACCAAGTCATTTTGAAGATCCACATGAGTGTGCCAATCACGCAGCTCACGATGGAACTGGACAAACAGATCAAACATGGCCGGTTCTTGGTGCAGGGGCTCAACATTGTCACCTTGATAATCAAATCCTTGGTCGAAGATACTGTCATCACGCTCGTCCTCGATGATCATGTTGTGCATGATCACACAAGCAGTCATCACCTCGAGGTATCGAACGATGCCTCATCGGGATTTAAGCACACCAAAAGCACGTTCCACATCCTTTCTAGCACTCTCTTGCATTTGGGCAAATCTCTTTCTCTTCTCACCTTGGGGCTTCGGGATTGTCTTCACAAAAGTTGACCACGAGGATATATACCATCAGCTAGATAGTATCCCTTGTTGTACTTGGTGGCTGTTGATCTCAAAGTTGACAGGTGGGGAGCGGCCTTCGCAAGCCTCGCGAAGATCGGAGAACGTTGCAGCACGTTGATATCATTGTGAGAACCTGCCATGCGAAGAAAGAATGCCATATCCAAAGATCCTCTGATGCCACCGCTTCTAATATGACAGTGCACTCGTTGACATGCCCCTTGTACTGGCCCTGCCAAGCAAATGGACAGTTCTTCCACTCCCAGTGCATACAGTCTATGCTGCCAAGCATGCCTGGCAAGCCTGTAGCTGTGTTGGTCGCCAACAATCTCTCAGTATCAGCGGCAGTTGGCTGCCTCAAGTACTCTGGGCCAAACACCTCGATCACAACCTGGCAGAACTTGTACATTGACATCAGACATGTTGTCTCACTCATAAGCACGTACTCATCCACCAGATCGCCTGGAATTCCATACGCAAGCATGCGGACAGCCGCGGTGCATTTCTGGTAAGAGGAGAATCCAAGCTTGCCAGGGGCAGCCGTCTTGCACTCGAAGTATGGGTCATGAGCAACCACTCCCTCTCTGATACGATTGAACACATGCCTTGCCATTCGAAAACAGCGAGGCAATTTATCCGGCTTGAAGAGCGGGGTGTTGGAAAAGTAATCGACATAGAGCAGGGCGTGGCCTCTCTCCCTGTTGCGGTTCAGGTTGGGAGCACGGCCAGGGACTGACCCCCTGTACCGAGGAAGCTGCCGTTGAATGTGGTCGTGAACGACCAGTGCAGCCACCACAAGATCTTCATCATCCGACGACGAATCGTCCAATGAACAAAGGAAGTGGTGGAAGAAAAACTCGTCTCCACTGTCCATACCTTTGTGGGCAAAATGTCGAACACCTTGTGGTCGTGGTGGCGAAGAGGCCGCGATGATCACCTCGACGCAGCAGGGGTGGTTGCCGACCGGCTACTGGCCGCTCTAGAGCTCTCGTCGGAAGCTGCTGCGGCCCGCCATGAATGCGTCGCCCGTGATCGTGTCCCTCTGCCGCCCGGCAAAAGGCGACGGCCAAACCTCCTCCGATCGACGGCCAAAACTACGGTGAAAGCGCGGGCGTGGTGGCGGCCATGTCGAGACGTGATTTGGTATGGACGGCCGGGGGCTGCGCGGTGATGAGGCGGCCGGAGAATAGCGGCGGCGCCAGCGGCGGGGCGGGGCGGGAGAGAGAGGGTCGAAGCATTGGGAGCGGAGGGACTGCTAGTGTCCCCGACAGGCGGGCCAGAGAGGGGGACAAGGGCGTGCGTTGCGGCCGTCCACGCGCGTCCGTTTCACCCCAAATCGAACGCAAGTTTGGGCCCGGGATGGGTCGAAAACGGACGGAATCCGGACATTTGTCCGTTTGAGGCCGCGCGTTGGGCTGCGTTATTCGTCCATTTTACCCCAAACGGACGCACCCGGACAAGATGGAGTCGCGCGGTGGAGTTGGCCTAAGAGTCTCGAGGAATTGTTTCCTTTACGTGCAGCCGGGGGTAATAAATCTCTTGAATGTCCTGCACAACATGAAGCTAGCTTTTTTAGCGGGAACATGAACCTAGTTATCAATTTTTTAAATTTTAAGAAAATAAGTTGGTAAGGTTTGCTATAAGAGAATAAAATAACATAACAGATGGCCCTCAAAACTCATATAGATTGTTCGGAAATTTTTCTAGTAACTAGATATTTTCAACTGTGTGGTCAGTTATTAAAAGATCATTTTTTTTATTGGGAAACATAGTAGAAAACAAAAAAAAGACCTGCGCACACCCAAGATCAATATGAAGATGCATAGCAGATTGGGATCACGATCGTTACCCTCACCGAGTTACAGCGGAAGAAGATCGTGTCTGTGTAGATCGTACTTGGAATCCCTCGAACCGTTGATGAACAATCCCGTGAACCATCCACGAACAATCCCTCACATTGAAGACCGAAAGCACAGCATCTGTACTTGGTTGCAAGCGTGCAGCCTTCACGATTCGGCAGCGCTTCGTTTTCCAGAGCTAATCGTCACCGGAGAATTAGAGGGACGAGATTAGAACCAAATGAGGCTTCTAATTATGAGTATTAGAGGATTAGTCTAGCTCTAATTAGTTAACTAGGACCAACTAGAACTAGAACTAGAGGAACTAGAGGAGGTTCCAAAACTTGTGTATTGAAACGGTGCAATACCGCTAGTATATATAGGTTGGCGGAGGGCAACCACTAAGGTGGGAAAGTCCCTCCTTGGGGCGCCGGCCAAGGGAGGGAAGAGGAGTCCTCCCGCCTCTCCAATTCAGCCCCCTTCCATGGCAAAGGGGGTGCCTCCACTTGGGCCTTGGTGGCCCAAGTTGTCTTCCACTACTTGGCCTTTTTAGAGCGAGTGATATTAAATTAAATATAAAAGTGTTCTAAGTATCAAGACCATTTTATATATAATTTAAAATCCTCAGAAATATTTTCACCTATATATATTTATTGATTATACCTGGTATTACCCAATACTCTCCGAAAACCCTCCTGGTGACCCCGAAACGCTTCCCGATCCTCTCGAGGCTATATCAAATATTAATGAAACAATTCCACAAATATATTCTCATCACTCCCGTCCTACTAACACTCAGCAGATCATGATTTCCCTAAGAATGTGAGCCTGTAGGTTTAGTAACTCATAGACACGAACGAAACCCCTTCGTTCAATGACCGATAGCGGAACCGTGGACGTCAATATTGATCCCTATGAGCACAAGAACGGCATTCGAGTGAACCTTTGGTTATCATGTGATTGTCCCTTTGCTTCGTGATACTTTACAAAACCTGAGATCCATCGGTATCCTCCCGAGTCATCACATGCTCACTATATTGAAATCCTCGTTACCAGTTTTGTTCTTTTTCCTCATTGTCGTGTACCGGCATTCCCATAACGTAGTCACCTGTGTCTGGCTAGACGATCATGGATGACGTTACACCGAGAGGGCCTAAGAATATATTTCCATTATCGGAGGGGCAAATCCCACTCTCGAGCTATCTATTCCCTTGTCAAACTTTCCGATGAGCATGTAAGTTGTTTGTTATGATCACCGTGTTACAGTTGACATTTGGGCAACCCCAAAGCTCATCGTACGACAAGAAGTGACTAAGATACTCTCATGGTCTAAGAAGCAAAATCACATGTTAACACTCTGTGTAATTACTATTGATTATAGACGATATTATCTCAATTCACAACAAACAAGTTTGGGTCGATTCAATATGATCGTTCTTCCAATGTCATAATATCAATGTTGTTTTAGGACTACCGTTACACTTAAAGATACCCTAAATCCGAAAAACATGATCACCATTAATACTTGAGATAGTCTAGAGGCGAGACTAGAAACATTTATTTTATCCGTTTATCATTTCACGCGTGCATATGAGTTTTCCACTGAATCACATATTCCAGGATCATAGCAGTTATAGCATGAAATATAAACTATTAATTATGAACATGAAAATATAATAATACAATATTACTGCCTCTAGGGAATATTTCCAACACTTCTAATTAAGAGAAAGCAAGCCTTTTTTTCTTATGATTTTCCTCCCCTCCAACTCAACATTTATCATACATAGAACTTTTAAAATAGCATCATTGTACATGCCCTTAGCAAGTTTGTTACCTTCGTCTGGTTGGGCTGAGCCAGTTCAATCACCCTGTAATCAGATGCAATGCTACGCAAAGCACAAAACATGATACATCGCCAGACCGCCTCCCCCTCTCTCTTCCCAGCCACGAACAACAATATCGGTAAAACCTCCTCCATCCCAACCGCAAGCACTAATGCCGGATGGATCCGCACCATCCACACCACGAGCAGCAATGCCGGCCGGACCTCCCCTTTCTCCATCACGAGCAGCCACGTCGGCCGGACCTCTCCCTTCTCTGTCGCGATCAGACACACCCGTCAGACCTCCACCCATCCCCGCGCGAGCAACATCGATGGCCAGGTCTCTCCCCTTCTCCTCCCTTGTTTGACACACACTCAAATTGAGAAACCAACACTTCATTGAACCAAACACATCACATAATCATCCAACCCCCGGCCTAATACAGCGTATTTCGTTTACAAATATGAAAACGTTACCACGTGTCTTTAATTTTACCCAACGTACATATTTTTGACTATAAACCTGGTCAAACTTTATAATGTTTATTTTTGAGAAAATCTAAGCGCAATGCATTATGAAACAGAGGGAAACTACATAGCCTGATGCTTTCTTCGACACCCACCTGTAATTTAATTTTAGTGCAGGTGTGTACGTAGGCGGCAATGCTAGACTTACGTACAATAGCTACCAACGTTTACGTAAAAGTCAAGGTGGAGAATTATGTTTGGTGTTTAGGGAAGGGAGGGGCCCACCCCCCTAAAATGGGGGGGGCATGTTTAGATTAGTTTAGAAGGTTACCAAGCCTTGCGTATGGTGTTCGTAGGTGTAGGATTATTGGTACGTAGGCTATGCTCTCTCTCTCTCTCTCTCTCTTCAAAAGAAAAAGAGAGTACGTACGCTATTAAATCGGGCAAAGCGAGCAAAAGGGCTGTGGTTAATGGAGGAGGAATGTTGCCGAATTCTCACAGCAGCACATCCTTTACCTTGTCATGCATGCACCAACATATTTCTTTACTCCATGGCATTTTACCTTTCACTTTCTTTTGGCTTTGGTGGCGAAATGTAATTAAGATGCGCTAATCATGGCGGTCTAGCTAGTCTTTTCCTTGGAATGAGATGACCGGCTAGTGCATTTGTATGCTGTCCAGTGTTTATATGTCAAAGTGAGACAAAGTTAATCAGGACAGCTTGGCCGGCTAAGATTTGTAGACTGGGCTGGCTAAGAAACGCCAAAATAGATGGACAATAACACACGGCGGAGTAAGTGCACTGCCTGATTCTCCATCAGTATTTAATAAACACCGAGTCTTATAGCTCGTCAACTCCCGAGTGGATCCATAGAAATACTCGCACTGATCGACAGTGAGCCTACCGGCCGGCCTTGCGAGCGTCTCAAGCAGACCACTTAAAATCGCAAACTGTAAAACTGAGATATGGGTCAGAAAAAATACATTTTAAGGGTTTATTTTAGCTACGACCGAATAGATACGGTAAAACAAATGGTAAAACTGGGATAAAGAGCTCCTTCCTCCGGTCCAGCCGCTGCCCCAGCCAGCCGCGCCCGGCCAAGCGACAGCGCCCAACCCGCTGGCCGTGCCCGTCCCCGCCTTGGCCTTGCCCGTCGCCTGCCGGCCGCGCCCGTCCCTGCTGGCGGCGCTTCATCACCACACCGGCCACGCCCCGTCGCCTCCGCCGGCCGCTCCCAGCCTCGTCGGCCATGCCCCGTCACTTCCGCCGTCCGCGCCTTGCTCTATTGCCAGCCGAGACGTGCCTCTTTGCCTGCCGCGCCGGGAGGATTCCGGCGGCCAGGCTGAGGTCATGGGAGGCCACGCGATGTAGAGCTCGTCCAATTCGAACCGGCGGCGCTCGATTGCGGCTTCTAGCGGCCTTTTCTGGTGTGCGGTGATGAATTACGGCGAGTTTAGGGCGGATTTTGGCGAACTCCGCGGCGGCATGTTTGCTCCAACGAGGTTTGACCGGTATACGGGGCCCCTTAGGTTCGGCCTTCAAACCTCCAAAGATGAGGGTTTCGGGTGTGCATTTTCGGTGGCCCTTAAAAATTTTACAGGTTAAACCACTTTTACGGTTTCTGTTCTGGACACTTTTTTTGACCAAAACTGTAAAACGCAAAAATTATAAGAGTTTGACTACTTATACGGGGTCTGCTAGAGATGCTCTTAGAGCATCTCTAGTGGCTAGTGTATCCCATAGTCTAAGTCAAATAACCATCATAATCATGTTGAAGTATAGTTTTAGCTACGCGATTAAACAAATTACGAGACATCCTAAACCTGTGCGTAAAATTGTAAATGAGATAGGGAGGTGAAAAAATTAGCAAACATAAACTAATGTACTAATTACGAACCATCCGAAATAAGTTTTCGGGATAGCAAGGACTTTCTTTGAAGTAGTCATTCCATAGTAGAACAAATCCCGCATCTCTTGCTCGATTGATTGTCTGACATCCATGCTTGGAACCGCCATGGTGTCGACGGTTCCCCTGTTGTTCCTCCTCGCACTCTGCGAATGCTACAAGAATAAGTTCGTCGTCGTCAGATGAAGACGACGGCGAATTCATGAGCATATCCAAAGAAAAAATGTTTCCACTCATCATTCTTAGACAGGACAAAGGAATTCGGGAGAGGAATGAGCGAAGGCGCAACCAGGATTGATGGATGAGAGATGGGAGGGGTGGTATATATAGACCTGGAATATAGCCGTTGGAAATAGAGCCGTTGGAAAAGTAGCTGTTGAAAATATAGCCGTTGGAAATATAGACTACCAAATTTAGACAATCCGCTGGGAACCGAGGTTGTCTAAATGGTTTTTTTTACACCATTGTGTATGTGGAGATATAGACTACCAAATTTAGACAAGCCACTAGAGATGCTCTTATCTTTCAGCTCCCATGCAGTTTTACGTAAAAGAAAAAAAAAATCAAAACCATGTAGAAGAGTTACGTGCATATTCGTAGAGGGCACGTCGTATACAACGCCATAGAGACGCAGGCAACTCAGGCGATATATCTAAACAACGAGAAGAAACGATCAAGCCCTACCTTCACTAGAGCAAAAGATAAATCACAAGACATTAAAGCGAGAACCGTCCAATGCGAAACCTGAAATGCAATTGCAAAACAATACGATCCAGCCGCGACTACCATAACAACAACGACTGCAGCATAAATAATAGGGATGGTGGCACAAAAGTGCGGCAAAGTGTGGATGGCAAATTTGCCCCGGCAGAGCTTCCGGTGCTAGTACAGTACCACTGTTGGTGTACAACTGTACAAGCAGGCGCGAGAGCGAGGCCGACCAATTAATGGCGCAGGTGCGCCCCATCGATTGCTACTCGAGGCTTTGCTCGGAAGCAAGGAGCCCGGTCGGAGATGGCTACGATCCTCTGTGGGCTCCTATGTGGGCCAAATTCACTGTTTCGACCTTTTTTCGTTAGTTTAGCACGATCTGACCCTATGTGCAAAAGGTTTTTGAATCTGATCCTTTTCCTACCTTTATTGTCTATGGCGGTAGGGTAACACACCCTACCGCTAAGGCCTTTGACGGTAGGACTTACCTGCACCGTCACTTTCATTTTTTACAGAAAGGACCCTACAGCCACAGTCGATAGCGGTAGGATGTGTAACCCTACCGCCATAGCCTATGGCGGTAGGGTCCTTTTTGCAAAAAATGAATCTTTTATTGCATGCATGCCTTTATTATAATTATATGCATGCCTCTATCGACAAAGACCATGACGGTAGAGTCCTTTTCACACCGAACGGGCGTGACGGTGTAAGTAAGTCCTACCGCCAAAGGCCTTGGCGGTAGGGTGTGCTACCCTACCGTCAAAGACAATGACGGTAGAAAAAGTTCGAGAAACAATACAAACCTACTAAAAAAAAACTCGAAGAAAAATTGCACATAGGGTCAAATCGTGCTTAAGTTAAGAAAAAGGTCAAAACAGTGAATTTGGCCTCCTCTGTGTGTGTGTTCTGGCTTCGCTTTGGCTTTACGCTTGCGCTTGGCTAGCTATACCTGACCGACTGAGCTTCAGGTCAGGCGGGCATGGCGATAAGACAGGAGAGCAGCAGAGTAGTGTACTTGACTAGCCCAGCAGGCAGCACGCAGGAGCCAGCAGTAGTCCGTGGAGCACATGCAGGAGATGCTCCGGCAGTTGCATGCATGCTGCCTGCAGCGGCAGCGGCAGCGCGCAGTTGGGGAAAAGAAGACTTTTGGCCTCGCCTTCCCTTTCTTTCGGCCGCACTCGATCACATCTTTCTTCGGCTCTGGCCTGTGGGGATCTGATGGGCGGAAGCTACCTACGCTTTTTTTTAAACAAAAACAAAAGGGCTACGGCCACGAGCAGAAAGGCTATTTTTTTTAGCATCAGTACAGACAAAAGCGCTCATATACACGCGCATACACTCATCCCTATGAACGCACATACGCACACCTTATCCCTACGAGCATCTCCGACAGCTGAGCCGGCATATCATCTTGAGATTTACGAAGTCACCGTAGGCGCCTCGTCGTCAACGGGAACGTCTCCTTCCACTGAAAGCGCATCGTCGGAAATCCTGAAATAAATCCAGGAATAATGTGAGCACCAGGATTTGAACCCTGATGGATTGGGGATACCACTGTCCACCTAACCAACTCAACCACAGGTTGATTCGCAGGGAGGCTACTACTAGTACGGCAAATGCCCTTTGATTTCTGGGCGTATATATATACCTGATATAGGATTTTCTTTAGTAATTTTGTGAAAAGTCAAAAAATCTCAAAACCTATTTTAAAATAAACTTAACTTTTTTGGTACTAGTATATAAATTTTTAAGAAGGAAAAAAACAGCCTTGACTTCTAGGAAAAATAAACAAATTTATTGCTATTTACAAGTTAGTATTCACCCCTATTTGACCTTAAATTTTATTTCTATTTTGCCTTGAATTCAATGGGTTTTTCTTTTGTGAATTTTGTACGAGTAAAATAAAAGGTCAAATTTTATTTTTAAAATAATTTTCATTTTTTCACTTTTTATTTGATTACAAATTTTGTTTCCCGTATAGGGTGTATATATACACCCAAGGACTATTTCTTTCATGTCCCTACTGCCTATTCTCCTGCAAGGCAGCACGATTTTTCTTTGTGAGGCTATGAGAGGTCTTGGACCTGGCCGGTTTGCTTCAAACCCGTGCCAACTAGCCTGAGAGGAGGAGACGCCTCTTCTGCCTGTGTTTGCGGCATTGGCGTGGACTTTGTGGACGAAGTGGAATAAGATGGTGGTTGAGTAGGTCTTTCTTCACGGTGCCTCTGATTCAATTTTTGAATTCCTTGCTTTTTGGCAACATGACACCCGCTATCTAGACTATAAGACCACGATCGCTTGGGTCGTATGATGGCCGCCATGACTGCTATTTATAAAGCGGGTCAAAAACCTATTTCGAGAGAAAAGCTACAACTACTCTCGTGGAAATATATATCAAGTGCTCACATGCTCCCACTCATTAAAAAATTATTTAAATGTTCCAAAAAAACTCAGAATGTTCCCAAGATATATGGCTAGGATCTATAAAAAAATTAAATCAAAATTTGAAATACACATCAAGTAAGAAAAAAAGACAAATCTCGACGTGAAGAGTTTTTTTGTTTTTTTACTTTGTGTGACACTATTCATGCTCAATTTTTGTAAAAAAAATTCTCAATGTGCATTTTGAATTTTTTTACAGATTGTGGACATATATCTTGTGAACATTCACAAACTTTTTTGAGATTTTTGAAACACCTAAAAGACTACTCTGACTACTCTGATCATCACATGCGATTAATTTGCTCCGAAATCCACAGGGACAAAAGCCATGGTAGTACCAAATGCATGTGAATCTGGATCAATCCGAGCACGCTGTATGCATGTTTGAAATTTGAATCCCTCAATTCGCCACCGCAGGAAACGCAAAAACGGGCTAAAAGTTCCAGCTAATCGCGTTCGATTCGACTGTGCTCCATGCTTCTGCTCATCTGGCTGAAGGCCTGGAATGTACATAACCGCCGCGGCACATGGCAAGCAGAGGCATGCTAGTGCGTGTCAGTGAGCAGGACCCGCTTGATCTCGGTTGGTCCACATCTCCACGGACACACGGCCCCCAGCTTTTGTCTCCCTCCCAGAGATGGAAATCCATCCACATCCACTTGAAACCGCACCGAATATGAGAACAAAAAGTTGCTCATTGAAATTTCCTTTGCGTATCCCACGGCCAACGTTGCTCGCAACGAGATCCTTTTGAGCAAAGCACCACCTGCTTGCTACGGAGTGGTCCGGTGGAAATGGTCTCGGCAAGGCAAGACTCGTTCAAAATTAAGCAACGGCGCTTACTCTCCCTGTCAACGGCGTCAGCTCCACTAGTCCACTTCAAACAGTGGGCCGGGCCGCCGCCCTGTGAGATTAGGCCGACTCCGAACGCGTCGACCTATTTCATTCACCCACGTACGTTTTAGATCCATGCGGACAGAAAACACGGCCCACCACGCCGACGCAAACGGACGAACGCCAGTTTTTCTGTTCGTTTGGACCCATTTTTATCTCCAAATTTGGAACGGTTGTGCGTCGGCGCGAACAAGAAATGGGCGTCCGCGTCCACCCATGTCCTCCCTTGGCTCGCTCTCAGTGGCACAACCAGGCATCATTCCCTCCAACCTCTCAAAAAACCCTCCCGCCCCTCCCACCATGGTCGACGCTCCCAACCCCGGCGCCTCCCCAACCCGACCGCCACTGTCCATGACATGGCCACCATGGCCATGCGCCCGAAGAAGAAGAAGAAGCCGAAGACACTAGTGTAGAAAAGTCTAGCTACGGCGTGCCAGAATTGCCCTTACTGCACAGGGCTCCAACGCCATCAATATAGCGCCAGTGAAATTTTTTACTGGTGGCGTTAGCGCGAATGTCAATAGTATTGTGAGTACTGATGGCGTGACACGTGTTCAACGCTAGCAATATGTTCGTGTTAGCTACGGCGTTAAGTGTATGCCAACGCCGGCAACTAGATTTTTCGCTAATAAAAAAAATTATACCCAGTAATTTAAACCTAGTATATATGCAGCCATTTAAACTTACTGAGATTCAACTTCACAAAAGGTTGACACTTCTAAACTACGTAGTGATCAACTCCACAAACGGTACTATACAAGTAGCAAGTAATAAACTTCACAATATCTCCAAACTACCTACACATGCATTACATCTCTCTACGAAGATTAACTTCATCTCGCGTAGCTTATTCCTATTGCTCTCCTCCTCCATTCTGTAATGGACATTCTCCATCTTTACTTGAATCCTCTCGGCCTCCAGGAGTTGTATGTCCTTCTTCAGCTCATCCGTCTCGGTGAACAGTTTATCCTTCTAGTCGTTCAGCTTCAGTATCTTATTGTAGAAATCAGCATTATCATCAATAATCTGACCCCTCTCACATTCCGCGGGGAGACATTCAACTCCCCGAGGGCCTTCACAGTACTCTCATGTGACATGACCAGCTGGAGGTTGAGCATGTCCACGTTACACGGCTGCTGCTCGGCGGGTGCTGGAGACGGGTCCTGTACGTATTCCTGGCAAGTCAAATGTTTGAAATCATCAATAATTATTTGGACAACAACAAAATAACACTATATATGACGACAAAATAATAACAAGTGCTAATTGCCAAATCTAGCGTGGGCATTTGACAATTGAATAAAATAATAACAAGTGTTATTAATGGCTCCCCGCCCATGACAAAAAAATAATGACAATTGAACTATATATGACAACAAAATAATAACAAGTGTTATTTATGGCTCCCTGCCCAAGACAACTATATATAACAAGTGTTATTAATGGCTTCCTGCCCATGCTTGCCAAATGTATATATTGCCCATGTTGATACATGAAGTGTAGTATCTTGCACCGCCCATGCTTGCCAAATGTGTATATTGCACTAACATGTGTATCAACATGTCTATGAAGTAAAGATGCCAACAATGTGGCACCAATTTGGCATTGACTTGGCAATGCACTAGAGCAAATACATTTTTATACACATGTTAGCTAAACAGTGGAACAACAATGTCAAGTATACTGATTTGGCATAGCATAATTTTTTTGTCAAGTATACTAACTTGGCATAGCTTTTTTTTTCAAGTATACTGACTTGGCATAGCATAATTTTTTTTGTCAAGTATACTGACTTGTCATAGCACAATATTTGTGTCAAGTATCCTAAAAATGTCAAGTATAATGAATTGGCATAGCATATTTTTTTTGTCATTTCCTTCAATTGTAGTTTCTATTGAAACTCCTAATTTTGTCTACCCATTGTAATTCAATTTGACCTACTTGCTTTTAAACTGAAACCCTAACGATGCAAATCAAATAGGTGGAGAGGGATTGGTACTTGTGAGATGTGTTGGGATTTTCCCCCAAGAGGAAGGGTGAAGCAGTACATTAGAGATAAGTATTTCCCTCATGAGAACCAAGGTTACCGAACCAATAGAAAATCACACAAACCACAATGAACAACACCTGCACACACAAAATCAAATATTTGCACCCAACGCGGGCAAGAGGATTGTTAATCCCCTTGAACTCGTTACTTGCAAGGATTAAATCTTGTATAGGTAGATACGTAAATTGTAAAACAAAAAAGGTAAATAAATTGCACTAAGGTATTTTTTTGGTTTTAGTAACATGATTAAAGTAGACCCGGGGTTCATAGTTTTCACTAGAGTCTTCTCTCTCTCGAAACAATAGCATACGGTGGATAAACAAATTACTATTGGACAATTGATAAAAAAACGCGTAGTTATGATGTTATTAATGGCAATGATCATATATATAGGCATCATCCGTGAGAAGTAGACCGACTCCTGCCTGCATCTACTACTATTACTCCACCAATCGACTGTTATCCAGCATGCATCTATGGTATTAAGTTCATGACAAACAGAGTAACACCTTAAGCAAGATGACATGATGTAGACAAAGTAAACTCAAGCAATATGAATAAACCCTATCGTTTTACCCTTATTGGCAACAATACAAATATGTGCCTCGGTTCCCCTTCTGTCACGAGATTAGGACACCACAAGATTGAACCCATTACAAAGCACCTCTCCAACTGAACATAAATCAATCTAGTTGGCCAAACCAAATAGATAGATCAAAGAGAAATATAAAGCTATCATTATCATGCATAATAAAAGTTTAGAAAAGACTCAATTACTTTGAATGAATAATGTGATGATAAACCCACAATTCGTTGGATCCCAACAAACACACCGCAAAAGAAGATTACATCGGGGATATAATTCCAAGAAGATCGAGGAGAACATTGCATTGAAGATCGAAGAGAGAGAAGAAGCCATTTAGCTACTAGCTATGGACCCATAGGTCTATGGTGAACTACTCACACATCATCGATAGGGCAGTAAGGATGATGTTGAAGTCCTCCATGATCGATTCCCCCTCCGGCAGAGTACTGAAAAAGACCTCCAGATGGGATCCCGAAAGAACATAAGCTTGCGGAGATGGAAAAAGTGTTTCGGGTGGTTCTCTCGGGGTTTCCCTATATTTGAGAATTTATAGAAGTGGAATTAGGTCAAACGGAGCCACATGGGGTCCACAAGGTAACAGGGAACGCACTATCCCCCTGGGTGCGCCCTGTTGCCTTGCCATCTCCTTGTTTTCCATCTGGTCTCCTCCTGAAGCTTTTAGGGTCTCTTTTGTCCAGAAAAATCATCAAAAAGTTTCGTAGTGTTTGGAATCTGTTTGGTACTCATTTTCTGGAAACCAAAAACAAGCAGAAATCATCAACTGGCACTAGGCACTTGGTTAATAGGTTAGTTCCCCAAAATGATATGAAATAGCATAAAAATGCATATAAAGTATCTAATATTGATAATATAATAGCATGAAACAATCAAAATCATAGATACGTTGGAGACATATTAGGGATGAACCACCTAATTTTTTTTGAATTCTCAAAATATAATATGAGAATGTTCATATTGACAAAATAATAATGCTAATGTGGAAACCCATGATGCGCCACAAGTAAACATAATAGTGCTGGCGTTCCATGTTATACCACGTCAGCACTATATTAGGCCGTGTACAATTTGTGGGTCCCATATACCTGTGACGTTCATTTATTTTCCAACGCCACCACTATGTCCCTAGTAATGTCGTACCAAATAAGCGAACGCCACAAAGGAAAGTTGTGGCTAGCACTTTTTCACTAGTGAGAAGGTGCGCACCTTGGAGGATACGACCGTTGAGTCGGCAAAGAGGGCTAGCGGGAGGAAGAAAGACGCTGGGAAGTAATATATGCATGTGCCGTAGTATAAGTACGTAGTAGACATCACCGACTGAGGTAGAAAGTTTGCAGGTATTTTCTCAGTTGCCTTTAATAATATGAGTATTAGCTTTAGTTGGCTAGATACCAAAGGCGAAATCGAATGAGTGTTGTGTTATAAAACAACTTGAAAATCCGATTTTGTACTAATGTGTAGTGATGGTTCATCATTTAAATCAATGCTATTTCATTACTTAGTTCAAAGCAAACACCCATCGCCAACTGCTTATTTAACCAACTAGAAGAAGTAGGACACATTAACCGCCATTAAAACAACATCCCAACATCAGATTACCGAAAAAACTAACGCCCACACGTGCGGCATCTTGCACATCGCCCACACGCCTCCATCACCACACATTTTGCCACGTATGAACTGATGACATCAGCAGGAATCTTTTTGGTTTTCGGCTTCAAAATGTTTTATCTCCTAATTAAAAAATCGAATTAAAAATCCCTTTTCACCATTAAATCCGTATCGACGAGATCTTCAAAACTAGACCCCATGTTGATATGTTTCGATGAAATTTTTTTTGCCCAAAAGTTGCCATGACGTTTACACTGTAGTTGCCATAGTGCTTAAACTAAAGTTGCCATGTGGCAATTTTAGTTTGTAGAGCATGACAATTTTAGTTTTTTGATGATGAAAATTCCAGTACTTTGACCATGAAAATTAATTTTGTATGAACCATGGCAATTTTAAGTGCATGGTAAGTCTCCCCGTTTTATAATATGTCAAAATTACTTTTAAATATAGAAGAAAATAGCTGAAACATATCATGGCAACTTCAGTGTAAACATCATGGCAATTCATGTGCAATAGACATGGCAACTTTTAACCCCCAAAAAAATTCGTCGAAATATATTGATATGAGATCTAGTTTCGAAGATCTCGTCGTGAGGGATTTAATGGTGAAAACGGATCTTCAATCGGATTTTTCATTTAAGAGATAAAACATTTTAGAAACTGAAAATCCAAAAAGATTCCTACAAGCATGCATGCGATGACATGGCGCAGTCTGTGTGTTATAGCGCGTGTGGGCGGGTTTGGCTCACACCACACGTGTGGGCGTTAGCGTTGTCCTAGATTATTAGATCCACATATAAACCTTATATGCCTCCATACTTTTTTTTATTTGGTTGTACTTAATCATACACTAGAAACTTCATGATGATACTCCCTCCGTAAACTAATATTAGAGTGTTCTTACAAAGGAAGTATCTATTAAACCACACTTTACATATATATATGTCAAGGTTTGTAAGAATATTAAATATACACAAACATATATAGACTACAATTCACCCAATTGTGAAAAAAATATGTAAAGACATGCAACTCATTTCTTTTTCTCACATAAAAATAATTTTTATCTTTTAAGGGCCATCATCTAAAAAAGGAAATAAATTATTTTCATTACAAAATATAATTGATTTTAGCATAGTGTGTTTAGTTGTCAATGATTGACATTAGAACTATATAACAAAGAATATTATAAGCATCATTCAAGAACATTTTTATGTTCTTTATACATAAGTTATATCACATACTTTTGTACTTTAAAAAGTTGATAACGAAGTATAATAGTTTAGTATAAATACTATTTTGTTTAACAGACTGCTGACAAATTATATAAAATTAGATCTTTAATAGTACTTAATGCTTGTATAAATTCTTCTGAAATATGTAATTCATTTTCACTTATTGTATAAAAACTGAAAAGACAACCATCAATACAAAGCGCATGTTCTAGTTTGTATTTAAAAAAAAAACTAACAGTCGCCTTACTTAGCAAATTTGGTGTTAGCTAATTCTATTGATTATCATTTGACACAAATAGAATTATTTTTATTTTTAATTGAATAACATACGTAAGTTAGTTCTTTTTCTTCTATTTTACGTTATTATTTTTTGAATTTTTAAATATATTGTCTGAAGCTCGACCCAGATGCCGTCTTTTTTTATCGTGTGCCAAAAATTGGAAGTCGCTCTAAATTGCTTCAGAGACATAAATATTAATTGTATTTTTTTCGAAAGTACTTGAGCCCGCACATTAAGTAAAAAACAACAATATTTGTTCGTTCTCGAAGGATGGTTGTTAATCGAATGGGCAAGAACGGGCAAAAAACCTTTAGAAAAGCAAATTAATAGTCACGTGAAAGTCTAAAAATATTGAGTCATCATGATGGTATGATAAGAACAATTCATGTTTTAAATAAGCTAATTTTTTATAATTGTTCAAAAGACATATGTCTACTATCACTGAAAATTTCAAATCCAGATTTGAAATACAGCATGAGGAGGGCCACAAAAAGACAGAAGGAAAAACAACACCATTCATGTGTGACTTTGTCTTTTATTTTTTTTGCCTCTTCATGTATATTTCGATGTTGGATATGGATTTTCACATATTGCGGGCACATGTCTTGTGAAAATTCACAATTTATTTGAGAATAGAAGATTTGAGTTTTGAAACATGATACTATTATCATGCCACCATGTGATGGTTGGTATTGCAGTGATGAGCTGAGCTGAGCTGAGAGTTAAATATACGCAAACATATATAGACTACAATTCACCTAATCGTGAAAAAACAAAAAGACATGCTACTCATTTCCTTTTTCTCAGATTAAAATATTTTTATCTTTTAAGGCCCATCATCTAACAAAAGGAAATAAATTATTTTCATTACAAAATATAATTGATTTTAGCATAATGTGTTTAGTTGTCAGTGATTGACATTAGAACTATATAACAAAAGAATATTATAAGCATCATTCAAGAACAATTTTATGTTCTTAATACATAATTTATATCACATACTTTTGTATTTTAATAAAGTGAGTATGAAGTATAATAGTTTAGCATAAATAATATTTTATTTAACAAACCAGCTGACAAATTAAAAAAATTGGATCTTTAGTACTACTTAATGTTAGTGTAAAATTCTTCTGAAATAAAGAGCTTATCTTCCCAACTTCATTGGACAGAGACTGAAAAATAACCATAAATTCAAATCGCATTTTCTAGTTTGCGTTTAAAAAAATGAAAAATAAACTAATAGTCGTCTTGCTTAGCAGATCGTGTGTTTTAGCCAGTTGTATTGATCATTATTTGACACAACTACAATTGTTCAATTTTAACTAAATAGCATACATAAGTAAGTTTTTGTTTTATTTGATGTCATGATTTTTTCGGATTTTAATGTATTGTCTGATGCTCGAAGCAGATGCCGTCTTCTTCTCTGGTGTGCTAAAAACGGAAGTTGCTCTAAATTGCTTTAGTGACATAAATATTTTTTTTTTCAAGAGTGCTTGAGCAAGTAGGAAAATAAGGTTTCTTCACTCTTGAAAGATGATTGTTAATCGAAAGGGCAAGAACGGGCAAAAAAATCCTTTAGAAAACCAAATAAATACTCACGACTTAAAATATTAAGTCATCATTACGGTACTAGAAGACCAATTCATGTTTTAAATAAGTCAACTTTTTTTATAAATGTTCACAAGACATATGTTTTCTATTCCTGAAAATTTCAAATGCAAATTCGAAATACTACATGAGGAGGTCCTACAAAAATACGGAAGAAAAAATGACACCATTCATGTGTGGATTTGCCTTTTTTCTTTTCTTTTGCCTCTTCATGTACATTTCGATGTTTGATATGGGATTTTTTACAGATTGTAGGCACGTGTCTTGTGGATGTTCGCAATTATTTTGAGAATTGGAAATCTGAGTTTTGAAACTTGATTCTATCATGCCACCATGTGATGGTCGGTACTGCAGTGATGACCTGAGTGAGCTTGCTAGACTAGAGCTGGAGCCATCACCCTGGAGTAATGAATTAGCAGCACCCGGCAACGGAACCAAATGATGCCATGCCGCCTCCATGTCCCGTCCCATCCGTAGCAAGGCTAGCAGTACAGTCCTAGCCCTCCGTAGTCAGCTTGCATTAACTGCCCGTCCTCTCCCCTCTGACCTCTGACCACCACCATACCCTCACCCCTCACTGCCACCCTCGCCTTTCCACCATTGACCCGAAGAAACAACACCCAGCACCAACGGCGACGGCGACGCCGAGAGAGAGATCACGCCGCACATCTCCATCTCCACTGCGCCGTGCCACTCACGCTCACCGCTCACTGCTGGTGTTGCGCCCCAGCAGAGCACGGCCGATTCGATATTCGCATTCCCTCCTCCACCACCACCTCCCCCGCCCTTTTATTCCCGCCCCCACTCCACTCCTCCTCCCTCCACACATCGCCACCGCGCGCCGCCGCCGGCGCAGCCAGCCACAATGCCGCCTCCTCGCCTCCTCCTCGCTCTCCTGCCCATCCTCCTCCTCCCCGCCCCCTCCCCCGCCTCCCCCGACCGCGACATATACGCGCTGGGCAAGATCAAGGCGGCCCTGGTCCCGGCCCCGGCCGCCACCGCCTCCCACAACCCGCCGCTCGCCGACTGGGACCCGGCGGCGACCTCCCCGGCACACTGCGCCTTCGCCGGCGTCACCTGCGACGCGGCAACGTCCCGCGTCGTCGCCATCAACCTCACCTCCCTCCCGCTCCACGCCGGCGCGCTGCCCCCGGAGCTCGCGCTGCTGGACTCCCTGACCAACCTCACCATCGCCGCCTGCTCCCTCCCCGGCCGCATCCCCGCGGGCCTCCCGTCCCTGCCCGCCCTCCGCCACCTCAACCTCTCCAACACCAACCTCGCCGGCCCCTTCCCCGCCGGCGACGGCGTCGGACCATCCTCCCCCTACTTCCCGGCCCTTCAGCTCCTCGACTGCTACAACAACAACCTCTCCGGCCCGCTCCCGCCCTTCGGCGCCGCGCACGCGGCGGCGCTCCGCTACCTGCACCTCGGCGGGAACTACTTCTCCGGGCCCATCCCGGTGGCCTATGGCGACGTCGCTTCCCTCGAGTACCTCGGCCTCAACGGCAACGCGCTCTCCGGGCGCGTCCCGCCGGAGCTGGCCAGGCTGGGGCGGCTCAGGAGCCTCTACGTCGGCTACTTCAACCAGTACGACGGCGGCGTGCCGCCAGAGTTCGGCGGGCTGCGGAGCCTCGTGCTGCTCGACATGAGCAGCTGCAACCTCACCGGCCCCATCCCGCCCGAGCTCGGCAAGCTCAAGAACCTCGACACGCTCTTCCTCCTCTGGAACCGGCTCTCCGGGGAGATTCCGACGGAGCTCGGCGAGCTCCAGAGCCTCCAGTCGCTCGACCTCTCCGTCAACGACCTCGCCGGCGAGATACCGGCGAGCCTCGCCAAGCTGACACACCTCAGGCTGCTCAACCTGTTCCGGAACCACCTTCGCGGCGGGATACCGGCGTTCGTCGCCGAGCTGCCGGACCTCGAGGTGCTGCAGCTCTGGGAGAACAACCTCACCGGCAGCCTCCCGCCGGGGCTCGGGAGGAACGGCCGGCTCAGGAACCTCGACGTCACCACCAATCACCTCACCGGCACCGTGCCGCCGGAGCTCTGCGCCGGCGGGAGGCTCGAGACGCTCGTGCTCATGGACAACGCCTTCTTTGGCCCCATCCCGGAGTCGCTCGGCGCGTGCAAGACGCTCGTCCGCGTCCGCCTCAGCAAGAACTTCCTCAGCGGCGCCGTGCCGGCCGGGCTCTTCGACCTGCCCCAGGCCAACATGCTCGAGCTCACCGACAACCTGCTCACCGGTGGGCTCCCCGACGTGATCGGCGGCGGCAAGATCGGCATGCTGCTGCTGGGGAATAACGGGATCGGCGGCAGGATTCCGGCGGCCATCGGCAACCTCCCCGCGCTGCAGACGCTCTCGCTCGAGTCCAACAACTTCTCCGGCGAGCTGCCGCCGGAGATCGGCCGGCTGAGGAACCTGTCCCGGCTCAACGTGAGCGGGAACCATCTCACCGGCGCGGTCCCGCAAGAGCTCACGCGCTGCGCGTCCCTCGCCGCCGTCGACGTCAGCCGCAACCGCCTGACCGGCGCGATACCGGAGAGCATCACGTCGCTGAAGATCCTGTGCACGCTGAACGTGTCGAGGAACGCGCTGTCCGGCGAGCTGCCGCCGGAGATGTCCAACATGACGAGCCTCACGACGCTGGACGTGTCGTACAACGCGCTGACGGGCGCCGTGCCGATGCAGGGCCAGTTCCTGGTGTTCAACGAGAGCTCCTTCGTGGGCAACCCGGGGCTCTGCGGCGGGCCACTGACCGGCAGCAGCAACGACGCCTGCTCCGACAACAACCACGACGGCGGCGGCGGCGTGCTGTCGCTCCGCCGCTGGGACTCGAAGAAGATGCTGGTGTGCCTGGCGGGCGTGTTCGTGGCGCTGGTCGCCGCGTTCCTGGGCGGTCGCAAAGGGTGCGAGGCGTGGCGCGAGGCGGCGCGCCGCCGCTCCGGGGCGTGGAAGATGACGGTGTTCCAGCAGCGGCCGGGGTTCTCGGCGGACGACGTGGTGGAGTGCCTGCAGGAGGACAACATCATCGGCAAGGGCGGCGCGGGATCGTGTACCACGGCGTGACCCGCGGCGGCGCGGAGCTGGCGATCAAGCGGCTGGTGGGGCGCGGCGTGGGCGGCGACCGGGGTTCTCGGCGGAGGTGGGCACGCTGGGGCGGATCCGGCACCGCAACATCGTGCGCCTGCTGGGCTTCGTGTCCAACCGCGAGACCAACCTGCTGCTGTACGAGTACATGCCCAACGGCTCGCTGGGGGAGATGCTCCACGGCGGCAAGGGCGGCCACCTCGGCTGGGAGGCGCGCGCGCGGGTGGCGCTCGAGGCGGCGCGCGGCCTCTGCTACCTCCACCACGACTGCGCGCCGCGCATCATCCACCGCGACGTCAAGTCCAACAACATCCTCCTCGACTCCGCCTTCGAGGCCCACGTCGCCGACTTCGGCCTCGCCAAGTTCCTCGGCGGCGGCGGAGGCGCTGGCGGCGCCTCCGAGTGCATGTCCGCCATCGCCGGCTCCTACGGCTACATCGCCCCAGGTACCAAAATCTTTTCATGTCAACTGTACAAGTTTCATTTCATCCAACACATTCTATCTGAACCAAGGCCGGCCACATGAACTGCACACACGGTTCACTGGTCCTGCCTGAAGAACTGCGGCGTGTACTTTGCTGCTGTTGGCTTGGATTTTAGCCTGGTTTCAGGCAGCACTGGTCTGCAGCCCCACACACCGGCCGTGTTCGTTCTTCTTGTTGCCATGTGCAATGGTCAACTGGAGAGAGGACAAATGCACTGAGCTGCTGGTGGTAGTACTAGTGGTGTAGTGCCACTGGCGACAGTGAGTGAGTGACAGTGATTAGTGGTGGTGGTTGTTAGTGTCTCCTTTGCCCTGCCCCTGTTTCCTGGATTGTAGCACAGATTTGGGGCTAATTAATTTGTCAGTGCCTGGAGCTGGTAGATCTTGTTGGCATGTGTGTTCATGTCAACCGGATAGACAGGACAAAGATCTCCTTTTGCAGTTAATGATGGGGATATCCATCTATATCTCCCTTGGTCAGACTAAGCATGATTAGAAGGGTTGCATAATTCTGTCAGTTTGATTAATGAACTGGTCCTGTTAATTAACTCTCTTGACTGACGTGGTGGCAGAGTACGCGTACACCCTGCGGGTGGACGAGAAGAGCGACGTGTACAGCTTCGGGGTGGTGCTGCTGGAGCTCATCACGGGGCGGCGCCCCGTGGGCGGGTTTGGCGACGGCGTGGACATTGTGCACTGGGTCCGCAAGGCCACCGCGGAGCTCCCCGACACCGCCGCTGCCGTCCTCGCCGTCGCCGACCGCCGCCTCTCCCGAGCCCGTGCGGCTGCTGGTGGGGCTCTACGACGTGGCCCGCGGCGTGCGTCGAGGAGGCGAGCACCGACCGGCCCAACATGCGCGAGGTGGTGCACATGCTCTCGCAGCCCGCCCTCGCCGCCGCCGCCGCCACAGGCGACAGTGCGGCCCGGCCTGACGACGACCTTATCCTCTCCTTTTGACCGGCACGCCAGCGTTCAAGATCGCCGTTGCTCGGGAATTAAGCGGGGAGATAATTATGGTAAATGTACGTGCTAATTTCGGGTTTAACCCTTGGTGCTTAGGTATTTTGTGGCGTGTGGATGTGTAATAACAACTACTACTCCTAGTAGCGTCAGTGTGTACTCCCTGAAGCTGAAGGCCAAGGCTGCGAGAGTACCTTGACTGGACATATAATGGGCGATGCTGAATGAACGAATGTATATGTACATAGTAGTGAAACCTCCGAGTTCAAATATCAACTGGCTACATTATTCATATCTCCTTGCTGCTACTCCCTCTGTAAACTTTAGATCACTATTTTTAGTGATCTAAACGATCTTATATTAGTTTACGGAGCGAGTATTTGCAAATACTTTTCGATCTTGTCGCCATCTTTGATAGGATTGAGCAGGAAGCAAGTAGCAGTGAAAAGGTGAATTTCCTTTCTGATAACATTTGGATGATCTTTGCTGCTCCTTTTAAGTTCTCTTTGCTGCTCCTTTTAAGTTCTCTTTGCTGCTCCTTTTATAAGTATCGATCGGTGGATGATTGCAGGCCGTCGCTCGCGGAATCGAATCGGATGGAGCACGTAGGCGAAGAACACAACGGGAGGCCGACCTAACTTGCTTGCCTTTCGTATCTATTCCCTCCTTTTTGGTTCTTTTGATATTTTGGATAGATAGTTGAGCATATATTCCCTGCGCCTGGGTGGATGATGGTTAAGATGTGTCTTTTTGAGATAATATCACTCTCCCTCCCTCGTGGAAGCAAGTTATTTTGGATAGATAGTTGACCCAGTGTTGGAAGGGTCACCACCACACTTTATTTAAACATCTATAATGTCTGGTACAAGCAAAAATTCAGGAATGGTGGATAACCAAATGTGCCTCGACCGACCCTTTCGCTAGACCGTGTGCTTCAAAATTTGCATTTCTTCCTTCACGAATAGCTTCGGAGTAGGTGAATCGCCGCATTCTCTTCTCGACGTCCCTCATAATTTTTTTTTTGAGAACCATGGTTACATAATTACACCATGGTGGGCGTACTCGTTCCTCATGACATCTCTAATATCAGCAGGAACATCAGCGAGATACATAAAATCTCCTGAACGTCGAGCTCTCGAAGCTAGCTCATGAGCCAGTGTGATTTTATCTCTTCTTATGACACTGATCTCTGCATCTGTGTAGCTCGAGAGGAGGTTCTTTGCATCAGCAAGCCATGCATAGCAAGTCGATCTGCATTCCTCTCCCGCTTTTATGTCCCGAGCAAATCTGGCGCAGTCCGTCTCTAGGATCAATCTTCCATGGAAATGCTTTGCAAATTCAGTTAAACTCATCACTGCAGCTGCAGCTTCTGCCTCTTCTGCCGAACTGCATTGTGGTAACCGCCTTCCCACCGCTAAAAGCACGTGACCCCTATGATCTCTGGCAACCGCGCCGCCCCATGCTTCTCCCGATTCCTCTAGAAAAGACGCATCAGTATTCAGCTTTACTTTGTCAACTGAAGGAGCACTCCACTGATTAGATTCAGGGATGTTCGGGATTCTTGGTTTGGCCGGGAACAGAGACTTTTTGTTCCTGTCGTTCTCATACATTGGGTCATAAGCAGCCTCCCGAAGATCATCATGGAGTCTGAGCAAGTATTGGACAGAACCTGAGACCGTGTCTTTTCTATCACCGTGAACCACGTTATTCCTTAAGCTCCACGCCTGCCACATTATTAACATTAGCTTGGTTCTGACCTCCCCAGTCTGTGACAGCAGGAACAGTTGCAGCCATTCTACACCAGTGTATTTAAATTCCTCTTCTTTAGGAATTTCCCAGAAGGCCCTCATAGACTGTCGAAGAGCTGCACTCCTAGTACATGCTATAACAGCATGGTGCTCATCTTCCGCACATCTTCCGCACATCTTCCGCATATTTCACATACACTGTCATGCGATATTGTCCTTCTGAATGCATTGTGTTTGGTAGCAAGCGAATTGGTGGCTACTCTCCATCCGAAGATCTTCACCTTGTCTGGTATCTTAGCCTTCCAGATTGCGTCCCATATGCTGCGATCACCTGGGTCTCTCGAGGAGCTTGTAGCTCTTTCCGTACCATTTCTTTTCAGTGAATCGGCAAGCTTGTAGGCACTCCTGACCGTGAAAATTCCCGTTTTCTCGTAGTGCCAAGCAATACAATCCTCTACATCAGCCTGTGGTATTTTTAATTTGCACATCTCTTCTGCATCAAAAGAATGGAAAATCTGCCTCACTAGTTCGACATTCCATTCTTTAGTCTGTGTGTCAATCAGTTGGTTTACCCACCTCAGCCTGGATCTCCTTCTAAAAGACGCCACTTTCAATCCATCTTTCCTTGGAATCCACTGGTCTCTTGTAATCTGAATGCTTCTGCCGTCTCCGATTCGCCAAATGAGACCCTTTTTCAGAAGGTCCAGGCCAAACTCAATTCCCTCCACACAGGGGATGCATCCGACGAGAAGACTGTATTGAGGAGATTACCATTAGGGTAGTATTTCGATTTGATTCTAGCAGTAGACTGTCACGGCTTATGCAGCAATCTCCAACCCTGCCTAGCTAGCAGAGCCTGATTAAATAGGTGCATATCCCAAAATCCAATGCCACCATCACATTTCGGTTTTGTCATATTTTCCCACGACATCCAGTGGACCTTGCGTTTGTCGTCCTTGTCTCCCCACCAGAAATCTCTGATGACCTTCTCATATTTACCACAGAAGCTCTGATTGAGTTTAAACACTCCCATGACAAACGAAGGTAATGATTGCGCCACCGCTTTGACGTTTACCTCTTTTGCCGCTTGGGACATGAACCTCTCGTTCCAGTTGTTACACCTCTTCCCAAATCTCTCCATTATTGGTTGGAAGTTGCCATTCTTCATTCTGCCCTCCGGCGTTGGCAGACCGAGATATTTGCTTTCGAAAGAGGCCGCTTCCACTCCTAAAATTTCTTTGATCTCCTGCCTTTCCTCGCCGTTACTCGCTTCACTGAATAAAAGCGAACACTTATTTTGGCTTAGGAACTGGCCTGTGGCCATTTGGAATTCTTAAGCACCTCTTTCACTTTCCTCGCTTGGTGCGCTGTAGCCTTGAAGAAAAGAAGGCTGTCATCAGCAAACAGCAGGTTTGTGATTCCCGGGCACCCTCGAGCTATCTTGATTGGTGTTATGCTACCGTTGCTCACCTCTCTGCTAAGCAAAGTTGCTAAACTGTCAGCCACAAAGAGGAATAGATATGGGCTAAGAGGGTCACCTTGTCTGAGTCCTCTTGAAGGGGAGAAGGATTCCAAAAGTTCTCCATTACATCTGACCGAGAAATTGACCGTTCGGACGCAAGTCATCACCCAGTTTGTGAACTTCTCTTCGAAACCGAGTTTCCTTAGCACCTTTTCCAAGAAATCCCAATCTACTCGGTCGTATGCTTTCGCGAGGTCAAGTTTGTAGGCGCAGTGGGTATCTCTCTGGTTCTTACTATGCTGAATCTTATGAAAACATTCAAAGGCAATTATTGCATTGTCTGAGATTAATCTGCCTGGGATGAACGCACTTTGCGTTTCAGAAATGAGGTCGCCCAGAAAAGGCCGCAGTCGATTTACCAGAATCTTGGAAATGACCTTGTAAATGACATTACACAAGCTAATTGGGTGATAGTCTTTGATGCGTTGGGGATCATTGCTCTTTGGAATTAGAACGATAGTGGTCTCGTTAACTCCATCCGTCATCACACCGTCACTGAAAAAATTCTGCACCACCTTAGTTATATCTTCTTTCAACACTGCCCAATTTCTTTGGAAGAATCTGGCCGGGAAGCCGTCTGGGCCAGGGGCTTTGAGGGGTCCGATCTGAAATAGAGCATCGCTCACTTCAGAATCAGAGATGTGTTTGTTCAGAGCTTCATTCATATGGTCCTCCACTTTCCTTGGTATGAGGTCAATTAGGCTCTGTGGGTTCACGCCAACATCCTTCTCATACAGTTTTTTGAAGAACTTGTTAATTTCGTTATGTAAGTCCTCTTTACTATCCGTCCAGGATCCGTCCTCTTTCTTTATTTTTTCAATCTTGTTTTTCCTTCTTCTCCAGTTTGCCTTCCTATGAAAGAATTCGGTATTCTTATCTCCCTCTCGTAGCCATGAGATCCTTGACCTTTGCCTCCACATAACCTCCTCTCTAAGCAGCCATTCATCAAGCTCAGTCTCGGTTTTTTTTATGCTCTCTTCATTTTCCCTTGAGCGTGGTTGCAGTCTCAGGTTCTGTAGCTTGGCTCGAAGGGATCTGATACTGTCTACAACCGAGTTGAATTCCTTTTGGGCCCAACGTCCCAACACATTCCTCATTGTTTTTAATTTGCTGGTAATATTTCCAAGGTTAGAGGCGCAGCCCCCATTTTTCCAAGTATTCTGCACTGTTTCTGTCAAGGTGTCAGTTCGCTCCCACATGGCTTCATATCGGAAGATTTTATTAACCTTTCTCCACTCCTTTCGTTTGCCAAATCGCAGCAGTAATGGGGCATGATCCGATCTCGAGGAGCAAATATGCTCGATCATGGCCTCCCCAAATACTTTGCTCCATTCTGGTGTTGCAACACCTCTATCTAGGCGAGCTCTAACATTTTTGTTCCCCATCTGGTTGTTATCATACGTCCATGCAGTACCTTTGAATCCCAGGTCCTGAAGATTGCAGTCTGCAAGAACTTGGCGAAATTCTGCCATATTATGTTCAGATCTCTTGGCTCTCGAGAAGTGCTCACTTTACCACATGGTTTCGTTAAAATCACCAATCATGAGCCAAGGTTCGGAGGAGTTGTTTCTGATCCTCCTTAAGAGCTCCCACATATGGTGTCTCTGATGTGATTTAGGTTCTCCATACACGAAAGTACCCCTCCATTGCACACCATTTGGATTCAAGCGAATAAGCACATCGATATACCTCGGCCCAACAGCGATTTCCTTTATTTCAACACCCTCATCATAAAACAGTGCAATGCCGGCACTCTTGCCAATGCCAGTCAGCACAATACAATGTCGGAGGCCCAGCCTCCATCTCAATTTATTCACGTATTCATCGCTTTTCCTAGTTTCTGATAGGAATACTAGTTTAGGCTTGTGTGTGTGCACTAGGCCCACCAGCTCACGAACTGTACGAGGCTGCCCAATTCCTCAACAGTTCCAACTAATGAGCGTCATGGCTCCTGGCGGGCGCTCTCAGTAGCACCCACCAGTTGATCGAGAGCCCCGGGCTCGGTTGCTTCCGTACCACCATCCTCGCCAGACCTGCTGTCATCCACCCCACTGTCTGAACCCTTTTTTTTCTTGCACTGATCAACATCATCCACATCTGTTGCTTCCTCGGTTTTATCCATTTCTAGCACCCCACGATCCCCTCTTTTTCCTAGTACAGAGACTGCTCCAGCTTGCTGCTTCTTGATCCCGTTGTTTCTTTCTACTTTCTTCCCGTTTGGTCCCTTCTGGCCGGTCCGTACCTGTCCGGTATGCCCTGTATTACCTGTTGGCCTGCTAGAATTGCCCAATTTCTCATCTACCTTCAGTTCAGCTTCAGTGTTGACTCCCTTTAACACAGCAGTAGCACTTGTTTTCAGCGGAGCCCGCAGGACCGGACCAAACCCAGGCGGGTACTCCAGCTCCTTCCCTTCATCATGCCCTTCCACCTCCTTGACGGCCTCTGGTACAGGGTTGGGGAGGCCTATGTTGTTGTCGAGACCCTTCCCCAACCCCTCTGTATCTGTCACGCCCTTCTTTTCCTTTGCTGGCACCAACGCCTGACTGATGGCTTTGTTATTTTCCATGGCCGTATCACGTCCAGGATCCAGCTTGATCGCGCTTACGGCTGCGATGGCGGCCTGCACCAGGGGGTTTGCCAGGACGTCTGTTGACACGCCCCCAAACCTCAGAGCAGCGTGAACTGGTGTCACCGCTCTCGCAGTTTCAGAGTTCTCTGTGCCGAAGTTGAGGAAGCGACGGGCGCTGCTAGCCTCTGGAACCACTACGCCACCCCTAGTACTACTCCTCTTGAAGGGCGATGCGCGCATTGCTGCCGAGAACCTCATCTCTTGGAGGTCCTCGGGCAGCTTACAATCGCGCTGACTATGCCCTAGGTGCCCACAATAGCTACAGAACCTAGGCAACCTCTCATATTTTACACTCAGAACATACATCTTTCTCTTTTCAAGATCATGGGATTCTATTTCACTACGAAGAGGTTCATCGACATCATGATTCACCCTGATGCGCATGTAGTCTCCCCATATCCTTCCCTCCCTGTCCGCATCCACTTCGAGGACCTCTCCGAGCCTAGCACCAAGCTCTCGTGCCACCGGCTCAAAGAGCATGATCGGTGGCGCGTCGTAGATGCGGGCCCAGATCGGCATGTGGGCCACCTCGACGTCGCCCGGGCTGATGCTCCCGTCCACTGCCGTCATCAGAAAGGCGTCCCCCTTGTGAGTCCAGGGGCGTTGTTGAGGATGAAGCGGAGGTCCCCCTCGCGCTCGAACTCGAGGAGGAAGCGGTTGTTCTTGAGGGGTGTGTAGTTGAGGCGCCCCCTCAATCCCCACTTGACCTTGAGCTCCTGGAACAGCCCCACGAAGCTGAAGACTTGCACCGAGAAGAACAGCCCGACGGCTATCCACCTTGATCGCATGGCTGCCCTCTCTGTGGACAGATCTAGCTCAACCACATTTGGCGCCTGCACCTCCATGTTAATGGGGAAAACAGGAGCCACGACATGATCATTCCCTCCGTACCTTGCACTTTGGTTCCCCCCCGTTCCTTGGCCTTCAGGGGTGCGGTAGAGGTCACCTCGCGCCCCTGATGATCCGCCGCGGACTAGCGGCCTCGACCCCAGACCTTGCCGGCTGTTGGAGCCGACCTCCTCTCCGCCGTCCATCGGAGCCTTGTTCTTGCCGGTGTCCTGGTTCGCCATTGCACACATGTGTGAGGTCTCTGTGCTATGGGATGTTTGGGTGGGGTTGGCCGTCTCACAGCATCGATCCTTTAAATCCCGGTGGTGTTCCTCTGATCTTGGGGTCAGCTTCATTCTATTCGGTAAGATCTGATCCACTTCCATAGGCTGTACTACAATCCGAAAATATATATTAGAGCACATGCACCCAGGCCCTCTTTATCTATACATCCATTTCCTGCTTTAAGATTCGTGCAAATACATTTCTCTTTTTCGTTTCTCCCACATAGAATATATCTTGAAGTTCAAACCTATGCAGCGTGGCAAAGCTTTCTGAGTAGAATCTAGGATAAATCGTTCAGATTTTTTTGTCAAACATAAATATACAAAATACGTTTTGTTGATTAAAAAAATCATATTTTTAGTATTTATGTCGGACAAAAAATTCTGAAAGATTTATCCTAGATTCTAGTTAGAAAGCTTTGCCATCCTGCATAAGTTTGAACTTCAAGATATGTTCTATGTGGGAGAAGCAAAAAAGAGAAAATTTCATATAAAAACTTAGTTATGTCGTACGGATCTTAAAGCGATATTGGAGAGTTAAGATAGCTGGGCCTGGGTGCAAGTGCTCTAAAAATCTACTACAATCGCATCAGGCGGGCGATCCTCCCTTCTTCCTTTATCTAGCGGATCTGATTCCTTCGGGTCTCTGTGAATCCCCTCCTTCAGTCTTTGGTTGCCATCCCGCATCCTGCATGTCAGATCTTTCCTCATTTGTTCAATTTTCCCCTTGATTCTCTCTGATCCAATCTGATTACCAGAGATCTTCTGATATTCCTTGCTCTCTTTCCTCTCTTCGGTATACTTCTTGATCTTATTCCTTGCTGTAATCCAGGCATCTCGCAGTCCAAGAGGATCATCCCGATCCTGCCCGCTCCCCCATCCATCTTTCAAACCTCTCCTTCTCTCTGGATTCCATCCCCTCTGCTCACGATCGCACACATCCAGTCCCGCGGCGGATCGCCTCGAAATCGCCCCGACAGGGGCTCCGATAATTTCGCCCATCTGTATACCGGCGAGCTCGCGTTGACGTTGTGGCCCACCTCATAATTGGTGCTGAAACTCCCAAGAATTGGCCTGACAGGTGATTAACAGCGGCTAGACAATCGGTAGCGATCAAGACACTCTGAATATGGAGATCCTCCGCCACGGAGACGGCCTCACAGCAAGCTTGTGCCTCCAATCTCTCGGGGTCAGTAAGACCTTCAAAGATAGTAACAGAAGCTCCCAAGTACTTCCCCTGATTATGATCATTGCGGCAGATGGCTGCACTAGATCCTCTTGTATTACTTCTTGAAACAGCGGCGTCAACATTGATCTTTGCTACCCCAGATGGTCTTTCCCTCCATTTCTTCACTGAAGGTCTGCTTGACCTCGAGTGTTTATTTTTCTCCTTACTTGGTATCACCTCAAGATCTGCTAAGTACTTCTGAATGAAAGAGTAAGCACATAGTGGACTCTGATAAATCTTTTTGTGCTTCGCTTTCCTTCTCGCCCACCAAATCGACCAAAGCGTTAAAAGGAACCATGATGAAATCCTTCTCATTCAAGGTATCCTGCATAGTGCTTAACCATAACTTTGCATCGTCGGTTCCACAAGCAATCATGTGTTCGACTCACCACATTATCATTCATGAGGGCCCAGACACATCTTGACATACGACACACTCAATGAGCGCGTGACCCCATGAGTCTGCTGCGGCACTGCACATGAAACACTCACCCTCCTCTGATATGTGATGAACCCTCAAAGTTTCTCGTGTAGGGATCGAGTTTTTTGCCAGTCTCCATGCAAAGTTTTTCACATTTCCTGGGACTCTAGTTTTACACAAATTAGTCCATTGCTCCTGAGCCGCCCCTGTATCTGAGTTACTCCCACGATTCTCTAACCAATCTTCCCTTCTCCCTTTTTTTATCAACAAGTAGCCGATATGCTGATCGGACCGAAAAAAAACTCCGGTTTTTTCATAGTGCCAAGCCCACCAGTCACCTGAAGTGGACATGTTTAGCAGAATATTAGAAACAGCTGCTGCATCGATGGAATTCATGTACACATAGTAAAAAGGCAGTGGGTGTGAGTGAGGAAGTCCTGGATTAGGGGGTGTCCGGATAGCTGGACTATAACCTTTGACCGGACTCCTGGACTATGAAGATACAAGATTGAAGACTTCGTCCCGTGTCCGGATGGGACTTTCCTTGGCGTGGAAGGCAAGCTTGGCGATACGGATATGTATATCTCCTCCCTTTGTAACCGACTCTGTGTAACCCTAGCCCTCTCCGGTGTCTATATAAACCGGAGGGTTTTAGTCCGTAGGACGAAAAAAACAATCATACCATAGGCTAGCTTCTAGGGTTTAACCTCGCCCATCTCGTGGTGGATCTACTCTTGTACTACCCATATCATCAATATTAATAAAGCAGGAGTGGGTTTTACCTCCATCGAGAGGGCCCGAACCTGGGTAAAAACATCGTGTCCCTTGTCTCCTGTTACCATCCGCCTAGACGTACAGTTCGGGACCCCCTACCCGAGATCCACCGGTTTTGACACCGACATTGGTACTTTCATTGAGAGTTCTTCTGTGTCGTCATCCTTAGGCCCGATGGATCCTCCAATCATCAACAACGATGCGGTCCAGGGTGAGACTTTTCTCCCCGGACAGATCTTCGTATTCGGCGGCTTTGCTGCGGGCAATTAAGCAGCCATCCGAGCAGATCGAAAGCTACGCCCCTCGCCATCAGGTCAGATTTGGAAGTTTGAACTACACGGCTGACGTCCACGGAGACTTGATCTTCGACGGGTTCGGGTCACAGCCGAGCGCGCCGCACTGTCACGATGGGCATGACCTAGCTCTGCCGCCGAACAGTGCCCTGGAGGCCGCACCCGTGTCCGCTCCGACCCTTAGCTCAGAGCCGATCTGCATGTCGAGGACAGGTGGCTGGACACCACCTCGGGGCTGCAATCTTTACTGGCGATCGAGCGAACACCAGCCTTGTCCTCTGCGAAGCTTCGTGACTCCAAGGTGCCGGACTCCTCTCCGGACTCTGGACCTTCCGGCGCCCCTGCGATCGAATCCGATTGGGCGCCCGATCATGGAGTTCGCCGCGCCGGACATCTTTCGGCACTCGCCCTTGGCGACATTACGAATTCACTAAAGTCTCTCTCTTTATCAGGAGAGCCCTGGCCGGACTATGGTCAGCAAGGTTGGGATGCGGATGACGAAGAAATTCAAAGCCCACCCACCACCCACTTTGTAGCCACTGTCGATGATTTAACCGACATGCTCGACTTCGACTCCGAAGACATCGACGGTATGGACGACGAGTTAGGAGACGAACAGGAACCAGCGCCTATAGGGCACTGGACAACCACCTCATCTCACGATGTATACATGGTGGACACACCTAAAAAAAGCAGCGACGAGGAATAAAGGGGGCACGAAGGATCGTTCCCTCGAAAAGCAGCCAAAGCGGCGGCGTAAGCGCCGCTCTAAACCCCACCTCGACAGAGACAGCAGCCATACAGACCCAGCCACAGAGCAGGGCGAACCGGCGGACGACGAACATGCTATCGAGCAACCGTCCGAACAGGGCAACTTGGATAAACAAACCGAACAACCCATCCCGGCGAAGATAACAGTCCGGACGACCTCACACGGACAAGTTGCTGGAGCAGAAGAACCTCCACAAAAGGCTCGCCGCCATCGCGCTTAGCACTGAAAAAGCGAAGCGGAAGCTCAAAACAGCGGTGAAAGATGCACTCGGAATTAGATGGAGCAAAGTACTCAATACCGCGGAGACAAATCTGGCGACGATGCGCCACACAAAGAGCTATCCGGCGAAAATTACTGCCGGAATTTGATGAAGAGGCCTTAGAGCCCCCGCAATCAAAAGAAGCCACCTGGTCGGATAAACAACCCCATGGCCAACATAGAGCGGCAAACGGCGCCGCACACAAGCCGGCACGCGATCCACACAAGGATTCGCATCAAAAAGATGGCCCAGCCAGATCTATCTACGCGCCAAGAAAGCAAGCTTTAGTAAGCAATGCAACGCAACAAGTATCTGAACATCGCGGCACAGCCAAATATATGGGTGCCGCACACCCCCAATTTTTCACCGATGAGGTCTTTGGACCATGAATTTCAGCGGGATTCAAGCCCGTAAACATAGAGGCGTACGACGGAACAACATACCCTGGAGTATGGATTGAGGATTATATCCTCCACATACACATGGCTAGAGGAGATGACCTCCACGCCATAAAATACTTACCCCTCAAGCTCAAAGGGCCAGCCCGGCATTGGCTTAAAAGCCTCCCCGGAAACACCATTGGAAGTTGGGAAGAGCTCGAGGATGCTTTTCGGGCAAATTTTCAAGGGACCTATGTACGACCTCCGGATGCAGACGATTTAAGTCATATAACTCAACAACCCGGAGAGTCAGCCCGGAAACTCTGGAACAGATTTCTTACTAAAAAGAACCAGATAGTCGACTGTCCGGATGCCGAAGCCTTAGCAGCTTTCAAACACAGTGTTCGAGACGAATGGCTCGCCAGACACCTCGGCCAAGAAAAGACAAGAACAATGGCCGCATTAACAAGCCTCATGACCCGCTTTTGCGCAGGAGAGGATAGCTGGTTGGCAAGATGCAGTACCAGCGACCCAAGTACATCCGAAATTAGGGATGGAAACGGGAAACCGCGACGCTGCAAGGACCAACGCCGGACCAAGGGAAACAGCCCGAAGAGCACGGCAGTCAACGCTGGATTCAAAAGCTCTCGGCAAAATCAGAAAAAGCTGCCCCTCAAGGATAACAGGGGCGAGCTATCTAACCTAAACAAAATCTAGGACAAGATATGCCAAATCCACAGTACTCCCGGAAAGCCTGCAAACCATACCCACAGAGATTGTTGGGCCTTCAAGCAATCTGGCAAACTCAACGCCGAACACAAGGGGCTCGACACACCAAGCGAGGACGACGACGAACCCCACAAGCAGAGCACCGAAAAACAAAAGAATTTCCCACAAGAAGTCAAAACAGTAAACTCACTTCACGCATTGACAAAGGGAAAAAGCAGTGGCACCTATAGAGATACGCGCCATACGGCCTATCCCAGAGGAGTCCCGCCACTGGTTGTTAAAACCAATCACCTTCGACCATCAGAATTACTATAGAAGTATCCGGAATGCAGGCTGGACTGCCTTGATATTAGATCCGATAATTGACGGACTCCACTTTACACAAGTCCTAATGGGACGGAGGCGGTGATCTAAACCTGCTATATCGAGGACACAATCCATAAAATGGGATAGACCCAACAAAAATTCGCCATAGCAACACTTCCTTTCAAGGGTAACGCCAGGCCCAGATGCCCATTGTATCGGTTCTCTCCTGTTAGAAGTTATGTTCGGCTCCCCGACAACTTCCGCCATAAAAGCTAACCTTCCACATCGCCCCATTTACAAGTAGCTATCAAGCACTACTGGGACGCGAAGCTTTCGCCCGCTTTAACGCAATACCGCATTATGCATCTCTTACGATTAAAATGCCCGGTCCGCGAGGCATCATGTAATTAAAGGAAAACATCGAGTATTCCTCGAGCGCGGAAGACTGTGCGGCTGCCTTGACAGCCACACACTAAACCGGCTTCACTAATCAAAGCACCTAAACAGGTCGTTCAGACCCCGGACATGGCTAGACGAGTCCGGCGTAAACATACAAGGGCTTACTAGCCGCCTACCCCGATACAAGGGCTCCGCGCATGTACAACGAGAGACAATAAAGCTCAACTTTACCCTTTTTGAATTATACTTTGTTTATTTAATATAACTTACATTTTCGCATACGATCTTTTTCAACTAAGTTCCTCTCTTTACAGATGAACACCGTGCTACACCCGTCCGAGGATACGGCACAATGGAGACACGGTAGACGATGCGATGAGGGACCCGTTCAAGGATTCTTTTAGATTAAGACCCTGCGTAAACCTTTTCACTGTCTCTTGTTGATACTCATCCCCGGTTTTTGGTATAATCGAGGAGGAGGCTGGCGCCTTGGCATGTGGCCACGCGTCAGAATTTTTTGCGTGCACGGACACCGGGGCTTATTACTAAGGGCGTTGTTCAGCCTGTTTTCATAAAGACCGAATACCTTAGGGAGTGTTCGGTGTCGCCAGTTTGGCCTTATATGCATCAGCTCCGAATCATGTCTTTGGTCAAATGTTGGGTTTGCCTGGCTCCTGTGTTTTTCTGCCTTACGTTCCGCTCTATCGGCTAAGGCGGCACCAGGAGAACTACTGCGATTGTGCCCGCAGTTCGGCCAAAGCAGCACCTCGAGAGAAAGCCAAAAGCGGCTGTCATGATATAGCGTGAGACTGGTCAACCACTCGATGACCCGCCGGAATCTTTAGGATTCCTCCGCATTAACGAAGGGCGTTTCGGCCAGGCACACCTGGCGCCCAATTCGGGTGAGCGCGGTGCCCCTAGGGGCTATATAGTAGCCCCAATTGTCAAACTCCTATGGCTAAGTGAAAGTGATAAAGCATTATAGTCCGGTTGCCTAGTTACTGCGCTATCACCTCCTTAATAGGACCAAGACGTTGGATCAAGTGTGAAAATGCCTTTCATGCGAACACCCGCATTATATACGTGGGGAAATTTGAAGCGAAGACATCATCTTTCAGGTTATATACATATACATTAACGGCCGCATGAGGTATCTTAATTCTTGAAGGCACAAGTATAAAAAGCTTTTATATTCCCTCGAAACATTGTTTTACAATAATACATGTTATTGAACATAATATCCTTCGAGCACTGCGTCTCTATTAAACGAAAGTGCCCTGCAGAACTTCCTGAAAATAGTGCTCGGCAGGTACTCGGCTCCTGTCCGAATCTTGGGATGCAACATCGATGGCATTCATCTCCGCCCAATATGTTTTGACATGGGCAAGAGCCATCCGCGCACTCTCTATGCACGCTGACCTCTTCATTGCATTGATATGCGGCACCGCACCAAGGAATTGCTGCACCAAGCTAAAATGACTCTTCGGCTCGGGCCTTTCCGGCCACAGATGACTCACGACATACTTCATGGCGACTCCGGATAACCTATTCAGCTCCGCCCATGCGGTAAGCGATCGGTTAATGGAAGTGGGCGCTCTGGATTGTGGAACTGCGACCAAAAAGCTTTTCCATTTCGTGATCCTTTTGATCTCGGAAGTGTTGACGCCGTCCTCGGCACTCGCCGCCAAGTCGAGATAAGTGTCCGCCGCACTCCACAGTCGGTCCAACGGAGCATATTTAGGTTCCGCGATCTTCATCCGCAGCATAAAGGGCTTTCCAGCCGCGATATCTCCCGCCTGACGTAGCTCCTCCTTCATAGCTCTCATCGTAGAGCGAGCATCCTTAACCTCGATAGTGGCCTTCTCCAGTCCTTCTGTTCGCCCGATCTTCTTTTTCAAGAAGCTTGCAGCGGTCGGCAGCATTTTTCAACTTCATAGCCATCTCGGCCATTTCCTTCTTGCTTCGGCAGTGAGCAGCCTGTTCGGCTTTCAGCCATTCAGCCGCTTTAAGGCAACCACATCGCTTTTCCTGGCCTGCTCCTTGGCTCGGGCAAGTTCCGCCCGAAGGTTCTCCATGGCAGCGGCACCATCTGCATCAAGCACACATGTTGTAAGATACGGGCATCAAGCTCCTCTTACCAGGTGTCTTCGAAGAAATTACATACCTTGTGCCTCGTCAAGCCGCTTGTTGACAAGCGCGATGTCGGCATCTGCCACGTCAAGTTGCCGCTTTAGCTCGGCAAATTCATCAGTCCGGCTAGCCACCGAACACTTTGCCACCTACATACGAAGGGCGACATAATATATCTGGGATTATGATCCTCGGCGCGCCGTCATTTTTGACAATGCACCGGGTCTCAGGGGCTACTATCTACAGGGCGCATCTTATATATGCGGAACTGTCAAAAGATACATCATTTCGCGTACCTCAAACCCTGTCAGTAAACTCCTGACGGTCTCGTACAACCTGCTCTCCGCGGATGAAAACCTTTCAATCACCGTACCCATCAACGCATGGTGTTCTTCCGAGATAGACGCTTCGCCCGAGAAGATCCTTCAGCTCCTCGACCGTGCACCCGACGGTGCGGACTCGTCCGATGGCCTTTTTCAAGGCCGGACACGGAAGGGCTTTGGGGGCCATCTGACTGCCCTCCGGCCTGCCGGATTCGGAGAAACCCTCCGTGGCGACACCTCAGGTTGCCCGCCTCGCAAGGCAAGACGCGGCAGGGGAGGCGTTCACTCTCCATCATCTCGGACGAAGATCCTCAAGATTAGCTCACTGAGAAGGGCTGAGATCCGAACTACAAGGTAAAATTTCGGTTATCTTCCTCAGAAATAGAACAGGGATGTCTCTCATTTTAAAACTCCCCTCTCTACTTACGTCTCGGTGGAGGGCTGATCCCCTTGGGGGCACAGTGCGGCCGAGGCATCCCCCGGCGTAGGACCCTCTGACGAAGATTTCTTCCCCCACTTTGAGACCATGGTCTCCGGGTCTTCAGAGGCGATCCTCTTCTTCCCCTGGATAGAGGAATTCTCGATTCCTCCTTTCCTGACAGCCTCCTTCGGGGAGGCGGTAGCTTCCTTGTTCCCCCCTTCGCCCTCTTTCAAAGGCGCAACCTCCAGCATCCTGGCTAACACGGGATCCGGCATGGTCTCAGGGAGGGGGGCCGGACACCTGATTAGCTTTGCTTTCGCTATCCACTCCTGTTTAAGGGACAACTCTTTTAAGGGCAATTTTATGATAAATATACGGATAGCATGTCTGGGTACAGGGCTACTTACTTGAGTATCCGGGCGATTGCAGCTCAGACCTGCGTCCTCGGTCGAGTCCGGACACATTGCTTGTGGTCCGAAGAACAATTTGTACATCTCCATGGACGTCACGCCTGTAATGTTGGAGGGCTCGTGGTCCTCCGGATTAAACTCCCACGAGGCGGAGGCGACGTTTGCAGGGCAGGGTGCGGCGAATCAACATGACCTGCGTCACTACGACCAGATTGATGTCTCTTTCTAGGAGATCTCGAATGCGGCCCTGCAACAAGGGCACGTCCTTGGACGGCCCCCCAGTCAAACCCTTTATTGACCCATGACACTAGCTGTGGTGGGGGACCCGAGCGAAAGGCAGGTGGCGCCACCCACTTGGTGCCCCTGGGAGCTGCGATATAAAACCACTCTCGTTGCCATAAGCTGAACTCCTCTCGAAAAGAGCCCTCGGGCCATGGAGCGTCAGCATTCTTGCTTATAACAGCACCTCCGCACTCCGCGTGCTGCCCCTCGATCATCTTCGGCTCTACTTTGAAGGTCTTAAGCCACAATCCTAAGTGAGGAGTAGTACGGAGGAAGGCTTCGCACACGACAATGAACGATGAGATGTGGAGGACGGACTCCGGAGCCAAGTCGTGAAATTCCAACCCATAATAAAACATGAGCCCCCTCACGAAGGGGTCCATCGGGAAACCAAGCCCCCGAAGGAAGTGAGACGCGAACACCACGCTCTCACCAGGCTTGGGAGTGGGAATAACCTGCCCTTGAGCAGGCAGCCTATGCGAGATTTTGCGGTCGGATACACAGCATCTCTTAGCTTTAGCACGCCTTCTTCCGTAACGGAGGAAGGCATCCACCGACCTTGAAGGTCGGAACCGGACATCATCGAAGGTCCGAAGCGCCTGAATCTGGAGCTTTGGGTGTTGGAACCCAAGGTGAGAGGCGAATTCGATTAAGATTGAAAGAAAGGAGTCGAGCCTTGGTCTCTTTATAAAGAGGTTGAATACCGAGAGCCCTCCCGTGACCGCTCGGGACTCGCCCGATGGAGGAGACATACCAACGGGCACGATTGGGTTACCCATGCCCGTATTGATGAGAATCCGGAATAAGGGGACACGATCTCTGCTTGACAAGACGTGCCAAGGAAACCGCCTCGCTAAGTACACCGAGGTGGGACAAGAAAACGATTGAATAAAGGCTTGGCCGTGGTGTGATGTCACGCAGCCGGAATACGCCACGTGATTGGATTTGTGTAAATATTATTCTCTCTACGGTGGTATGTGGAACTTGCTTTGCAGAGCCGGACACTACCCTTGTGTTCAAAATCTTCTATGAAGTATTCGGAGGAGGAACCCGCCTTGCAATGCCGAAGACAATCCGCGTGCCGGACTCGTCGTCATTGAAGCCTGGTTCAGGGGCAACTGAGGGAGTCCTGGATTAGGGGGTGTCCGGATAGCCGGACTATAACCTTTGGCCGGACTCCTGGACTATGAAGATACAAGATTGAAGACTTCGTCCCGTGTCCGGATGGGACTTTCCTTGGCGTGGAAGGCAAGCTTGGCAATGCGGATATGTAGATCTCCTCCCATTGTAACCGACTCTGTGTAACCCTAGCCCTCTCCGGTGTCTATATAAACCGGAGGGTTTTAGTCCGTAGGACGAAAAAACAATCATACCATAGGCTAGCTTCTAGGGTTTAGCCTCTCTGGTCTCGTGGTAGATCTACTCTTGTACTACCCATATCATCAATATTAATAAAGCAGGAGTAGGGTTTTACCTTCATCGAGAGGGCCCGAACCTGGGTAAAAACATCGTGTCCCTTGTCTCCTGTTACCATCCGCCTAGACACACAGTTCGGGATCCCATACCCGAGATCCGCTGGTTTTAACACCGACAGTGAGAGTAGCCTTGACCTGGGCCAAGTCCTTGCCAATGCCGACGCCAACATTGTCACACATCAAGCCTTGAGACTTTTAAGTAGCTCTCACTGCTCATTTCTTTTTTACCTTTTGTGAGGTTTCAAATCTAAACAGGGACAAATAAATCGTAACTGTACACAATGCTGCGGTATGAGCATTTTGCATAAAAATAAATAGAGGTAATAGCACCATTTGAGTCCTGGATGTGATGATCTAGTCCAAAACTTGAGAAAGCAAACCATTTCATCCTACAACTTGCATCCAATGTGCAAATTTGGTCCAAGCCAATTAGACGACGACAAGTGGAGCCAAGTCAGCACAGCCCACTCCATCCGGTCAGCGCCGCACTTTTTGCAATTACCCCCCGGCCTTAGCATAAATAAACCCGCACTACACCTCACAATTCGTCGCGATGAGCAAGCAGGTCGAGCAGTTTGCCACTCTGCGATGGAACATCTGTGCGCGCATCGGCAGAGAGGCGGCCGACACCGTGCTGTGAGGTCCTTGTTCCTCATCAGCACCGGACATCTTGGCCTTCTTCTCGGCCAACAGCACGCCGACGGCCGCCGAAGAAGCAGATGTTCACCGCCAACCTCGTTTCGCAGTACAAAAATCATGTGAAGATACATTTGTTTACCAGCCTCTTGTCACTACAGTACTTATTGCAGTAAGATCTCACCGGAATGGACGTGTACTGTATAGCAGGCTCGTATGGTAAATCAACAAGTACTCCACCGGGAGCTCTCACGCCGTCGTGCATCCTGAAGCACCCCCAAGTTGATTTACCATACGAGAACTGGTCGTTACTAATGCGTTGGTCAGGCCGAGAGTTCAGACTTCACAGGCTGATGGCAAGTTTGGTTTTTGCAGGACTCAAGGAGGTGACCACGGCGCGCTGCGGCTCCGGCAAGTTCGACGGCAAGTCGGGTTGCACGCCCAACGCCACGCTGTGCGACAGCCGGCACGAGTACCTCTTCTGGGACCTGCTGCACGCCACGTCCAAGCTCGCCATCTACAACGGCTCGCCGCACTTGGCAGCGCCCATAAATTTCAGGCAGCTAGCGGAGGACCAATGCTAGATAGAGCACGCACGCGCCGCGTGCGCGGTCGTGTCTGTGACGGTGATGTTTGTGTGTAGGATATGCATGCACACTGGTGTTCGTCTCTGGTTTCATTTGTGTATTATTAGGTGGGTGCCTGGCGTAGTGTGGATTCTAACACTAGTAGAAAAACCCCATTCGTCCCGGTTGGTTAGGGCCTTTTGTCCCGGTTCTTGAACCGGGACTAAAGGGTCGTTATTAATGCCCTAGACCTTTAGTCCCGGTTCTAATACGAACCGGGACAGATGGGCCTCCACGTGGCCGGTGCGCCGAGCCCAGGTAGGAGGGTCTTTGGTCCCGGTTGGTGGCACCAACCGGAACCAAAAGGCATCCACGCGTCAGCATTTCAGGGGCTGGGGTTTTGTTTTTTTAGGGGGGGGGGGGTTGGGGGTTTTGGGGGGTTAATTTAGGTGGTTCATATATTGTGTTAGCTAGCTAATTAATAGAGAGAAGAGTCCTCTCTTATGTCCGTGCTTGGTCGACGCTATGTACTATACATACAAAGGCCCTCGACACGCTAGCTAGTAAGAAAATGAAGGAAACCATTAAGTACAGAAGTTCGTCGTGCATACCGAGAGAAGTGATCGATCGACCTCTCCTTCTCCGAGAGATTGGTCGAACAACAAGTTTTCGTATTATCTATCCGACGCTACTGGCTACATACATATAAAATATGTAAGATCTTTTACAATCCCCTAGCATTTGAAATCACCTTCCACATGGTATTCTCCGGCTTTATTGATGACGTGGTCAAGAAATAATCCCGCCAATTCCTCTTGAATTGCTTTCATTCGATCTTGTGGTAGGAGTTCATTCCGCATCTGCCACGTCTAATTTGAAGAAGGAAGTTAATACATATATATGAATGAAACTCAACAGAAATGATGGTGTAATAAAATGAAATTATGAATATTATTGCTTACGCACTTCATATTGTCTTTTAGAGTAGCCCCGCTTATTTTTCAAAGTCGCGTTGTAGATGAACTCGCATTAACGTAGTATCCACAGTAATTATTCCCTTGTTCCTGCCACAAGCACTTTAGAGAAATAGAGGTCAATCAAACTGATAATGAAGCATTATAAATGGCATTGATGAAAGTATAGCTATAGAATCAACGGAGATGCGCAACTAGCTAGCTAGTAGTACTTACTGGTATGTATATCGCAGCTCCTTCCGGCAGTCCCGGAGCTTCATGCGGTGAACTGTTTCAAACCCTGCAAGACAAAGAAAATAATTATTATTACTTGAGATATCAGGAAATGAACAAAAAGTTGCCGATATGGTGTGATAATGATCGATTGAACTTACTTGTTGAGCATTTTAGTCATGTCCGCATAGGTTTCGGGATCTTTTCGTCTCGAGTCTAAGACGGTTACTAGTCCCCGCTCAAGCTTAATCTCCGTAAGAACATAGTGGAAGCTGCGCACGCATGCATAACTCATCAATTACATTACTATAATCTCGCTCGAGTAATAAGGGAAACCGAATATGCACACGACAGTAACACTCACTCGAAGTTGTAAGGAAAGAGTATTAAATCTTTGTTTTGATTTTTGATCAACGATTGTAGCAAGTTGGCCTCGGCCTCTTCGGGCGTTTCTTTGTAACCAGAAATTCATCTATGATATTTGTGTTAATGAACCTAATATCATACATTTCTTGTTTTCTGCACTCGACGATCTTCGATCTGCATAATATAGTGAGGATAATTAATTATAAATACATGCAATGAAAGAGCTGAGCTATATATAGAGACTTAATAACAGAAATAGTACTTACAGACAGTAGCAAAAGACCGATGATTTATCGAGCGCCTTTTGATTGAAGAACTCGAAGAACTCCTCAAATGGAATAGGCAACAGATCAGTTCCAACGAGGTCGTGCTCCTTTTTAATTCTCAGATACAAAGTATTCGTCCCCCCAGACTCTTTGTAGGTTTTCATGTACCAATTATGGAATCTTCGCATCATCGTTGTTAGAGATTTTTCATCTTTGACGAGAGGCTTCTCGTACTCGTATCTGTGTTCGTCCACCTCCATGAAATCAAAATGTAAATCGTCAGACGGGTAATATCTAAGATTGCTCTAACCGGGCACCGTCCCCGGAGCATTAGCGGCGATGTCGCTAGACACATTGAGCGGGGAGCACGATTGCTTTGCTTGTTCACCGAGCTGGGCAATTTTTTTTGCAGCTGCTCGTTCTTTTGACCTTTGATGTCTGACAGTACTTCCCGACTGCTCCGCTTCGAGATATGCCTTTTCAGTAATGCGCTCATAGTTGGTTTTCGGCGGAGACTTTGGTGGTTTTCTCAGGGCATCGATAGTGCGCTTTGCTTTCACCGGATCTACCTTCTCCTCCGGAGGTGGATGTCACTTTGCTTTCAACCCTTCAAAGAAGTCCTCCACTTCGGTCCGCACGATCTTCTTCGCTTCTCCCCGGTCCTCTCGCACGGTAACTTCTCTAGAGGCTTGAGAGGTGGATCAGATTCAGATATTGCCTCCGCCTCTGGGTACATCTTGCTAGACGCCGAGCAGCAGCGCTGGCGATCTGCTTTCTTTCGTGCTTGCTTACGAGGCGGAGGAGAAGGACTACGACGCTGCCGGAGCAGCCGGACGGCGCGGGAAGGAGGAGGCTGCTGGCTGCTGGCGCTGGCCAAGAAAGCGGAGAAGGAGGCGGAGTGCCGCCACGCGCCGGAGAAGGAAGCTGAGTGCCCTGATCGTCACTCGCCGGAGGAGGAGGCAGCGGAGGAGGCGGAGTGCCCTGATGTTGGAAATATGCCCTAGAGGAAATAATAAAAGTATTATTATTATATTTCCTTGTTCATGATAATTGTCTTTTATTCATGCTATAATTGTATTATCCGGAAATCGTAATAGACGTGTGAATACATAGACCACAATATGTCCCTAGTGAGCCTCTAGTTGACTAGCTCGTTGATCAACAGATAGTCATGGTTTCTGACTATGGACATTGGATGTCGTTGATAACGGGATCACATCATTAGGAGAATGATGTGATGGACAAGACCCAAACCTAAGCATAGCACAAGATCGTGTAGTTCGCTTTGCTAGAGCTTTTCCAATGTCAAGTATCTCTTCCTTAGACCATGAGATCGTGTAACTCCCGGATACCGTGAGGAGTGCTTTTGATGTACCAAACGTCACAACGTAATCGGGTGACAATAAAGGTGCATTACAGGTATCTCCGAAAGTGTCATTGGGTTGACACGGATCGAGACTGATTTGTCACTCCGTATGACGGAGAGGTATCATCAGGCCCACTCGGTAGTGCATCATCATAATGAGCTCAAAGTGACCAAGTGTTTGGTCACGGATCATGCATTACTTAAGATTTAGTAAAGTGACTTGCCGGTAATCGAGATTGAACAAGGTATTGGGATACCGACGATCGAATCTCGGGCAAGTAAAATACCGATTGACAAAGGGAATTGTATACGGGGTTGTTTGAATCCTCGACATCGTGGTTCATCCGATGAGATCATCGAGGAGCATGTGGGAGCCAACATGGGTATCCAGATCCCGCTGTTGGTTATTGCCCGAGAGCCGCTCTCGGTCATGTTCAAGATGTCTCCCGAACCCGTGAGGGTCTACCCACTTAAGGTTCTTGACGCTTAGGGTTGTATGAATATGAGTATGCAGCAAATCGAAGTTGTTCGAGTCCTGATGAGATCCCGGACGTCACAGGAGTTCCGGAATGGTCCGGAGGTAAAGATTTATATATGGGAAGTCTTATTTTGGTCGCCGGAAAGGTTTCGCGTTATCGGTATTGTACCGGAGTGCCGAAGGGGTCCGGGGTCCACCAGGGTCCACCTGCCCGGGGCCACATGGGCTGTGGGGTGCGCCTTGGCCTATATGGGGCCAAGGGCACCAGCCCCAAGAGGCCCATGCGCCAAGGAGACTTGGGGAGGAGAGTCCTAAGAGGGAAGGCACCTCCGAGGTGCCTTGGGAGGATGGACTCCTCCCCTTGGCCGCACTCCTTCCTTGGAGGAAGGGGCAAGGCTGCGCCTCCCCCTTCTTGCACCTATATAAAGGAGGGAGGGAGGCAGCCGCACCTGCAAGGCCTGGCACCTCCCTCCTCGCTACACCTCCTCCTCCTCCCGTAGTTGCTTAGCCAAGCCCCGCCGAGTTCTGGCCGCATCCACCACCACGCCTGTCAGGTGCTGGATCATCGTCAACCTCTCCTTCCCCTTGCTGGATCAAGAAGGAGGAGACGCCATCCGCCTCCGCACGTGTGTTGAAGGCGGAGGTGCCGTCCGCTCAGCACTAGGTCATCGGTGATCTGAATCACGGCGAAAGTAATGACTCCATCATCCCCTGCTCCATTGAACGCTTCCGCACGCGATCTACAAGTGGTATGTAGATGCAATCACTCTCCCATGACTCGTTGCTAGATGAACTCATAGATGGATCTTGGTGAAACCGTAGGAAAAATTTTAATTTTCTCGCAACGCTCCCCAACAAAGTGGCATCATGAGCTAGGTCTATGCGTAGTTTTCTATTGCACGAGTAGAACACAATTTGTTGTGGGCGAGATGTTGTCAACTTTCTTGCCGCTACTAGTTTTATCTTGCTTCAGCGGTATTGTGGGATGAAGCGTCTGCATCGACCTTTATACACGACGCTTACGTGAGACTGGTTCCACCGACTGACATGCACTAGTTGCATAAGGTGGCTAGCGGGTGTCTGTCTCTCCCACTTTAATTGGAGCGGATTCGTTGAAAAGGGTCCTTATGAAGGGTAAATAGAACTTGACAAATCACGTTGTGGCTTTCACGTAGGTAAGAAAACGTTCTTGCTAGAACCCTATTGCAGCCACGTAAAACTTGCAACAACAATTAGAGGACGTCTAACTTGTTTTTGCAGCAAGTGTTTTGTGATATGATATGGCCAAAGTTGTGATGAATGATGAATGATATATGTGATGTATGAGATCATGTTCTTGTAATAGGAATCACGACTTGCATGTCGATGAGTATGACAACCAACGGCAGGAGCCATAGGAGTTGTCTTTATTTTTGTATGACTCAAGTGTTAAGAACGCCATGTAAATTACTTTACTTTATTGCTAAACGCATTAGCCATAGAAGTAGAAGTAGTCGTTGGCGTGACAACTTCATGAAGACACGATGATGGAGATCATGATGATGGAGATCATGGTGTCATGCCGTGACAGATGATCATGGAGCCCCAAAGATGGAGATCAAAGGAGCTATATGATATTGGCCATATCATGTCACTACTATATAATTGCATGTGATGTTTATTATGTTTATGCATCTTGTTTACTTAGAACGACGGTAGTAAATAAGATGATCCCTCATAACAATTTCAAGAAAGTGTTCTCCCTAACTGTGCACCGTTGCTAAAGTTCGTCGTTTCGAAGCACCACGTGATGATCGGGTGTGATAGATCCTTACATTCACATACAACGGGTGTAAGACAGTTTTACACATGCAAAACACTTAGGTTAACTTGACGAGCCTAGCATGTATGTACATGGCCTCGGAACACAAGAGACCGAAGGTCGAACATGAGTCGATGGAAGATACGATCAACATGGAGATGTTCACCGACGATGACTAGTGCCGTCTCACGTGATGATCGGACACGGCCTAGTCGACTCGGATCATGTAACACTTAGATGACTAGAGGGATGTCAAATCTGAGTGGGAGTTCATTAAATAATTTGATTAGATGAACTCTATTATCATGAACAATAGTCTAAAATCTTTGCAAAATGTCTTGTAGATCAAATGGCCAACGCTCATGTCACCATGAACTTCAACGCTGTTCCTAGAAAAAACCAAGCTGAAAGATGATGGCAGCAACTATTCGGACTGGGTCCGGAACCTGAGGATCATCCTCATAGCTGCCAAGAAACAATATGTCCTAGAAGCACCGCTAGGTGATGCACCCATCCCAGAGAACCAAGACGTTATGAGCGCTTGGCAGTCACATGCTGATGATTACTCCTCGCTCGGGCGGCATGCTTTACAACTTAGAACCGGGCTCCAAAAGCGTTTTGAGCTGCACGGAGCATATGAGATGTTCGAGGAGCTGAAACTAGTTTTCCAAGCTCATGCCCGGTCGAGAGATATGAAGTCTCCGACAAGTTCTACAGTTGTAAGATGGAGGAAAATAGCTCACAAGGAGCACATACTCAAAATGTCAGGTTGCACAACCGCCTGTCCCAAATTGGACATCAACCTCCCGGACAAGGCGGTCATTGATCGAATCCTTCAACCGCTCCCACCGAGCTACAAGAGCTTTGTGATGAACTACAATATGCGGTGGGATGGTGAAAACTATTCCTGAAGTATTTTCAATGCTGAAGTCAGCAGAGGTAGAAATCAAGAAGGAGCATCAAGTGTTGATGGTCAATAAAACCACTAAGTTCAAGAAGGGCAAGGGTAAGAAGAACTTCAAGAAGGACGACAAGGATGTTGCCGCTACCGTAAGCCGCTTGCCGTGAAGAAGTCAAAGAATGGACCCAAGCCCGAGACCGGTGCTTTTATTGCAAAGGGAAGGATCATCGGAAGCGGAACTGCCCCAAATACTTAGCGCATAAGAAGGCCGGCAACACTAAAGGTATATTTGATATACATGTAATTGATGTGTACCTTACCGCACTCGTAGTAACTCCTGGGTATTTGATACCGTGCCGCTGCTCATATATGTAACTCACAAGCAGAGCTGCGGAATAAACGGCGACTGGCAAAGGACGAGGTGACGATGCGCGTCGGGGATGGTTCCAAGGTCGATGTGATCGCCGTCGGCACGCTACCTCTACATTTACCTACGGGATTAGTTTTAAACCTTAATAATTGTTATTTAGTGCCAAGTTTGAGCATGAACATTGTATCAGGATCTCGCTTTATCATTTAGATGGCTACTCATTTAAATCCGAGAATAATGGTTGTTCTATTTATATGAGAGAAATGTTTTATGGTCATGCTCCAATGGTCAATGGTTTATTCTTAATGAATCTCGAATGTAATGTTACACATGTTCATAGTGTGAATACCAAAAGATGTAAAGTTGATAACGATAGTCCCACATACTTGTGGCACTGCCGCCTTGGTCACATTGGTGTCAAGCGCATGAAGAGTCTCCATGCTGATGGACTTTTAGAGTCTCTTGATTATGAATCATTTGACACATGCGAACCATGCCTCATGGGCAAGATGACCAAGACTCCGTTCTCCGGAACAATGGAGCGAGCAACCAACTTATTGGAAATCATACATACCGATGTGTGCGGTCCAATGAGTGTTGAGGCTCATGGAGGATATCGTTATGTTCTCACTCTCACCGATGACTTGAGTAGATATGGGTATGTCTACTTGATGAAACACAAGTCTGAGACCTTTAAAAAGTTCAAAGAATTTCAGAATGAAGTAGAGAATCAACGTGACCGAAAGATAAAATTCTTACGATCAGATCGTGGAGGAGAATATTTAAGTCACGAATTTGGTACACACTTAAGGAAATGTGGAATCGTTTCACAACTCACGCCGCCTGGAACACCTCAGCGTAACAGTGTGTCCGAACGTCGTAATCGCACTCTATTGGATATGGTGCGATCTATGATGTCTCTTACTGATTTACCGCTATCATTTTGGGGATACGCTCTAGAGACAGCTACATTCACTTTAAATAAGGCACCGTCTAAATCCGTTGAGACGACACCGTATGAATTATGGTTTGGGAAGAAACCTAAGCTGTCGTTTCTAAAAGTTTGGGGATGCGTTGCTTATGTCTAGAATCTTCAACCCGACAAGCTAGAACCCTAGTCGTAAAAATGCGTCTTCATAGGATACCCTAAGGAAACCATTGGGTATAACTTCTACCTTAGATCCGAAGGCAAGATCTTTGTTGACAAGAACGCATCCTTTCTGGAAAAAGAGTTTCTCTCGAAAAGAGTAAGTGGGAGGAAAGTAGAACTCGATGAAGTACTACCTCTTGAACCGGAAAGTAGTGCAGCTCAGAAAATGTTCCTGGTGCCTACACCGATCGGAGAGGAAATTAATGATGATGATCAAGGTACCGGATCAAGTTGCTACCGAACTTCAGAGGTCCACTAGGACACGCCCGCACTGTGAGTGGTACGGCAACCCTGTCCCGGAAATCATGTTGTTAGACAACGGTGAACCTTCGAACTATGAAGAAGCGATGGCGGGGCCCAGATTCCAATAAATGGCTTGAAGCCATGCAATCCGAGATAGGATCCATGTATGAAAACAAAGTATGGACTTTGGACAGACTTGCCCGATGATCGGCGAGCGATAGAAAACAAATGGATCTTTAAGAAGAAGACGGACGCGGATGGTAATGTTACCATCTATAAAGCTCGACTTGTCGCTAAGGGTTATCGACAAGTTCAAGGGATTGACTACGATGAGACTTTCTCTCCCGTAGCGAAGCTTAAGTCCGTCCGAATCATGTTAGCAATTGCCGCATACTATGATTATGAGATATGGCAGATGGACGTCAAAACGGCATTCCTTAACGGTTATCTTAAGGAAGAGCTGTATATGATGCAGCCGGAAGGTTTTGTCGATTCTAAGAATGCTAACAAGGTATGCAAGCTCCAGCGATCCATTTATGGGCTGGTGCAAGCATCTCGGAGTTGGAACATTCGCTTTGATGAGATGATCAAAGCGTTTGGGTTTATGCAGACTTATGGAGAAGCCTCGTTTACAAGAAAGTGAGTGGGAGCTCAGTAGCATTTCTCATATTATATGTAGATGACATACTTTTGATGGGAAATGATATAGAACTTTTGGACAGCATTAAGGCCTACTTGAATAAGAGTTTTTCAATGAAGGACCTTGGAGAAGCTGCTTACATATTAGGCATCAAAATCTATAGGGATAGATCGAGACGCCTCATAGGTCTTTCACAAAGCACATACCTTGATAAGATTTTGAAGAAGTTCAAAATGGATCAGTCCAAGAAAGGGTTCTTGCCTGTTTTGGTAAGGTGTGAAATTGAGCTCGGCTCAATGCCCGACCACGGCAAAAACATAAAGAAGAGATGAGTGTCATCCCCTATGCCTCAGGATCTATTATGTATGCCATGCTGTGTACCAGACCTGATGTAAACCTTGCCGTAAGTTTGGTAGGTAGGTACCAAAGTAATCCCGGCAAGGAACACTGGACAGCGGTCAAGAATATCCGGAAGTACCTGAAAAGGACAAAGGACATGTTTTCGTTTATGGAGGTGACGAAGAGCTCGTCATAAGGGTTACGCCGACGCTTAGCTTCGACACGCATCCGGATGACTCAAAGTCACAAACCGGATACGTGTATATGTTGAATGGTGGAGCAAAGATGGCTGTGCATTTTGGCAAGCGAGCGTCGTGGCGGGATCTACATGTGAAGCGGAGTACATGGCAACCTCGGAGGCAGCGCATGAAGCAATTTGGGTGAAGGAGTTCATCACCGACCTAGGAGTCATACCCAATGCGTCGGAGCCGATCAAACTCTTCTCGTGACAACACTGGAGCTATTGCACTTGCCAAGGAGCCTGTGTTTCACAAGAAGACCAGGCACATCAAGCGCCGCTTCAACTCCATTCGTGAAAATGTTCAAGATGGGGACATAGAAATTTGCAAAGTGCATACGGATCTGAATATCGCAGATCCGCTGACTAAACCTCTTCCATGAAAGCAAAACATGATCAACACCAGAACTCTATGGGTGTTCGATTCATCACAATGTAATCGGATTATTGACTCTAGTGCAAGTGGGAGACTGTTGGAAATATGCCCTAGAGGAAATAATAAAAGTATTATTATTATATTTCCTTGTTCATGATAATTGTCTTTTATTCATGCTATAATTGTATTATCCGGAAATCGTAATAGACGTGTGAATACATAGACCACAATATGTCCCTAGTGAGCCTCTAGTTGACTAGCTCGTTGATCAACAGATAGTCATGGTTTCCTGACTATGGACATTGGATGTCGTTGATAACGGGATCACATCATTAGGAGAATGATGTGATGGACAAGACCCAAACCTAAGCATAGCACAAGATCGTGTAGTTCGTTTTGCTAGAGCTTTTCCAATGTCAAGTATCTCTTCCTTAGACCATGAGATCGTGTAACTCCCGGATACCGTAGGAGTGCTTTGGATGTACCAAACGTCACAACGTGAATCGGGTGACTATAAAGGTGCATTACAGTATCTCCGAAAGTGTCTCATTGGGTTGACACGGATCGAGATCGATTTGTCACTCCGTATGACGGAGAGGTATCACTGGGCCCACTCGGTAGTGCATCATCATAATGAGCTCAAAGTGACCAAGTGTTTGGTCACGGGATCATGCATTACGGCACGAGTAAAGTGACTTGCGATAACGAGATTGAACAAGGTATTGGGATACCGACGATCGAATCTCGGCAAGTAAAATACCGATTGACAAAGGGAATTGTATACGGGTTGTTTGAATCCTCGACATCGTGGTTCATCCGATGAGATCATCGAGGAGCATGTGGGAGCCAACATGGGTATCCAGATCCCGCTGTTGGTTATTGCCCGAGAGCCGTCTCGGTCATGTCTGCATGTCTCCCGAACCCGTAGGGTCTACCCACTTAAGGTTCGGTGACGCTAGGGTTGTATGAATATGAGTATGCAGCAAATCGAAAGTTGTTCGGAGTCCCGGATGAGATCCCGGACGTCACAGGGAGTTCCGGAATGGTCCGGAGGTAAAGATTTATATATGGGAAGTCTTATTTTGGTCGCCGGAAAGGTTTCGCGCGTTATCGGTATTGTACCGGGAGTGCCGAAAGGGGTCCGGGGGTCCACCAGGGGTCCACCTGCCCCGGGGGGGCCACATGGGCTGTAGGGGGTGCGCCTTGGCCTATATGGGCCAAGGGCACCAGCCCCAAGAGGCCCATGCGCCAAGGAGACTTGGGGAGGGGAGAGTCCTAAGAGGGGAAGGCACCTCCGAACTTTTCACGTGTGTTGAAGGCGGAGGTGCTGTCCGTTCAGCACTAGGTCATCGGTGATCTGAATCACGGCGAGTACGACTCCATCATCCCCGTTCCATTGAACGCTTCCGCACGCGATCTACAAGTGGTATGTAGATGCAGTCACTCTCCCATGACTCGTTGCTAGATGAACTCATAGATGGATCTTGGTGAAACCGTAGGAAAAATTTTAATTTTCTGCAACGTTCCCCAACACCGACTCGTCGGAGGAGGAGGAGGAGGCGGAGGCGCCCAGTTCGGAAGGTTGATGAACTCCTTCCGCCATAGGCATGGAGTCTTGAGGCAGAACCCAGCCGAGTCTCCCCTTCACCGTAGGGTGGTCAAGCCGAGGTCCTCAAATCACTCCGTTATTTCGGCCCACCGTCACCCTAGCATATCCTTCTCGAATCGGACGACGGTGAAAAGTTGCGCCGGGTTCAGAAGGTCAAACAGAGCCGACAGCCGCCTTGACTTTTAAATTCTGCCATTGCGTCATAAGGTGGCAATTTTGAGACTCCGTGATAGCATCCACGGGGTAGCTAGTAGGAGCCGTCAAGACATGCTCCGGCTGAAGCAGCTCGGTGGAAGCCACGCTGCTTCTCCGCTGAGATGGCGGGGTAGCCGGGAAGCTTGGCAGTTCGCTTTGCTGCGATTTGCTTCTCGCCTCTATCGCTTGTACCCTTGCGTAGCGCTGCAGCTCGATCTGCTGCACTTTCTTCCTCCTCTCCGGCATTTGTAACCGCTGCGTCCGAAACCCCAGCCTTCCACGGAACGGAGCTCTGGCGTGCCTCGTGTCCGTCAGGGTGCTCAGATTCCCGAGGGCCATTGTGAGCTCGTCGTTCTCTGTCATCGAAAGAACGTCCCTTGCTGCGCTGCATCGATATAGTGCTGAAGCCTCTTGATCGCTATTTTCGTTTGCTCGTCCGTCTAACGGCACTTCCACGACATAGGTCCAAGGTTCCGCCAGCCCCAAAGAACCAAGTCCGCAATGGTCTGGCCAGTTCATTGTCTCTGGTTCGATCCCTTTATCAAGCGGATCATTCTCAGCCTTGGCCCACTTAGGTCGGGCTTTGAGGTAGCCACCTGACCCCGTGCGATGGTGAAGCTTCTTCTCCGCAGCATTTTGCTTGTTTGTCGCCGACATCTTCTTACTCTTTTCCGATGTCTTGTGGACCACAAATGCGGGCCAGTGATCTCTCATCTTCTCATATTTGCCAATGAATTCTGATGTCTCTTCTTTGTCGACAAACTTTTTCAGCTCATTCTTCCACCTCCTGAATAGGCCTGCCATCTTCTTAAGAGCATGAGACTTGATTAATTGCTCTTTAATTGGCTTCTCCGGATCCTCCTCTGGCGGTAGGGTGAAATTTTCCTTCAACTCAGTCCAAAGATCATCTTTCTGCATATCATTGACATAAGACACCTCAGGGTCTTTGTTCTTAGGCTTATACCATTGGTGGATGCTGATCGGGATCTTGTCCCTAACAAGAACCCCGCACTGAGCAGCAAATGCATCCTTTGTCCAGATGGGTTCAATTGGTTCGCCGTCGCGCGCGATTGCTGTGATCTCAAACCTTTCATCCGAGCGCAATTTTTTCTTCGGGCCTCGTCTCTTTACCGAAGTTGTGCTCGATCCGGAGGGCTAGAAAAAAGAAGAAAGACGAGAGTTAATTAATATGTGTACATATACCAAAACAATGAATGCATCAGTTAGCTAGTCCGCATGTGCTTAACTAATATATATACCTGGCGGACTCGGTTCGGTCACTGGAGCCGTCATCACGGTCTCCTTCTTGCACCGCCATTGGGTCACCGGAGCCATCATAATCATGTCTTTCCTCCTCCATTCTTCGATCACCGTAGCCTGCTTCTTCACCCTGTTCTTCCAGACCATCATTGTCGTTAAGATACGACAAGATATCACCTCCGGCTAAGATTATGTCCCCCAACACCTCTTCTGCTTCCTCGTCTCGTATGTGCTCCATTGTTTCTGCAAATATTACAACATGTCAATTGTTACACAAACATGACAACAGGTGGATATATTAGTGGCAAACGTAGACCGAGCTTATTCCGGGTTTGGGGTGGCCTCGGCAACGCTTCAAGGGTAGGGGCGCGGCGGGAGGGGTAGGAGACCGACATCGTTTTTTTCTAGGGTTTGGGTGTCCTCGAGAGTTTTGGTCGAGCGATAGGGCCGCGGGGTGCTCCCGTGGTATAAGTTATCATGGTTGAAGTTATCCGGGAGGGGGTTATATCGACAACGACGACATACATACATGGGAAAATAATGTTATCGGGAGGGGTAGGCGAACCCCCCCCACCTCGTGTTGAAGTTATCGGGACACGGGGGTATATCGAAATTTTCTATATATAAAACTTTTTCATGGAACTTATCGGGACACGGGGTATATCGGCGGGAGGGGTAGGTTGACTTTTCTAAAAATGTAACTTTTGCATATATAAAACTTTTCCATGGATCATCATTTCTCATATATATCGAATATATATCCATAGTCATATATAAAAACTTTCTATGAACAAAAAAACATTTTTCACATATATATTTAGCATATTCTAAATTTTCCTAACTCTTTTACAACCAGAAAAATTACATATATGGAAAAACATTAATACACATATGAACAAAAATATACATATATGAACAAAAACATGCTCTGAACAATTTTTTATACATTTTAAACATCTACATACACATAGCCACATACATACACATATACATTATATATATATGTATATATATATATATATATATATATATATATATATATATATATATGAACAAAAAAATTAAACTAATAAAAATGAAAAAAACAGAGTCAAGATAGCCACATACATACATATATATATATTTTATATATATATATATATATATGAACAAAAAATTAAACTAATAAAATGAAACAAAAAACAGAGCTGGGCCGCGCTCTCACAAGGCTGGCTAGCGATGACGATGGTGACGGCGGGGCGGACGGGGCAGGGGCTCGGGCGCCAGTGGCGGGCGCTCGGAGCAGGGGAGCTCGAGGCGGGCGCGTGGGGGCAGGGGCGACGAGAGGACCGGGCGGCGACCCGTCGGGCAAGGGCGCGGCGACGGCGACGAGGAGCGGGCGGCGGCGACGGCGAGCACGGGCAGGCTCGGCGCCGAGGCGGCGCGTCAGCAGGGAGCTCGAGGCGGGGCGGCGCATGGGGGCAGGGTGACGGCGACGAGGAGCGGGCGGCGACCCGTCGGGGCAAGTGCGCGGGGCGACGGCGAGCACGGGCAGCCTGGCGGCGTCGATGAGCTCGGCGTCGTCGGGGGCAAATGGTCGATGAAACTGAAAAATTCCTAAGTCCTGCTTATATACACAGAGTATTGGTCCCGGTTCGTGGCACCAACCGGGACCAATGCCCCCCTTTAGTCCCGGTTGGTGCCACCAACCGGGACCAAAGGTCAGTTTTCGGCAGCCCAAAGGGCGGGAAACAGAGACCTTTGGTCCCGGTTGAGGCTGATTTGGTCGGTTGGTGGCACCAACCGGGACTAAAGGTGAGCATTGGTACCGGTTGGTGCCACTGACCGACCAAATCCCCTTTAGTCCTGGTTGGTGCCACCAACCGGGACCAAAGGCCTTGCGCTGCCCGCAGCCAAAAGTTTAGTCTCACCTCGCTAGTTGAGAGGGGCTCGGAGTGGTTTATAAGCCCTACTGCGGCTGCCCTCTCGAGCTCCTCTCAAATGCAGGCTTACGGGCCTAATGTCACACTATGCTGTCTGAGCTCCAGGTGTTCGGCTGGCTTGTTTTGGAGGCCTTCCCCTTGTAGGCCGTTGTGTAGCATGGTATTGTGAAGCTTGCTATGAGGTTTGTGTTTGAGTTGCTTGCTGTGAAGATTGGGCCCTCCCCCTGTAGCAGTTTCTTTTTCTTTTGCCACTCTTTTAGATGTCCTTGGAGGATTTTTCTACAAAACAAATAGCAATTGTTAGTTGTTTCACATAGCTGAAAAGAAACTTGAAATTTGAAGAAGAAATCTTCAAGAATAAAGTAGAAAAATCATTTACACACTTTTGTTTCCTTTTTCCTCTTATTCTTGTACTTTCCTTTGTTGGGGTTTGTATTGCATTTCCTCATGTTATGCCCAGGTTGCCCACATAGACTACACTTGATCTTTGTCCCAATCTTAGATAATTTGTGTGCATGTTTAGGAGGCTCATCACTTCCCCTCATTCTCTCTATCCTAAGCCTCCCAGGCATTTGCACATAGTCAGGAACTAAAGGCCTTGGTCTGTCAACGATTGGCCAGCTGGGCATGCCCTCCATTGGCATCATACAGTGTTCATAGGTCCTCTTGTAGGCCTCAATGCTGTAGAAAGGTGCAATAAGTGATTCAATGTCATCAGGACCACATTGTGAAGCTGCAAGAGCATGAACACATATAATTCCTGACAATTGCCAATATCTACAAGATCATGTATTTGCTTGCTTGTCAACTTTGCATGCATGCTGTCCTAACTTCACCTCATATCCATCTTTCCCATTTCATATTGTCTCACACTTCTCAGTTAGTTGTATCAACTTGTCCACCTTTTTGAGGATTTTTGGACAAATTGTCCCATTCCATTTAACAGGCATAGCTCTGTTCACTTGAATCCTTACTGTCACCTTTGCTCTAAATGCTTCAAACATGCTGATAATAGGAAGTCCTTTGTATTCTACTATCCAGTTGTTAAAGCTTTCACACATATTGTTATCTACTGAATCACAACATGATCCTTCTCTGAACCATGCTCTACACTAATGCTCCTGGCTCGATCAGATCATATCTCTTGCTCCATCTGGTGTGAGCTGAGCAAGCTTTGCTCTGTTTAAATTGAATTGTACTCTGTTTGAGGATTTTGCACAAGCCAAAACCTCTTCCGGTATGATTGATCCCTATGCTTTTTCTTCCAGTTAGCATAAATATGCTAGCACAATTTCTATGTTCAGCATTTGGTACAACCTTGGAGATAGCATTGATAAGACCTTTCTGCTGATCTGATATGAACACCCATCCTTCACCTTGATTTGCAATCTCCAAGTCTTTATTTATCAATGCCATAAACCAGAACCAGGAGTCCTCATTTTCTACTTAAACAGCAGCCCAAGCAATGGGATACATTTGCCCATTTACATCTCTTCCAAGAGCACACAATAGTTCTCCACTTTGAGCCCCCTTAAAGAAGCAACCATCCAATCCCACAACTTTCCTGCACCCTTCTATGAAACCTCTCTTGCAGGCCTGAAAGCACACATACAACCTTTGAAAAACAGGATAGTTTCTTTAGGATTAAGCACTCACTGCAACAAAGGATGCCCTGGATTGCTCCTCATTATTTCTAGCTGGTAATTAAACACCCTTGCATATTCTTCATGCATTGCTTCTCTAACTCTGTTTCTGACTATTTATTTTGCTTTCTTTATCTTGGAAACATGCACATCTACAAACAACTCCAACCCCGACAAAGGGCCTTAATAGATTTCACTTTCCAGCCTGGATTGGCCTTCATGATTCTCTCATACTTATGTGCAATTCTAGGGGCAGTTACCAACATGTTGTCTCTCCTCTGTGGGCATATATTGTTGTCTACAAGTGTAATGACCACCAACATATGACACACCCTTCCTTGACTTCTCAAATTGGCCATTGTAAAAGAAATGAATGCCTAACCAATCTAGCTCATCCATAGCTTAACCTACAGCAAGCAATGAACAATTAGAACCTAAAGACATGAGCTTTTTCTACTTTCTACAGCTAATTGATCAGATTACATCTATAGCTACTGCAGCTAGTAGATCGGGTACGGGATGGGACTCACCTCAGTTCGTCTGCGCCGCCGCGGAACCAGTCTGACCCCTCCCTACAGCATCGGTCGCCGCCCCGTCGACGGAGGTATCGAACTAGGGTTTGAGGAAGGGGGCAGGACAGCGGCCGTGGGAGAAGCAACACCTCGGGAAAGATTCGCCGGATGCACCGCTGCCGTAGCCGCCAACAGCACTCCGACCAGCCTTGCTTGCCTCAGATCACCGCTGCCTCGACAGGGCCAGCGACGACGACAGAGAGGGGAGAGGAATGGGGATTTTTTTGGTTCGAATCGAACCTGCGCGCATCTCTATCCAGCCCGACTTGACAAGAGGGCCCCACCGAGTCAAAACCACCGTTGACCACTGCCACATCAGCCGCGGGTGAAGACAAACCGGCCAGGGTTTTTGTGTGTGTCCGGTTTTGGTTTGTTTAGGGGGAGGAAGAAGCCGAAAATAAGATCAGGAGGTAAAGTGAACCACCCACTTTATTCAGGGTAGTAAAATGGACTTTTTTCTTTCTCAAATACTTGTTCAATATTTTTCAAATATTTGTTCAACAGTTTTATATACATGATCAACATTTTTCAAAATACTTGTTCAACATTTTTCAAATACTTGCCCAACATGTTCAAAATATTTGTTCAAGATCTTTCAAATATTTTTTGAAGAGTGTTTTGTGTAATATATATATTTAGAATATTTTAGAGTATAAACAAAAGAAAAATAAAAGGTGCGGATGGACTAGGCCTCTCACAAGGATAAGTATCCACACAGCAAAGAAAAGTCTTCTTCCTCCTCCCGTTGGCGCCGCCGCGGATCCACCCCGCCTCCGATGGCATTTGGCCTGTGGAGGTGCGGAGGATCTCGGCCCCCAACGGGAAGGTCCCTGTTCTCATTTTTGCTAGACTGAACGTCTTGGTTGGGGTTGTGTGGCGGCGGCGATGTCCCTTGGTAGCAATAATGTCTCCCACATCCCATCCCCGTCTCGATGGTGTGAATAGCGTTGTTGAAGGATGTGTGGAGGTGTGTCTCCGTCGGATCTCATGGGATTTGGTCGGTGCTGGTCTTCGATGGATTTATTTGGATGCAGTTTTTGTTCGTCTTCGTTCGTGTGGTTTCAGGCTTGATTTTTCCAATCTACAACTCCCTTCATCGGCGATGGTTGCTGCTTTGGTGTGCTCGTCCTTTGGGACCTTAGCACAACGACTTCCCAACTGTCTACTACAACAAGGTTTGCCCGGCTCCAATGATGGAGGGGCGATGACAGCGACGCGCCTTCGGCTCGTTCCAGTGCTTGTAGTCGTCGCTAGGTGGTCCATAGACCTGGTTGTAATTTTTATTACCTCTTCTGTTCTCTGTACTGCCATGATTAATGAATAGATTAAAAATTTCTCTCTCAAAAAAAGAAAGAAAAAAACTAAAATAAAAACGTGAATAAAACTAAAATAAAAACGTGAAAGAAACAAAACAGAAACCAGGCTGGTCTTTCCAGTGCGCGTGAGCCGGCCCAACCAGGGTTCCGTTCAGCATGGGGTTCGCTCCTGTCTCGCTTACAATGCCAGACATAGGGCGCCCTTGAGATCAGGGCAACTTAGAGAGAGAGAGAGATCAAGGCTTATCCCTCCCGCCCTTTTCTCTCGGTTAGTTAATTAGTTTTGACTGAGATCAGTTCCAACGATAACTTGGGAAGGCGAAGCCGCCGCGCCTATATACTCTCCGCCTCCCTCTGCCCCGATCGCCCATTCGCCCCCAACCCACAACCAACCCTTCCTCCTTCCTCAAGCGCGTCAGCTCCTCCGCCCCGGCGACCCGAGTGAGATGGTTTCCGCCGACGCAGCTCGCAACGTCGTCGGTATCATCGGGAATGTCATCTCCTTCGGCCTCTTCCTCTCCCCTACGTAAGCCCCCATCCCCCCTCCTCTAATCCGCCGCCTCTTTTGTAGACAGTCTAGAGTAATCTATATGCATGGATGGTGCTTGTTGCAGGCCGGTTTTCTGGCGGATCATCAAGGCCAAGGACGTGGAGGAGTTCAAGCCGGACCCCTACCTGGCGACGCTGCTCAACTGCATGCTCTGGGTCTTCTACGGCCTCCCCATCGTCCACCCCAACAGCATCCTCGTCGTCACCATCAACGGGATCGGGCTCGTCATCGAGGGCTCCTACCTCATCATCTTCTTCCTCTACTCCACCAACAACAAGCGGGTACGTACTACCACATCCCTAAATCTAATCCCCTCCCCTCGCCCGTTGGTTTTCGTCTAGATAGAACAAGATCTGGCCCTAACCCATGCCCGTGCGTGCGTGCCTCCGTGCTTGCAGCTGAAGATGATAGGCGTGCTCGCCGCCGAGGCGGCGTTCATGGTGGCCGTCGTGCTCGGCGTGCTCCTCGGTGCCCACACCCACGAGAAGCGCTCCATGATCGTCGGCATCCTCTGTGTCATCTTCGGAACCATCATGTATGCCTCCCCGCTCACCATCATGGTACGTACCTACACCCTCCTTCCTCATGGATCGATCGTACGTGTGCATGCATGCACTCTTTAATCCATGCTTTAAGCCCTTGATCCGTTTGCTCTTAATTCTGGAGGCGCAGCTGTTATTTTATTTCGTTTCATTTGTTTTGAACTTTGTTAGTTGTGTGTTAATGCATGCCGTTCTGGTCGTATGGAGTGATAATATGCATTGTTTAGAAGACATGCGTGGTTAATCTGCTAGCTATTGATCGAGTGTCTTTGAGTGGCTAGATGAATGCATGCTGCTCACCTCACACAGTAGATGTACTCTCCACACACAAATTATTTTACGAGACAAGATGTTGCCTTGTGTACATATTCTGTATTTTGTGGTTAGATTCACGTACTGGTCTGGCTTCACACACCCAAGTTATTTTAGAAGATGCATGCTGTTCAACTTACGTAGATCTACTTCAGACATCCAAGTTATTTCACAAGATGTTGTTTTGTGTGCACATGTTTGGCCAAAAAAGCTCAAAGGTAACGCAACCGCTGCGTGTCCTTTCCTTGTGGATCTGGACTTGCATGCCGTGTAAATAGCTATAGCCAGCCAACCAAACTTTCTGTTGCACCCGGCCGCCAAAATCTCGTGTTAGCTGTTGGAGTGACGGGTCCGCAATCGCATGGAAGAGCCGTTCATGACATAACTAAAAACATGTGATCCAGCACTTCATCACAAACGTATGTGCCAGTGCCCCGAGGATGCATGCATGGATATAGTGCGTGCATGTTTCTCTTTTGCTTCTTGTGATCCTTCACTCTTGCCAAACCTATGAGTTATGATGTTAATTGACGAGTGATGAGTTTGTGTACCTACTCATTATATTTAGATCAGGAATTCAATGAGTCAGCCTTGTTAATTACCTACGTACGTACCTGTGCTCTTATTACCTGGTGATGTAAGCACTACTAAGATAAGATTGCAATACTTGATTGCAGGGTAAGGTGATCAAGACCAAGAGTGTGGAGTATATGCCATTCACCCTGTCGCTGGTTAACTTCCTCAACGGCTGCTGCTGGTTGGCCTACGCGCTCATCAAGTTCGACCTCTACGTCACGGTCAGTACATACATACATACATACATACATACATACATACATACATACATACATACATACATACACACACACATCTCAAACAAGTATACCGATTAAACCCAGCTAGCTAGATTTTTCTGTCTCACCGATCTAACTGCCATGCATGCATGCAGATCCCCAATGGCCTCGGCGCTTTCTTCGGCCTTATGCAGCTCATCCTCTACGGCTGCTACTACAAGAGAACCCCCAAGGAGGAGAAGAGCGTCGAGCTGCCCACCAGCAACCCCGCCGGAGCCGGCAACGTCTCGGTCACCGTGGACAGATAAGCATTGGCTTGCAGCAGCAGCAAGCCCGCCGTCGCCAACTGATTCTAGTCCGGCCGGCTGCCGAGATTTTAGCCCTAAACATTTTGAGTAGTTAAATTCCGGATGATCGATGCTTCAACAATTGTGGTGTGCTAGTCTTTGTTATAATTAGCTAGTCTTGATCGAGTGTGCGTTTCGTGAACCACTGTCGTCTGCCCTCGTGCAAATTAGAACTATATTCATGCAGAGGCGCAAACTGGAACTTAATATATGTAGCTGAGTTGTCCCGAATAATAATTACACCACGCTTGTCACGTATGTGTACTATCTTTATGAATTATTCCTGCGAGTCTCTTTAGTTGTTAAGACCGTTCGTTGTTGAGGAACCACATTTTTCTAACGTCTGCTTCCCTTAACACCACCACCATGCTGTCTTCGAAACGTGATGGCAACCCTGTCGCTGAGCCACGATAATCGGTGAAAAACGACGTCTACAAGTAATTTTACAGGGATCTCGTAATTTTACAGAGCCCTGTCGCTGGGCCACGATTATTCTGTTTGTATGGTATTTTTGGTCTGTACATTTTGTGTGGATCTCCTGATTTTGTACTTGAATTTTGGTTGTCATTGCTCATTTGGACAGACAATGCGTGTGACCTTTAGCGTTTGTTTTCTCTGATGTTTAGGCACAAAAACCTAGATTGCCTCTTTTAACCCCCAAAGCGTAAGCAATAGCTCTAAGGTATTTTATATTAATGTAAATCAAGTATATATGTACTTACAGAAAATAAAGGAAAAAAAACTATCAAATGCCTTTTTTGGGTAACATATGAACTAACAACATCATAGATGCGTTGCAATCAGATTCTGAAGACTCAACATACTTCATATTCACTCGATGCCCCACAAGAATCACATTAAAAGGAATTTCCAGGCGTTGACACTAGGAAACTCATTTTTGAAGAATCTTTCCATTCCTAAGGTTCCAAATATTCAAGCAGCCTAAAATGAGATTATCCATGGCAATTCCTTTGAATAACTCAAGAGAAGCAAAAGTGATTTCATCATAGGTTAAGATGCCTCTCTTTTCATCCTAAGTAACCTCATACCAATATTCTTGTGCAAAGATGGAGTCCCAGAACAGATGTAAGTAAGTTTCCTCAAAATTTTCATTGCAAAAAAAAAAAAAAACACATTCATTAAACTTCAGATAGTTTTTTTTACCTCCTGAGCATCTTTCTGTTTTTTTTGACCTTTGAGCATCTTTCTGTTATTAAGTCTATCATGAAAGAGCAACCAGATGAAGATTTTCTTTCCGGGCCTGCTAACACTCTTTTGGGCTATTTAAAGATAATTTGAGCATCATGTTGACCTTTCATCTAGTTGTACATTTTGATAGAAGAGTATCTTGCTCCAAACCAAGGATAAATCCATTTGCCCATAGCATGGCCACTGAATAATTTATGAAGAATAAGATCCTTAAGCTCATTGAAATCATTGAATGTTTGGGTAGCTGGAGTCTGAAAATTGTCTGCTAAACTCTCAAAGGAGTGCATCTCAGCTAATGTGATATGGTCATTGTAAGCATAGGAGTGTAGTTATGGATACTTTTGCACAGCTCGAGCCAAGAGTCATGCCATAATAACACAAAGTCACTAGATCCAACTACATATGATGACATCAAGCAACTTGCTTGAATGTTGGTAGATGTTTAAGACGAGATTTCCACCAAGATTTTTCCCCATGGAGAAGATTGTCATTCCAAGTTGTTATAAGAGCCCTCCAGAGGCCCCAACCAATGGCGCAAACTCAAAATTATTGATTCTTCTAGGGCATAAATTTTTCAGATATGACCTATAAAAATATATTCTCTCTTAGTTTCTTGCAAACAGTGAATGGTACACCTTGATTCATCAGTTTGTTTGTTAGAGACAATCACTCAGCACTATTATTAATACCTCTAATATTCCAGTTAAGAATATTCCAAAGTCCATTGATCTAGATTCAAGATTTTCTCTAATATAACAACATCATAGAAACTGCATTAAACTGAGAGTTTGACAACTCTAAGCGTAGTCTCTTAACAATGCCTACAACTAGAACAAATAGAGTAAAAAAATTCTAATGTCGTGTATGTAAGGAAAATATCCTTCCGCTCCCGAGCTCAACTGAGCTCGGTGAAGAGCATAATCGAAAAAAAAATCAAACAATCTGATTTTTTTGTGACAAGCATTGACAAAAGCTTCAAGTGCTTTTAAAAATTCGTTAAGGAATCACATTCCTGTAAGGTGTGGCAAAAACAACAAAATCAGTGCTCCAAAATGCTTTTGAATGTAGCATTTTTAGAGTATCATTTTTTTTTGCCACGCCTTCTAGGAATGTAATTCCATGACGAATTTTTGCGAGTACTTGAAACATTTGTCAATGTTTGTCACAAAAAGATTTCAGAATTTTTTTACTGTTCACTGAGCTCATTTGAACTCGGGCTGAGAAACTCCCAGTCGTGTATATAACACATTTTTACTGTGTATTTGTAATATCCTAGTAACTCATCACAATAAAAAACCATGAGTATGTAAGAACATATATACTACATGCTAGAGTACATATCTATCGGAGATCACTGACAATAAAAAGTATCTTGCCGTGTTTGTTTTGCGTTACAAATTTAAAAGTTGGTGAGTGTATGTTTATAGGAATGAGTATATGTATGTATGAGCGTCTGAGTCTGCGTTAGCATGTGCCTCGCCGATCAAGAAGATCGACCGAGGTCGCAGCAGCCACCATCTCCTCCTCCTTCAAGAAAGAAAGTTAGGGTTTGTGCCTCTCGCCGGCGCCGGCGCAGGTCCGCCTCGTCTCCGGCGGCCCTAGGGCCATGGAGGTGCGGTGGATCCTGGCAAGGGCCGGCGGGAGGGCTTCGTTTTTAGTCGTTTTTATTCAATCTTGTTAGGGTTTGTGTCCTACTCAGGAAGGTGAGACGGCGGCGGCTCCCTGAAGTTGGAATAAAGGTCTCCCCGCCTAGCCCCCGTTCCGGCGGTGCGTCTAGCATCGTTGATGGGCGTGTGGAGGTGTGTCTCCGGCAGATCTATCTTTGGTGGATTTGCTCGGATCTCGTCGTTGTTCATCTACGTTCGTGTGTCTTCGGTTTGGATCCTTCCGACCACGTTATTTTTCATCGGCGGCGGTTGCTGTTATGGGGTGCTGGTCCTATGGGGCCTTAACACGAGGACTTCCCGACTGTCTACTACAACAAGTTATGCCCGGATCCGGCGATCGAGGGTCGATGACGGCGGCGCGCCTTCGGCTCGCTTCGGTGCTTGTAGTCGTCGCTAGGTGGTCTACGAATCTGGATGTAATTTTTTCTGGTATTCGTTGTACTGCCATGATTGAAGATGAATAGATTGGAAGTTTTTCCGAAAAAAAAAGAGATCTCCCTAAAAGAAACTCGGCGCTGATCTATCTCCCGAAGAATGCTTGCATGGCGACATGGTGCAGCAGCTCTGATGTTTGTGATAACGTCCAGGCAATACGTCGCGACGAGAATGGAGCCGAGGTGAAGATCAGGAGCTTCGTTACAGGCTGGTGTCGTCTAATGTTTTGGCTTGGGCAGGGCTTTTTTAACAGTGAAAGCAAGGCACGGCCCGCAGCACGGCATGACCCAACGACTATAGTGTCGGGCCGGCAGAGCCGAGGAGGTCCGTAGAATCAGCAGTGCAGGCGTTGAACGGAGTTTTAACCTCGTGCACGTGTACGAGGGCATGCGGATCCCGAGAAGTCATGGCCGTGCGCGTGCTCCTAGGACTTCCACGTTCGAATGGACAAGGTCGGGCGTATCGCCTCGCTCCCTGGGTTCGCCGGGCAGCGCGAGGAGAGAGTCACCGTCAAAACAGCTATCGCTCCGGTCATGATAAGGTTATAACCTACTCCCTCCGTCCTATAATTAATGTACGATGTTTTATGACACTATACTATAGTATCATAAAGCGTCTTACATTATGGAACGGAAGGAGTAGTAGCATGCTTAGCTTTCCGCGATGGCACACGTTACACGTAGCAAGCTGAGAAAACTAAAGACGCCGCCCTATCTTACTTTCTTTCCCTGCCGTGTCACGCCCATATACAGATTTCAGAGACTGGCCCAGAGAGTGGAACGGAGAGACGGGATCATCGGTGTTGGGATATCCTCCTCATGTGGGCTGTGAGGAGATGACCATTTGAGGCCTTTTAGGCAGCCCAAAAAGGTGCATAAGCCCACTACCCATTAGGGTTATGACCTAGAGTCATTTTGGACTTTGCACATGTGTGGATGAGGATGCTTTACCCTCCATCCAGCAGCCACCACCAAGAGTGACGAAAATCAGTTCATCCTCTAAGGGAGAAGAGAGAAAACCAAGAGAGCAAGGGAAGAAGAGGAAGATTGAAGAAAGAAGAAAAGGGACCTCCTCCCCAAGGTTGTGATGGTCCAGATCCACTACCTTGCCTCCTTCAAGCTTCGGTTTCACCATCTTTGGTGAGATTGTTCCAATCCCTAGTTCTTGAGCCCCAAATCCTGTTGTGTTCATCCAAGATTCAGAAATCTTGATGTATGAGATCCTCTAGCATTGTCTAGAGAAGAACTTGTTGTATCCCACATTTGAAAACAGTGGAAGAGGATTTGGGTGGCTTCGCCCGTGGTTTTTTCCCTCAAGTTGAGGGTTTTCCACGTAAAAATCTGGTGTCTCTTTATTGATGTTTGGTGCTGTCCAGAACTTACTCCTACCACAAGACACTAGGCTGAGGAGTGTCTTGCCTGCTGAGTAACATTTTCTGCCTCCATATATGCTGCTGCATATGTTTCCTTCCGTGCTAAGCAACGATCCTTGAATTAGTACAGGATGTGGTGCTGAGATTACTTGTTTCCGCTGCAGCTTTCAGTTAACCACAAGTGCATTTGTGTGCTAATTCCCAACAGAGTGGCATCAGAGCCTTGGTTGCTTAGAAGGTTGCAAATCCCAGTTGCTTGATTGTTGCTGGAAGTGCTGCTCACAATGTTTTTGGAAGAAAGCGCTACTACAAGTGGCATGATAAAACTTGATTCTTCCAATTACTCATTATGGAAGCCCATGATGAAAGACATCCTTTATTGCAAGGATTTGTATGAGCCAATTGTGAAAGACCAGATACCCACCGGTGTCACAGAAGAAGAATGAAGAGTGTTGCACGTAAAGGCAGAGGGTATGATTCGGTTGTACATCAACCACAATATTTTCCACCATGTTGCAAATGACACAAATGCTTATGAGATGTGGCGAAGTTGGAGTCCATGTATGAGAGGAAGACATCAATGAACAAGGCCTCGGTGATCAAAAGACTTGCAAAGCTTGAGTACCGAGATGGCACAAGTGTGATTGAGCACTTGATTGTCTTCCAATGCCATATAAATCAACTTTCAGCCATGAAGATCAACTTTGAGGATGAGGTGCAAGCATTGTTGCTGCTGAGTTCCATGCCAGATAGTTGGAACACGCTTGTTGTGTCACTTAGCAAATCAGCTCCGGATGGGAAGCTGACTTTGGAGATGGTGAAGAACAGCATGCTGAATGAAGAAGCCAGAAAGAAGGAAAAGGGTGATGCCTCTTCTTCTGATGCGTATGTGGCTGAAACCCATGGGAAGAATGAGAACCGTGGACGCAGCAATACAAGATTTCAGCAAGGCAAAAGCAAATCCAGGGGGAGATCAAAGTCAAAACAGAGAAAAGATATTGCTTGCTTTCATTGTGGCAATCCAGGACACATAAAGAGCGAGTGTAGGAAGTACAAAAGAGAGCTTGCAGAGGGGAAACTCACAAAGAAAACCGAGCAAAAAGCTGAGAGCAGTTCAGCCATGACCGCAACAGATGAGGACTATCTAGTTATTGAAGATGAAGATTGCTATAGTGCTGTTCGTGATGATGCCATGAGTTGGGTTGTGGATTCAGGTGCGTCCTTCCACATCACAACACACAAGGAGTATTTCACATCTTACACTAGTGGTGTTACTGGCCAAGTGAGGATGGAAATAGTGGTTCGTCAGCAATTGTTGGCAAGGGCTCTATATGCATTGAAACAAACACAGGTTGCAGATTGGTGCTCGATGATGTGAGGCATGTTCCCGACATAAGGCTGAATTTGTTGTCAGTGGGCAAGCTTGATGATATCAAACATCCTAGTTATTTTGGTGAAGGAAAATGGAAGCTCACCAAAGGCTCTTTGATTGTGGCTCGAGGAAGTAAGCAAGGTAATCTCTATGTGACTAAAACCAAGTTGTGCAATGAGGTGTTGAATATTGTTGAAAAGGACACTTCGGTTGAATTGTGGCACAAGTGGCTTGGGCATATGAGTGAGAAGGGCATGCATGCTCTTGCTCGCATGGATTACCTCCCTGAGTTGAAAGGTAAATCCTTGAAACCTCTGTGCACATTGTTTTGCTGGCAAACAACACAGGCTGCATTTCGTGACACTCCCTCCACATCGTGCAGATAATGTTCTTGATATTGTGCACACTGACGTTTTCTCCATGACTGAAAAATCTCATGGTGGAGCATTATACTTTGTGACTTTTATTGATGACCATTCCAGAAAGGTTTTTGTGTATGTGCTGAAACACAAATACCGAACGTTTGAAGCCTTCAAGGAGTTCCATGCCAAAGTTGAAAGAGAAACTGGCAGAAAATTGAAGTGCGTGAGATCAGACGTTGGTGGTGAATACCGAGGTCCTTTTGAAAGGTATTGCAGAAATGTTGGCATCAGGCTTGAGAAGAGTCCACCAAATACACCCCAACTCAATGGTCTTGCAGAGAGAATGAACAGGACACTCACAGAGAGGGTCACAGCTATGCTCTCGCATGCTCATTTACCTAATTCATTTTGAGCTGAAGCTTTGATGAATGTTATGTATGTGGTTAACCTATCTCCCTCAGTTCCTCTTGCAGGTGATATTCCTCAGAGAGTTTGGTCAGGGAAGGAGGTATCATACAAGCACTTGAAGGTCTTTGGTTGCAGGGTATTTGTACATGTTCCAAGGGACGAGAGATCCAAGCTTGATAGCAAGACAAAGCAGTGCATCTACCTCAGCCAACCAAATGAAGTGTTTGGCTTCAGGTTGTGGGATCCAGCCAATAGAAAGATTGTGAGAAGTTTAGATGTGGTGTTCATTGAAGATGAAACAATAAAAGATATTGGGAAACCAGAGAAGCCAATGACCAAAGCACACCTCAAAGTTGATATGGATCCAATCCGTCCTTCTCTCGTGCATGACAATCATGGGGACATGATGACACCAAGGCAGTGGAGATGCAACTGATCAAGGCAAGACAAGTCAAAGTGACGAGCAGCCATCAAGTGATGATGATGATGAAGTTGGTAATGATGATGCCAACGAAAATCCACCTGATTCACCACCAGTGCAGCAGCAAAGAAGAAGTGAAAGATGTCGCATTCCTTCTTCTAAGTATCCACCACATCAATATATGTTGATGACAGATGCAGGTGAGCCCTCATGCTATGAGGAGGCAATGTCTGATGAGAACAAAGAAGAATGGTCAGAAGCCATGCAAGATGAGATGAATTCCTTGTATGAGAATGATACTTTTGAGTTGGTGAAACTGCCAAAGGGCAAGAAAGCACTCAAGAACAAGTGGGTGTACAGAGAGTAAAGACTGAAGAAAACACCTCACATCCAAGGTACAAGGCCAGATTGGTTGTGAAAGGATTCAGTCAGAAAAAGGGCATTGATTATAGTGAGATATTCTCTCCAGTGGTCAAGATGTCTTCGATCCGAGTTGTGCTTGGCATGGCTGCCACCATGGACTTGGAAATTGAACAACTTGATGTGAAGACAGCTTTCTTACATGGTGACCTAGAGGAAGAGATATACATGGAGCAGCCAGAGGGATTCATGGTTGCAGGCAAGAAGCACTTAGTTCGCAAATTGAAGAAGAGCTTGTATGGCTTGAAGCAAGCTCCTCAGCAGTGGTACAAGAAGTTTGAGTCTTTTATGACTGGGCTTGGTTACCATAAAGCACAACCCCACCATTGTGTCTTTATGAAGAGGCACGCCGAGGGTGACTTCATTATTCTCTTGTTGTATGTTGATGATATGCTGATTGTTGGAAATGGCACAAAGAGGATTGCTCTCCTCAAGAAGGCATTGAGTAAATCATTTGCCATGAAGGATTTAGGACCAGCTAAGCAAATACTTGGCATGAAGATCTCCGTGATAGATCAAAGAAGCTGCTTTGGCTCTCACAGAAAGATACATTGAGAAGGTACTTGAAAGGTTCAATATGAAAGATGCAAAATCTGTTATCTCTCCGCTTGCAGGCCATCACAAAATGAATTCAAAACAATGTCCTACAAGCAAGAAGGAGAAAGAAGAACTGAGGAAAGTACCTTACAAATCTGCTTGTGGCGCTTGATGTATGCCATGGTATGCACTAGGCCCCGACATTGCCTATGCAGCTTGGGGTTGTTAGCCGGTTGATGACAAATCCAGCAAAGCTCACTTGGGAAGCGATGAAGTGGATTCTTAGGTATCTCAAGGGTACTTCTACATCTTGTCTATGCTTTGGAAATGGTGATCCTGTATTGCGAGGGCTATACAGATGCAGATTATCACGAGGTAACAAGGATCGCAGGAAGTCCACATACGGATACCTGATGACTTATGCAGGGGGAGCAGTGTCATGGCAATCAAGATTGCAGAAATGTGTCTCTACATCAACTACAGAAGCTGAGTACATTGCAGCGGTTGATGCTGGCAAGGAAGTTTTGTGGATGAATAACTTCTTGCAAGAGCTCGGCATGAAGCAAGAGAAGTATGTTCTGCTTTGTGACAAATGAGTGTTATTCATCTTGCCAAGAATTCAAGCTATCACTCTCAGACCAAGCACATTGATGTGAGGTACCATTGGATTCGAGATGTTGTGAGTTCCAAGTTCTTGAAACTTGAGAAAATCCATACCGACGACAATGGTTCGGATATGATGACCAAGATATTACCAAATGAGAAGCTACAAGCATGTTGCAAGGTAGCGGGCATGGCGGTGCCCCCCTCATGAGTCGGAGGGGGAGATTTGTTGGGATATCCTCCTCATGTGGGCTGTGAGCAGATGACCATTTGAGGCCTTTTAGGAAGCCCAAAGAGGCGCATAAGCCCACTACCCATTAGGGTTATGACCTAGGGTCATTTTAGACTTTGCACATGTGTGGATGGGGATGCTTTACCCTCCATCCAGCAGCCACCACCAAGAGTGACGAAAATCAGTTCATCCTCCAAGAGAGAAGAAGAGAGAAAACCAAGAGAGCAAGGGAAGAAGAGGAAGATTGAAGGAAGAAGAAAAGGGAGCTCCTCCCCAAGGTTGTGATGGTCCAGATCCACTACCTTGCCTCCTTCAAGCTTCGGGTTTCACACCATCTTTGGTGAGATTGTTCCAATTCCTAGTTCTTGAGCCCCAAATCCTGTTGTGTTCATCCAAGATTCAGAAATCTTGATGTATGAGATCCTCTAGCATTGTCTAGAGAAGAACTTGTTGTATCCCACATTTGAAAACAGTGGAAGAGGATTTGGGTGGCTTCGGCCCGTGGTTTTTTCCCTCAAGTTGAGGGGTTTTCCACGTAAAAATCTGGTGTCTCTTTATTGATGTTTGGTGCTGTCCAGAAACTTACTCCTACCACAAGACACTAGGCTGAGGAGTGTCTTGCCTGCTGAGTAACATTTTCTGCCTCCATATATGCTGCTGCATATGTTTCCTTCCGTGCTAAGCAACGATCCTTGAATTAGTACAGGATGTGGTGCTGAGATTACTTGTTTCCGCTGCAGCTTTCAGTTAACCACAAGTGCATTTGTGTGCTAATTCCCAACAATCGCAATCGGCAGGAGGGCATGGCGACCCTCGGCTCACCACCATGGATCTTGCTGTGCACTCTCGCAACCCTGCTGGCTGCCCTGTGGTGCGCGGGGGCGGGTGCTAGCCGGCGCTTGGCTCCTCCGCCACGGAGGGTTGCTCGGGCCCTGCGGTCCCAGGGCGTCCGCGGCACGCCTTACCGCTCCCCTCCGGTGACGTTCATGACTACGTCCGGCTCATAGCGGCGGCATGCTCCCAGCCCATGCCACTGTCCTCGCACGCCGTCACCGCCCGAGTGGTGCCGTTCGACCACAGCGTCATCAAGGAACACGGTAACTGGCTACCCCTCTCGATTAGGCCGTACACCGTATGGTGGTCAATCTTTTAAACAACGGGCTATGCTATTTAGAGATGGCTCGGCCAGAAGCTAAGAAAAGCTATGGCTTGGCTATAGTGAAGCTAAGCACTATTTAGCGTTTTTCCTGAATCATGAAAAACTGAAAAAATAAGTATACAATTAGGCATCATATATAATATATTGCATATACTTGACATGTACACATGTTCGCACGTCAAAAACCGAGCACCAATCAGGTGTCCTAATTCAATAACCAAACTTCGCATCAATGCATATATATTTCATAAATAAACACAAAATAATGCAGAAGGATGGTTTTTTAAGCGCTTAGCAGGCTAAATGACTCCATACTTGGTGCTATAGCGGGAAAAAGAATACCATTAGTGTCATTTTCAATTTAGCGTTAAAAGTGCATAGCTTTAGCGGGAGAGCTCTCAAACGCTACAGCGGGGCTATAGCGGAGGCTTTTTAAAACGTTGATGGTGTTGTGATTGATCTCCCATCATCATTTTGCCAAAGCAGGTAAAGTTGCTCTGACTTGGTTCGGCCCAGAACCAAGGGTGGTGGTCAACGACCCTGGACTGTTTCGTGAAATCCTATCGAACAAGCAGGGGCACTTTGGGAAGCACAAGTCCATGCTTCGGATCGAGCGGCTGATGGCCAATGGGCTGACAGCACACCAAGGCGACAAGTGGGCCGTCCACCGGAGGATCATCAACCATGCATTCCATCTCGACAAGCTCAAGGTGTCAGTCATATGTCACTCCCCCTAGTCAAACTCATCAACCCACATTACTTGGTGTCAAAAAACAATCATCAACCCACGCGCATGCTTTTCCAGTTCTAGTGAGCGCAAGGCTAACGGGGATTGGCTTTTGCAGAGGATGTTACCGATTTTTGCAGCGTGTTCTAGTGAATTGGTGCTAAGATGGGGAGACTCTCTGAAGTTGGGTGATGCGCGGGAGATAGATGTCTGGCCAGAGTTCCAGAACGTCACCGGCGACGCCATCTCCCGAGTGGCGTTCGGGAGCAGCTTCAGCGAAGGGAGAAAGATCTTTGCGCTGCAATCGGAGCAGGCACAGAATGCTGTTAAGATGGCAAATGTAATGTACGTTCCAGGTTACAGGTGAGCTCATACTTCCCGACAATCAATCATAGATATCTGTACAGATATTTCTGTTGTTTATTAGTCCATGTGCAAAGAATTAGATATCCACTCAGCCGCACAGAATGTAGAAGATGCATGCCTAAATGAATCAAAAAATATAGTGGCGTGCGATCTGATATAATGTTCCTATGCAGATTCCTGCCAACAAAGCTCAATAGGAGGATGAAGGCAAATGCCCGTGAGGTCGAAGCACTCCTCAAAGGCATAATCACCAAGAGGGAGAGGGCGATGAAGGACGGCCATGCCAACAACGACGATCTACTAGGCGTGATGATGGAGGCCAAGATAAATATAAGCCAAGAATCTGGAAGCTCGAAGCCAACGATGACCACCGATGACATAGTAGGGGAGCTGAAGCTCTTCTATTTCGCGGGCATGGAGACAACCGCGGTGCTGCTCACATGGGCAATGGTCTTGCTAAGCATGCATCACGAGTGGCAGGACCGCGCCAGGGAGGAGTTTCTGCATGTCTTTGGAAAGAACCAAGCGGATTCTGAGGGCATAAACCAGCTGAAAGTCGTGAGTACATTACAAGAGAGTAGGTGATGCTATTTCTCATCGAGTTGCTACTCTGATTATCTCCATCTTCTTTGTCGGTGCTGCAGATGACAATGATACTGCATGAGGTTCTTAGGTTGTACCCACCGATTCCACTACATGGTCGGGAAGCGTATAAAGAGTCGAAGCAGGGACGTCACATATCCAGCCGGTGTAACATTTGCGCTGCCAAGTGTGTGCATTCACCACGATCCAGATGTGTGGGGAGAAGATGTCGATGAATTTAAGCCAGAGGGGTTTGCGGAGGGTATCGCTGGCGCATCCAAAAACTCGCCGGCGTTCTTTCCGTTTGGCTGGGGACCACGGATTTGCGTCGGGCAAAACTTTGCATTGCTGGAGGCCAAGATGGGATTGAGTGTGATCCTACAACACTTTATCTTTGAGCTCTCACCATCTTACACTCATGCGCCTTACCCGGTCTCCAGTCTACAGCCCCAGCAGATACACAGATTCAGCTCATGAAACTCTAAGGATTAGCATCCGAACTAAAGAGAACCATGGATGGTGATCATCCTGGGGGAGATGTAACCAAATAAGATCATGTATGATGGACCCTGATGTTTATATCGAATGCGGCATGATGCACATATCTTGTAATATTTTTTTGATGAAGTGGAGGTTGGATTCGTGGGCAACGCCCAGGATTTTCAAGGACCAACTTTCTGTCCTCGCAATTCGATGAAGCCATGCCGATCTCCTTAGGACCAAGTGGTGGATAGCCAGCCGGCTGGGACGGGGGAAGAAAGGGGCGTGCCGCGTGTGGTCTGTGGTGTGTGGGCCAACTGAGGGCAAGCACGTACCTGCGTACCAATGGCGGGTGCCGTCCCTCTTTCTGGCATGTCGTGCCAATGCAATATGCATGTGCGGCAGCGGTTATGATCTTTTTTTTTTTTTGAAACGAGGCAAAAGACTTGCCATTTTCATTAATTAAGGAGGAGTGAGAATTGCCCGGTTAATTGACAGAAAACCGGGCTAAAACCGATACAATCCAACCCACATAAAATGGGTACCACCGGTCAACCTGGCCACCCACATGGGATCACAGAGCTACAAAGAGAGAAAGACATTCGCCGAGCAGTCGCAAGCGTCATCGTCATCACCGGCTACCTCCGAACGGGCGACTCCGACTTCACCGTAGACCTTCATCGTCGAAGCCAACCCGCAAACAGCTGCACAGAAACCATGACGGCACATGCCAACAGAAGGCCACACGCGCGAACAGCCGACAGCTCTGACTTTGACGACGATCATCACAAGGGAAATATGCAGGACTTGCGCCGACCGTGCCCCAAAGAGCACCTCGGACACGCCGGGAAGACCCGACTACCGAAGCCCGAGCCGCGACCAGAGTTCCTCTCGACGCCATCATCGTTGCCAAACGGAAATCAGCGCCCCCGAAAAGGCCGCCTCGGCAAACTACGCGGCGAAGATGCCACAAACCACGCGGCGAAGATGCCGCAACCCACACGGCGAAGATGCTGCCATCCATCGGTCTCCCGATCGTTGCCTGCTCGAGGCGATGCCCCAAGGAGGAGAAAGACGCGAAGACGCCTCCATCGCCCGATCCAGTGGATCTGAGGTTTCCCTCCGGAGCCAAAGCCGTGGGGAGGAGGAGCGCACCTCCACGACAACGCTTCCAAGAAAGATCACGGCACCCGCGGGCGCCGCCGCCGTCGGCTCCGGTGGAGACCGGAGCAAGGATTTCTCCTGGAGATGTGCCGACCGCCCGCCACCACCGACCGCCGCCAACAAACCACCACCCCTGCCGAGGCCGACCTCACTCCGGCCACGGGATCCCACGATCCACCGCGACCAGAACCGCACCACCCCCTGGCCGAAGCCGCCGTCCACCACCGCAGCACCACCGCAGCCACCACCACCGCAGCAACCAACGCCACATCGCGAAGAGCAGCACCAGATCGAAGAAACAGCTCACGCCAGATCCAGATCGGAGCAAGCGAAAGCGGCAGAAAGCGAGCGAAAGCGAGGTCCACCGCTGCGGCACACCTCGCGCCCGGAGCCGCACCCGCCACGCCCGGTGGTTCCAGCGCCCGACATACGCCGCTCCGCCGTGCCCGGCTGTCGATCCCGCCCCACGCCGCGACATCCGGAGCCAAAGCCATACGCCTCGCGCCGTCCACGCCAGCCACCGGGAGCCCGGACCGAGCCGCCGCCAGACGTCCCCACCTCAAGAGCACGACCGGCCATCGTGGAGCTCGCCCGCAGCCGCGCCAGATCCGCGCGCCGGTTCGCACCGCCTAGCCGTGCTCAAGGTCGCCAAGCACCGCCCGGGAGGAGCAGAGCACGGCGCCGCCTTTGAGCCACCCCAGCCGCCGCTGCCCGACGCGCCCGCCGACCCGACACGCCACCGCGAGGCCAGCCGTCCCGCGCCGACCGGATGTCTCGCGGGGAGGGAAGAAACCCGCCGCCACCGCCGCACGCACGCACGGGCTTCGCCCGGCGGCGGCCCCTGGCGGCGGCGGGGGAGGGGAGAGGCGAGGTGAGGGGTGGCGGCGGCGAGGGTCTAGGGCTACGCCCGGGCCGCTCGCGTGAGCGGCACGGGTCCGTTTATCGCGAAGTATGGAAATCTGAATATCGCGGGATCTTGTCTTTCGGCTTTTTGCTAGCTTGACAGGCGGGGCAAAAGGTTTGCTGAATTTTTTGCGTTCCTGTGGTGAATTGAACGGTCAACTAAAACCTGCCCGTCGGATCAGCAACGCTCATTCAACAATGAATTCACAGTGAACGAATACGATTTGCGCGAGTTTTGTTCTTAAGGATTGTTTTGGGGGGAGGGGTGTACCAATAGGATTTTTTACACTAAAAAAATATTCTTTTTGAGTCGGAGGCCAAAGGTGCTGGCAAACGAGGGTCCATGAGGTTCAAATTCAAGAATCATCGTACACACTGCTAACATAGCACATTTTAAGTGCCCTTAGCTTTCTCGAAACTATGAAATTGCTTTTCTTTCCGTTATATATTTGTGACAATCATACACTCTAGATAAATTACTAAGATATTTATTAGACAATGTACACTAAGTTGGATCTCGACACATGCAAATAGACTAATACATCCAGTGATAAGTATTAATCCATAGAAGAATGGGATTTATCCTTGTTGTTTATTTTGACTCAAACGAGATTCAATAAAATTAGTGCTTTTATAATAAAAATTAAGAAAAAAAAATAATTAACTTATGTCACATAATATTTTTATGATTCAACGCAAATTTTGTAGCAATGTTAAATATTAGAATTGTACAGAGAATATTGTATGTAATATTTAGCTCCACCTCAATGTGAATTATGCTAAGTACAATAAGTATATACGCATTAATGTTTTATGTTGACAAAATAAGTTATAAAGAAGTAAAAAAGTTTATTATAAATACAAACAATTTATGTTTCAAAATTGTTGAATGTCGACATATAAAAAGACGTCCACACGATAACATAATGTCACAGGCATTAGGCTAATATTATTAGTGGTATCCTTTAGGAACATTGTTCATATATTAGGAAATTATTCATTTGTAAGCACACATGCAATCAATACAACCGTAATTTATTTTAAACAAAAACTCGTTCACTAACCTATTAAAAGAAAGTTATCGATGTAATACACTAGATTTATAATTTCAATAATTATGTTTGGTTTTAATTAAGAATGAATCTCCAAATTATTAATTATGGGAAACAGATATATAATGAATAAACTTAGTATTTATTTGGGCCAACTACATGTTTTTAATTATACTACACATAATCAAAACATATAGTGAGTAATCGTACTGTACATATTACAAATCAGTTAGATCATGCTCGTGATCACTGGCAAAGCTTAGGCAAGGCCGAATGGGCAATGTCCCGCCCAACTCTAGAGCTTCTCCTGGCATTATACCCGGCTTATGGGTCGTAGAATGCCAGGTAGTAGCAATTTGTTAGAGCAAGGGTCACCCGGTCTGCCCAGCTTTTTGGTGCGAACTCTGCCTTTGCTGATGCTATGTGCATGTTGTATCACATGTGGGTGAAAAGAGACAACTCTTCTTGCTTCTGGTTTACCCTCATACCGTGCATGAATGAAGGTGTCTGGTGAGATGGATGTTCTATTGATGTGCCACTGATGTTGATAAAATGAATGCAAACAACCAGGACCTTGCATGCACTTTTATTCACCAAATCTGGTGGCTTGAACCAACCCAGGGGACGCAATAATGTAGATAGAAGACCCCGAGGTTATTGCAATTCAGACAAATTATTTGGTTAAGATATGGCAGAGGGCTTGGACATCCGAAGCTACTGGCGGGATCACGACACCAATGGAGCACCGACTCTCCACCCTGAGCGACATAGTCAAAAATACACTACTGGAAAAAGGCTTATAGGTAGACTCATATTAGTGATAGGTGCAATTTAGTGCCTTCCACAGGTAATGAGACAAATTACCAGTTGCGGGCGCAAAACCCCGCCCGCTATTGCTATTGTCTTAACTTTTTCGGGCACCAGTTTGCGCTCGTCACTAATAACAGCTATCCAGATTTGGGGTAGGACAAATGTTACCATTGGCGGGCATGAAACCGCGTCGGCCACTGCCAGTTGAGTTACTAGTGACGGGCAGCAGTACATTCCCTCCATTGAAATTGTTGATCCTGCGACAAATTTGTCCAAAAATACAAGTGGCGGACAGCAATACGTGCCCTCCACTTGAATTCGTTTTGTTCTCTTTCTTCCTTTTTGTTTTGCTTTCTATACTTAAATATTTACAAACATTTTCAAAATTTGCAAATATGTCTGAATTTTGGAACCATTTTGAATTGGTGAAGATTTTTTATATTTATGAACAATATTTTTTTCCGAACAATATTTGAATTCAAGGTTTTATTTTAAATAGATAACTATTTTAAATCTGTTAACATTTTTTGAATTTGTGAACAATATTCGAATTTATTATTTTTTCTGAAATACTTGAACAAGTTCATCGAATATGTGAACATATTTTGAATTCACTAACTTTTTTGAATTTTGCCATGGACATATTTTTAATCCACAAATAGTTTGGTTTACAGTGATGACTTTCGTATCCATGAATATTTTTCTAATATATGAACAATTTTTTAATTTATACACATTTTTTAATTCACATTGAACATTTATAGATTCATGAACGTATTTTGAATTTGCGATCATTTCAGGAATATGTGAACATTTTTTGAATTTGTGTGAAACATATTTCTAATTTGCAAAAAAAATTCTAATTCATTAAAAAATCAATTCACGATAAATATTTGAAATAGTGAAAATATTTGAATTCATGAATAATAATGGAATCCATGAATATATTTTTGAATACACAAATTTTTCTTGTATCTTTGAACATATTTTGAATTCACGGATATTTTTTTGAATTTTCCATGAATATATTCGAATTTGTAGATCTGTTTTTTTATTACGTGAACATTTTGGAACTCATGAACGCTTTTTGAGTTCACCGCGAACATATTTGGAATTCACAAATATTTTTTGAATACAGAAGCATTTTAAGTTATGAATTTTTTCAAATACATAAGCATTATTCGAATGCACAAGCATTTTTCTGAAAGCATGAACAATGTTAGAATTCATGAACATTTTTTGAATTAATGAACATTTTTTTAACATGTGAACCATTTTCAAAGTTCCAAACTTTTTTTGAAATTAGCGATTATTTTTTATTAAAACTGAAACTATTCGTAATATAAATAGCTATGTTCAAAAAATAGTCATGGGCTCTTGCTGGGAGCCTCACATGTTTTTCTAACAGGCAGCCTCGTGTGAGCGCTATTCTTTTTTAGGGCACAGAGCGAGCGCTTGCGGTGCGTCGCTTGGCAAGGCCTACGCAAACCAGCACGTGAGCGATGGGTCGTTGTTGCTAGCAGCAAGTGACACATATCAATGCCCGACAAGGACGGACACGAGGAAAGTATCCTGGGTGGCTGGGATCACTGTGACGAAACTGTATGGACGTGGTGGCGTCTTTATTTATAAAACGTGATAAAAGCCTATTTCAAGAGAGTGTATTTGGTCCTAAATTTCGTGTGTGGTTGGTTTGTGTCCGAGGAAATTTCATGGAGCAAGTTTCTGTCCTCGTAATCGATGACGCCGTGGCGATGTGATGAGGACCAAGTGATGGATAGCCGGCTGGGACGGGAGACCAAAGCTGGGGCGTGTGGTATGTGTTGTGTGGAGTGTGGACCAACCGAGGGCAAGTGCGTACCCGGGTACTATCCCGTCTCTTTTTCTTGCATGCCGTGCCAATGCAATATGCATGGGCCGCGGCGGTTAGAGCAACTCCCACGGGCCGACCAAAACGGACCGCGATTTTGTCCGGTTTTTTGTTCGTTTGGGACAGCCGTCCGCCCGGCGTCCGTTTTGTTTTAAATTTGGATCGGCAGAGCGCCCAACGCGCCGACCTATTTCATGTCCGCACTCAATTTTCTTTAAAAAGGCCCGCGGCCATAGATCATGCCAGCGGCCATGTCTCATGTTGTCATCATGCCAGCGCCGGCATACAATGCCGGCTTCGAAACATAGCACCACACGATTCATCTTTGGCGCTTTTCGCCGGTATGCCGCACACATGCCAACACACAAAAAAGGGGTGGGACTTGAGTTCGACCATGCCATCGCGGCTCCGTGGTCATGCCAGCACACCTGCCGGCATACAAAAAAAAAAGGATAGCGCTCGCCGCCATAGATCACTCGTCGTCGAACTTGAGCATGTCGACCTGCATCTTCTCGTACCACGGCCTCTTCCTTGGCGACACCGTGTTGAGATCCACCTTCATGATCTCCATCCCGGTCATCATGCTCGCAAGAGCCACTTCTTTCGCCTTGGTCTTGGCGTTGGCGGCCTCGATCTCTAGCATCTTGGCTTGCTTCTCCGCCTCCATCTCAAGCATTCAGGCTTGCTTCTCCACGTCCATCTCAAGCCTCCTCCTTTGGATCTCCATGAAGGCGTTCATTTGCTCTTCTTTGTAACGCCGACGCTCCTCCTCCCTTGAGTCCTTCTTGCTCATCATGCCCTCCACACTTGCGATCAAGGTGTTCGACGCCGCATCCTGCTTGTCCTCCTTCTTGGAGTTGGTCTTCCCCCGCGGCCGTGCCTTCTCGCCGTCCCCAACCTCCTCTACGGCTTGCTTCCCCCAGGCGACTTGAGGGCGGCATATTGCGCCTTGAACTTCTCCTCGTCTTTGATGACCCTAAAGCAATGGGAGAGGTTGAAGCACTTGCCATTGTGTTGGACCTTGAATGCCTCCAAAGCTTGAAATGCCTACAAATATATTTCCTGCAAGCATCTTGGCAAATGGTATGCAAACGAACACGCAAGCATAAACTTGATGACACAAAAGAGGGCGGCTTGCTAGCATACCATGTCTTGCATGCCGATGCCGCTCACGAGGCGGGCCTCGACGCTCTCAAGAGTGGCACAAAATTTGTTGCACTCTTGTTGGATCACCCTCCGTCACTTTGAAAGGACACCCACCCCCGTGTGCTTACTATTTGGTACGGCAGAAACTTCTTGCCCTCATGGAACTCACGGTGGACACGAATCCAAAAAGTTGAATGCTTTTGTCCGACCTCCATCTTGGGGTCTTGCCCAATGTCTCTCCAACACTCGCAAAAAAGCTTGTCCTTGGCCGCCGGGTATACCTTGGTCCGCTTGCTCTTGCGCTTCGGCTTCGCCCCGGTGGCTTGGTTGGCGAGCTCGTCCTCGAACAAAGGCTCCCCTTCGATGTTGCACTCCTCCTCTTACTTCTGCACGTAGTCCTCGGGAAACTCGTGGTCAAGTGGGAAACCGTCCAGGTCCAGGCCGACCTGATCACGCATGAAGGCCGCCTGATCTTCATTGTAGCCAACGGACGGTGTGAACGCCCCTCGGCCATCCTGGCTTTGTGTCTCGTAGGGATCGTAGCCAGCGGCCGGTGCACCACCCTCGAGGATCAAGTTCTGCATGTAGTCCTCGTCGCCGGCGGCCGGCATTCCGTCGACTAGGTTGCGTGCGCCCGACAGCACGTCGGCTGGCATCTGCCGCGCGCATTTCCTCGCGCCTCCGGATGACGAGCCACCGGCCACCGGTGTGGCGTTGAGGTCGATGGGCGCGGGTGCGGGCGTGGAAGGCACAACCACACTCACCTCGGGCGAACCCTCCCCAGAGAGGCAGGAGGCCTGCGGGTAGATGTGGAAGCCGAGCATCGGGGTGCAAGCTGATGCGCGGGGTGAGCCGGGCAGCACCATCCAAGGGAACGCAGATGAGCCGGTGCTGGCCGCGGCCACGGCGGCATTGACGAGGCCGTGCTGGCTAGGATTTAACCCTAGCATATAGAGCGCCTCCCTCGTTGCCGCGCGGCCATGAGCATTGGTGACCTGCTGCTTGGCCCGCGATGGTGGGGGTGGGTGATGGCCCACAAGTATAGGGGATCTATCGTAGTCCTTTCGGTAAGTAAGAGTGTCGAACCCAACGAGGAGCAGAAGGAAATGACAAGCGGTTTTCAGTAAGGTTTTCTCTGCAAGCACTGAAATTATAGGTAACAGATAGTTTTGTGATAAGATAAATTGTAACGGGTAACAAGCAATGAAAGTAAATAAAGTGCAGCAACGTGGCCCAATCCTTTTTGTAGCAAAGGACAAGCCTGGACAATTTCTTACAATGAGAAAAGAGCTCCCGAGGACACATGGGAATTATCGTCAAGCTAGTTTTCATCACGCTCATATGATTCGCGTTCGGTACTTTGATAATTTGATATGTGGGTGGACCAGTGCTTGGGTACTGCCCTTACTTGGACAAGCATCCCACTTATGATTAACCCCTATTGCAAGCATCCACAACTACAAAAGAAGTATTAAGGTAAACCTAACCACAGCATTAGACATATGGATCCAAATCAGCCCCTTACGAAACAGCGCATAAACTAGGGTTTAAGCTTACGTCACTCTAGCAACCCATCATCTACTTATTACTTCCCAATGCCTTCCTCTAGGCCCAAATAATGGTGAAGTGTCATGTAGTCAACGTTCACATAACACCACTAGAGGAAAGACAACATACATCTCATCAAAATATCGAACGAATACCAAATTCACATGACTACTAATAGCAAGACTTCACCCATGTCCTCGTGAACAAAGCGTAACTACTCACAAAGCATATTCATGTTCATAATCAGAGGAGTAGTAATATGCATTAAGGATCTGAACATATGATCTTCCACCAAGTAAACCAATTAGCATCAACTACAAGGAGTAATCAACACTACTAGCAACCCACGGTACCAATTTGTGGTTTGGATACAAGAGATGAACTTGGGTTTTGAGAAGAGATGGTCTTTGGTGAAGATGTTGATGGAGATTGACCCCTCCCAATGAGAGGATCGTTGGTGATGACGATGGTGATGATTTCCCCCTCCGAGGGAAGTTTCCCAGCATGAACAGCTCTGCCGGAGCTCTAGATTGGTTCGCCAAGGTTCCGCCTCGTGGCGGCGGAGTTTCAATCCGTAAGCTTGCCTCTGATTTTTCCAGTGGTAAAAGCCTTCATATAGCAAAGTTGGGCACGGGCGGGCCACCTGGGGGCCCTGGAGACAGGGGGCGCGCCCAGTAGGGGTGGGCGCGCCCCCCACCCTCCTGGCCTAGGTGTGGGCCCCCTCTAGTAGTTTCTTCGCTCAATAATTCTTATTAATTCCAAAACTGACTTCCGTGGAGTTTCAGGATTTTTGGAGCTGTGCAGAATAGGTTTCCAATATTTCTTTGCTTTTCGGCCAGAATTCCAGCTCGGCATTCCCCTCTTCATGGTAAACCTTGTAAAATAAGAGAGAATAGCCATAAGTATTGAGATATAATGTGTAATAACAGCCCATAATGCAATAAATATTCATATAAAAGCATGATGCAAAATTGACGTATCAACTCCCCCAAGCTTAGACCTCGCTTGTCCTCAAGCGGAAGCCAAAATCGAAAAATATGTCCACGTGTTTAGAGATAGAGGTGTCGATAAAAATAAAATACGGACATGAGGGCATCATGATCATTCTTATTACAACAACATAAATAGATTTTATCATATGATTTCTTATGCTCAGGTAACAATCAATTCACAATGTCGAGTATGGTTCAGAAACTTCATCGAGAACTAACAAACTATAATCTCAGTCATTGAAGCAATTGCAATTTATCATAACATCAGAAAGACTCAAGAATAGAGCTTTTCAGCAAGTCCACATACTCAACTATCATGTAGCCTTCTACAATTGCTAACACTCACACAATACTTGTGGTTATGGAGTTTCAACCGACCTTTGAGAAAGATAGGGGCTTATTGTGTTGCCTCCCAACGTACTCACCTTTAGGTGATGTCAACAATAATAGTTCATGCTAACTTACATACAATTGGATATATATATCAAGATCTTTCAAACACGAGGAGCTTGCCAAAGGATAAAATGAAAAAGGGAAAGGTGAAGATCACCTTGACTCGAGGGCATAAAAGTAAAAACATAAAAAAGTAAAAGATAGGCCCTTCACAGAGGGAAGTAGAGGTTGTCATGTGCGTTTAGGGTTGGATGCACAAAATCTTAATGCAGAAGAACGTCACTTTATATTGCCACTTGTATATGGACCTTTATTATGCAGTCCGTCACTTTTATTGATTCCATAACAAGATCGTATAAAGCTTATTTTCTCTGCACTAATAAGTCATACATATTTAGAGAGCAATTTTTATTGCCTGCAACATGACAACTTACTTGAAGGATCTTACTCAATCCATAGGTAGGTATGGTGGACTCTCATGGCAAAAAGCTGGGTTTAAGGATATTTGGAAGCACAAGTAGTATCTCTACTTGGTGCAAGGAATTTGGCTAGCATGAGGGGAAAGGCAAGCTCAACATGTTGGGAAGATCACCGACAATATACTTTAAGCGAGATGTGAGAAAACATAAACCATTACGTTTTCTTCCTTGTCCAACATCAACTCTTTTAGCATGTCATACTTAATGAGTGCTCCCAATCATAAAAGATGTCCAAGATAGTATATTTGTATGTGAAAACCTCTCTTTCCTTATTACTTCCTATTAATTGCAACGATGACCAAAACCACGTTTGTCAACTCTCAACAACTTTTATGCCTCATACTTTCTATGTGTGAAGTCATTACTATCCATAAGATCAATATGAACTCTTTTATTCTTTTTATTCTTTCTACTTCCTCAAGATCATAGCAAGATAGCAAAGCCCTTGATTCAACACTAATCTTTATTATAGATAGCTCACGGACTCGATTACATAAAGAGATCACAAAGCAAAACTCAAAACTACTTGATACTAAAACTTCAATCTACTAGATCAAGATACTACTAAAAGGATCGAACTAAATAAAACGGTAAAGATAGGAGTGTGATGGTGATACGATACCGGGGCACCTCCCCGAAGCTTGGCAGTTGCCATGGGGAGTGCCCATACCCATGTGATTATGTCCTCGGAGGTGATGGAGGTGGTGATGATGTAGGCTTCTTCCTCAATTTACGCTTGAGGATAATATTTTGATCCTTTAGACATCAATCTCCTGCTCAAGACTTAATATTCTTTTGCATAGTTCCTGTTTATTTTCCTGCAAGAGACGAAAAGGGATAAACTCGATCTTTGACTTCTTTGCTCTATCAGGGAGGCTTGACTTTTTAAACTCCACATGCATGTCCCCAGGTTGAGGTAATGGGGCTTCATCTTCATCTGAGCTCGTCTCCTCCTTTCCCTTAGGCTCATAGTCTTCCTCTTCTTCAGTGGTCTAGCCACCATGCTTCAAATCCCCGTAGACCTTAGGGTCTGCAAGGTAATCAGCCACATAGCTTTCCCCTTCCGAATCCTGAGACGACATATTGCTCTAAATCTGTAATAGAAACGGCTCGAAACAAAAACAGAGGAGTTTTGCGTGATATGGTGGTCAAAACCTTCGGGAGATTATATAATAAAATTTTACCGACCAAAATACGTAACGTGCAAGAAAACGGAGTCCGGGAGGCACACATGGTGGCCAGGAGACAGGGGGCTCGCCCAGTAAGGGTGGGCGCGCCCTCCACCCTCGTGGAGGCCTCGTGTCCTTCCCGGACTACTCCTTTCTTTCCAAAATTCTTAAATATTCCAAAACGGATAAAAATTGCCATTAGAATTGTTTTGGAGTCGGTTTACTTACAATACCACATACCTATTCTTTTTCGGAGTTTGGAACATTCTGGAAAGTGTCCCTTATGTATTCCTCTGGGGTTACGGTTTCAATAATATTAGTTTAAAGATCGATAGCATTACCTGAGATATAATGTTTAATTCTTTGACCGTTCACCACCCTCAGACTTGTACCTTCGAAGTTGTTGATTTTTATGGCACCGGAACGATAGACCTCCTCGATAACGTAAGGACCTTCCCATTTAGAGAGCAGTTTTCCTGCAAAAAATCTTAAACAAGAGTTGAATAATAACACATAATCACCTACGTTAAACTCACGCTTTTGTATCCTTTTGTCATGCCATCGTTTAACTTTTCTTTGAATAGCTTGGCATTCTCATAGGCTTGGGTTCTCCATTCATCAAGTGAGCTAATATCAAATAACCTCTTCTCACCGGCAAGTTTGAAGTCATAGTTGAGCTCTTTAATAGCCCAATATGCTTTATGTTCAAGTTCTAGAGGTAAATGACATGCTTTTCCATAAACCATCTTATACGGAGACATACCCATAGGATTTTTATATGCAGTTCTATAGGCCCATAATGCATCATCAAGTTCTTGGACCAATTCTTTCTAGATCTATTCACAGTCTTTTGCAAAATTAATTTGAGCTCTCTATTGCTCAACGCTACTTGACCACTAGACTGCGGGTGATAAGGAGATGCGATTCTATGACTAACATCATACTTAGCAAGCATCTTACGGAAAGCACCATGAATAAAATGTGAACCACCATCAGTCATAAGATATCTAGGTACTCCAAACCTCGGAAAAAATAACTTCTTTAAGCATTTTAATAGAAGTGTTATGATCAGCACTACTAGTTGTAATAGCTTCTACCCACTTAGTAACGTAATCAACATCAACTAAAATATGTGTGTAACCATTAGAGGCAGGAAAAGGTCCCAAATAATCAAAGCCCCAAACATCAAACGGTTCAATAACAAGAGAATAATTCATAGGCATTTCTTGACGTCTACTAATATTACCAATTCTTTGACATTCATCACAAGATAAGACAAACTTATGAGCATCTTTGAAGAGAGTAGGCCAATAAAAACCAGATTGCAATACCTTATGTGCAGTTCTATCTCCAGCGTGGTGTCCTCCATAGGATTCAGAGTGACACTTGCGTGAGATCTGCTGTTCGTTCATGCTCGGTACACAACGTCTAATAAAACCATCTACTCCTTCTTTAAAGGTGTGGGTCATCCCGAAGTAATGTCTTAAATCATAAAAGAACTTTTTGTTTCTTTGGTATGTGAAACTAGGTGGTATAAATTTGGCAACAATGTAATTAGCATAATCAGCATACCGGGAGAAGCGATCTGAGAAGCATTAACGACCGCTAATTGTTCATCGGAAAGCTATCATCAATAGGTAGTGGGTCATCAAGAACATTCTCTAACCTAGACAAGTTTTTTACGCAGCGGGGTTCTCGGCTCCCTTTCTATCAATAATATGCAAATCAAATTCTTGGAGCAAGAGAACCCATCTAATGAGTCTAGGCTTAGCATCTTTCTTTTCCATAAGATATTTAATAGCAGCATGATCGGTGTGAATAGTAACTTTGGAATCAACAATGTAAGGTGTAAACTTATCACATACAAACACAACTGCTAAGAATTCTTTTTCGTATGTAGCATAATTTCTCAGGCATTATCAAGAGTCTTACTAGCATCTTGGATAACATTCAATTTCTTATCAACTCTTTTCCTAGAACAACACCTCTGACATAATCACTAGCATCACACATAACTTCAAAGGATAAATTCCAATCGGTTGGTGAACAATAGGTGCGATGATCAAAGCTTTCTTAAGTATTTCAAATGCTTCTACACAATCATCATTAAAGACAAAAGGAATATCTTTTTGCAATAAATTAGTCAGAGGCCTAGAGATTTTAGAGAAGTCCTTAATGAACCTCCTATAAAAACCGGCATGACCAAGGAAGCTTCTTATACCTTTTATGTCCTTGGGACATGGCATCTTTTCAATAGCATCAACTTTAGCTTTACCAACTTCAATACCTCTCTCGGAAATCTTATGCCCCAAGACAATGCCTTCATTAACCATAAAGTGGCACTTTTCCCAATTCAGTACGAGACTAGTTGTGACGCCCGGATAATCAAGCTACAGTAACCTTTGCTAATGATGCCACGTCACCTCGGTTACTGTTGATAAACTCGAGCTAGTTCAAAAAATGATTCAAATTAACGTTTAAAATATAGGCAAATAGTAAAATTTTCAAATATCAAAACTAAAATGTTCGGGTTATTTCAAATAAATCGTAAGTAATTATCGTGGAGAAACCAAACTTTGATAAAATGTTTAAAGGCTCTAAAACAATTAAAACAGTAGTGAAAACAATTAAACAAATGCCTATTGAATTTATAAAATGCTAAAACTATTTTGTTATGGGTTAAGAATTGATCTCACAGTAGTTTGTTGATAAATACAAATTTATGCACTAGTGGTAATTTATAGAACTAAAAAAATAAAAGGAACTACAAATAAAAAAAAGAAATAGAAGAACCCCCCCTGTGGGCCACGCCCAGAGCTCATCAGCCGCCAGTCGCCCAACAGACACCACACCTCCCCATATCCACCCCAGGAAAACCCTAACCACCCACCCCACTTTCCCCCGATCCCCCCTCTCGCTCGGTTCCCTTCCCCCCGATCTAGATCGGGGGGCAACGACCCCGACGCCTAGCGCTCGCCGCCGCACGGACCCTCCCACGATCGTTGGACCCCTTCTACCTCGACTCCTCCACCTCCCGTTACGGTTGGGCGCCCATGCCGCCTTGACGCCCGGCAGACACCGCCGCCACCGAGACCGCTCACTTGGCCTCGACAACGCCAGCCGCTCGCGGACCTCCTCCCCAACGTAAATGCGTCGTCCCCGACCTTCATCAAGCCCATTGCCCCCCACCCATTCATACGGTGAGGCCACGGCCTCCCTCTCGTCCCCCCCCCCCCGCACTCGCGCACACGACCGCGGCCTCCTCCCCGCGGCGCGCCTGGACCGTGCATCCGCTCACGCCCCTAGTCGTGCTCCGGCACCACCGTCGCTGCTCGTCCTCCGCCCTGCGTCGTCCACGGCCGGCCACACGCGTGCCCGCTGCACTCACCGCGTCGTCCGCCTCCGCTGCCGGTCGGTCGCGGCATCTGCTCCGTTCACGCCACGCCGTTAAGCCGCCCGCGTCCACAGTTCGGACCACGGCACCAGACGCCAGCGCCCGGCCGTACATCGACGCGCCGGCTCCAGCTGCCGGCGCTTCGTTCTCGCATCGGCGCCCGTTAGGGCTGGGCGCCCGATGCCACAATGCCGATTAAGCGCCTTGACCCGCTATGGCCCCTAGGGCCAGCTGGGGCCCCACGCCCGAAACGTTTAAAAAAGGAATTGAAAAATATATATAATAATAACAATAATAAGATTATTAATTAATTAGTTAATTAAAGAATTAATTAACTTAATTAATCATAATAAGATTAATCTAATCACTAATTAACTTAATTAACTATTAGTTAATTAATCAGTCAATGACATGCGGGACCCTCACGTCAGTTTGACCCGATCAGCATACTGATTGGCTGGCGGCGTCATCTTGGCGTCATGATGATGTCAGCATACACTATTCTGGATAACGTTGAATTAAATTAATTAAATAAATACTAAAAATGATTTTAAAACTTTATAAAATAATATAAAATAAACCGTAGCTCAGATGAAAATACTTTCTACATGAAAGTTGCTCAGAACGACGAGGCGAATCCGGATACGCAGCCCGTTCGTCCGCCACACATCCCTAGCATAGCAAACACGCAACTTTCCCCCTCCGATTCATCGTTCTAAAAGCGCGAAACAACGGAATACTTTCCGAATGTTTCCCCGCCAGCAGTATGACCTACCACTACGTTAGGGTCACCCATAGCACCGCATATTGCCGCGTCTTGCTTTGTGTTACATTTGATTGCTCTTGTTATTTATTGTGTTCCCCTCCCTTACTTCTTTCCCGGTAGACTCGAGACCGGTGCGATGTCCGTGTGTTCGACAACACCGAAGATGACCCCTCCTTGCCGGAGCAACCGGGCAAGCCCCCCTTGATCACCAGATATCGCCTATTCTCTTCTATTGCTTGCATTAGAGTAGTGTAGCATATTACTGCTTTCGTTATCCTATCACGATGCATAGCCTGTCCTTGTTACTCTGTTGTTACCTTTACGCAATCCTACATGCTTAGTATAGGGTGCTAGTTTTTCCATCGGTGGCCCTACATTCTTGTCCGTCTCTTTGTGCTATACTATCGGGCCGTGATCACTCGGGGAGGTGATCACGGTATATACTATATACTTTATACATGATACATGTGGTGACTAAAAGTCGGGTCGACTTGTGGAGCACCCATGCAGTGATTCACGCAGTTGGGGGCTGAATGGACCTTTGTCCCAATGGCCCCTCTGTGTGGATCTTTGTGGCGAGCATCGTGGCGAGTTGATACTACTGGGTGAGAGGTGGCCTGGCCTGATCGGCGCTCGCGCGGATACTTAACACGCTTAACGAGATCTTGGTATTTGATCGAGTTGGGTCGTTGACCTTATCGCACTAACCGCCACGTGGGACAAGATATGGGCAACCGGCGCCGTGGTATCACCAAGCATTTCATGACGTCACGATCGGCGGCGCTGCTGCCGTTTGGAACGTAAGCCTGCTCTTGTATTAAGGGGCTAGTTACGCTTCGGCCGCCCTACATAGCGTGCAGGTGTGCTAAGGGCGATGGGCCAGACCCTGTGCGCTTAGATTTAGAGCGTCTTGACCTCTGTTATGCCTAGGTGGGGCTGCGGCGTGTTGATCTTCATGACGGGCATGACCCGTAAAAGTGTGTCCTACCAAATGGGATCGAGCGTGTAGCCTGGTAATGTGGTGCACTCCTGCAGGAAGTTAATCTATTGAATAGCCGTGATCTTGATAATGGGATGACTTGAGTTGTACCTTGACCTTATGACAACTAGAACCGGATACTTAATAAAACACACCCTTCCAAGTGCCGAGATACAACTCGGTGGTCGCTTCGCTAACAGGCTGAGGAGAGGATCGCCGGGTAGGATTATGCTATGCGATGCTACTTGGAGGACTTGATCTACTCTCTTCTACATGCTGCAAAAGCGGAGGCTGCCGAGCGTAGTCTTCGATAGGATTAGCTATACCCGTCTTATTACGGCATTCTGCAGCTCAGTCCACGATATGGCCTTTACACATATATCCATGCATATGTAGTATAGCTCCCCTTGCGCAGTACTTTGGATGAGTACTCACGGTTGCCTTGTTCCCCTTTTCCCCCTTTCTTTACCCGATTGCTGCGACGGGCGATGGAGCCCAGAGCCAGACGCCACCTTGGCGGCGACACCTACTACACTGGAGGTGCCTACTACTACGTCTTGCCCGGCGGCGACCAGAGTAGTTAGGAGGATCCTGTAGGAGGCTCGCGCTTCTTTCGTCTGCATCCCAGATCCGATTTGTGCTAGCCTTCTTAAGGCAAACTTGTTTAACTTATGTCTGTACTCAGATATTGTTGCTTCCGCTGACTCTTCTATGATCGAGCACTTGTATTCGAGCCCTCGAGGCCCCTGGCTTGTATTATGATGCTTGTATGACTTATTTATGTTTTAGAGTTGTGTTGTGATATCTTCCGTGAGTCCCACAGTCTTGATCGTACTGCGTTTGCGTGCATGATTAGTGTATGATTGAATCAGGCGTCACAAGATTGGTATCGAGCCATTTGCTGTAGGAATCCCCTTCCACACTCCTTGGCGAAGTCGAGTCTAGACATTGCAAACTTTTTCTTGACATGGCTGTGTGGCTTACGGGCCCATCGCCGCCATTGGGTGGCATTAGGATCTTTTATCCCTCGTCTACTACGGGACTCTTGTCTCTCTTCTACTCGGGTTAAATGATTTTACTAACTCTGACTCTAGGATCTCGATAATACTTTCTTCCGGAGAGCCCCTTATTACCGATGATGCGTCTTTGCACGTAAGTTTACGAAGATGCTATTCGATGTTTTACCGAGACACTTGTGCCCGCCGCCTTTGTAAATTCACTACCACCGGGACATCCTTAGGGATAAATACATACACTTGCCATTCTTACTTCTATTCCCAGTTGATCTTGTTATTACAAGATACCTTGAAATCCTTTCTATTGTTTCGAGAACATTTTGACCTTACTGCCTTGAAGTTCCTTGTCACCTGAGTACCCCTACGGATAATTTTGTGCACCTATCGAGTATCTGCTCATCCTCAGTTGATTCATGTATTTCACAAAAGTCTTCGTAATACCATAAGTCTAGTAATCTTATTGTCATCCTTTGTCATTATCATTTTGAGTCCGTTGATACAATATGATGCGAATGCTTGCAATCCTCAACCAAATCCTAGAATTCATCCTTCCGGCTCAAATGACATTTTGAACATGAGCTGGATCTCGAACAATCAAAATACAATCGATGGTAACCCTAAGCCTACTCAACTTATCCATCCTTACTCAGAGCGTTTGTTTCTGAGCCCTTGATTTGGAAATCATAACTCCTTTGCATTTGAGCTTGGATTAGTCAGTTGTTTCGATAATCCGATCTCCTTGCTTCTTTCTTCTTCTGGTTGAGTACCGATGCTCACATCAGAGCCCTTATGGACCACCAGATCCTTATTGGATTTTATCCAACGACGTCCTTTATATTCTATAAGATTGTGAGTCTTTTCTCGGATACATAATGCCTTTGGTAAATTATATCCTCTGCTTTGTCAAACATGCTCTACTTTCGAGCTTGTGTTATTTACCCCTGAAGTTGTGGTATATGTTCCTAAGAGGCCTCGATGGGTTGAACCTATGCCTTTTCTAATCCGTGTGAACCCTGAAACTATTACGGGTCATACTCTACTGGTGTTATATATGTCAGATAAAATTTCAACACCAGAACTTCGTTGAAGGCGATAAGTGAATGAATGGTCATGCATTAAAGAAGTGGGTGTCGACCTTGAACTTTGTGTTCATGCCCATGGACATGATGTAGATCCTATCATGGAAACTTCTTGTAATAATAAATATTTCCTTGATAAATATCATCTGGTAGCTGTGAGTTGTCCTTTGCAACCGTGGTTCCGACCATGTTTGTTCTCCTTTGATTTTATTTCTCAGACAAGTTAAATTACTTGCCTTCTGCAGATCAGTACGCCATCCCAACCTTTATTTTGTTCTACCTTCGAGTATTACCCCCTGGTATCTCGAGAATATCCACCCATTGCACTTCATCTATGAAATTCTGACGAAGTAGTACCTTTTCCCATCATAGTCACTCCAGCGGGTTACGGGTTTGTCGTCAACCGAGAACACCAATTGGTGAATCGAATCAATACTGAGATTCATTACTCTCAGTACTTTGTTGTTGAGAAGTTTAATACTCCATCACGTAACTCCTAGCCTGATCGGCTATATCATTACCATGTTAAATTTTAACTGTGCTACCCGGTCCTTCTTCCCGTAGCACAATTATTTGACGATGAGCTAAGCTTACGTTGATCTTCCTCATCATATCATTTCGCCTTGGACAACAAGCTTGGTTTCGAGTTTGTGTCGTACCCTTGGTTCCAATAACCTTTCGCTTCACCATTCATTTGACTTGATGTCGCATCACGATCGATTACATCTTGAAATCTCTCGACAAAGTGTGTCGTGATCATCATCAACCTTATGAGCTCTTCCAGGATATCAATTGAGTTCATGATGAGAAATACCATCCTTGCCCTTGATGATCTGTGTTATCATCGACCACTTTATTGCCTTCCCACCAACACAAGCTTGTTCGTGTTTACGTGTTATACCTTGAGTTCCTTGCTATCCAAGTAATTGTTCGTCTTTACCTTGGAACATTAACATCTCTTATGTCCTCAATGTTGTGAGAAATTCACCACCCTTAAGAATTCTTGATACCAGGGATACTTATTAACATCACCATTCTTTTCTTGGTCCCCGTGATGTTTCTAACCGGAATACCCGAGCAAATGGTCTCGTGATGTGTAAATTCTAAACTTCGAGCAACCCTCTTGCTTTGAGGTTATTGGTCTATAGTTTCATTCTCGACTATGGCTTATTGAATCACCATTCTGACATTGGTCGTGCAACCCAACCCATATTTTGGGCGCACCTTTCAACCAACGTTTAATTGTGTATGTTTTCCTCGAGCATACATCATTATACCATTTGATCTGACAAATGTTATCTCCTTGTTCACTTAATTGTGAAATCCATCTTTTGGAAATCTCGATGAATTGACGTTGAGTTCACCAGACACCTCCTTGTCCTCTCCTTGGATTAATGATGAACTCTTATTAACGGAAATCACTTCATAGTTCATTTCCCGAGAATCTTACATTGTCATCTCGTCAATTGCGTTGCACCTTTTCTTCTCAGGCATCCTGAGTCTGAGGTATCCTGACACCAATCGGATCTGAACCTCGGTCAGATATGATGGTTGGAACATATTTCCAAGAATTATAACATTGGTCTTTTATGACCCGGTAAGGTGATGGCATGTCCAGCACACCTGGCCGGATGACCTGCTTTATAGTTTCCTTATTAGCAAGGTTATCCATTCTTCTATGAGGAAATTGTAAGACTTACTCTACAAGTTGTTCCTGATGGATCCTTCCTGTTTCCAAAGTCTGATCTTCACCTGATGACCATGTCAATGCTATTTCGAAGCATGTCTATGGTATTCCGATTTTCAACAAGAACATTTGAAGCCAATGCTAAATGTTTCCTGCTAAATTATCCAAACACCATTGTATGGGTAATGTCATGTAATTCCTCTCCCCATACTTAAAGGGTTTTCTACAATTATATCCTGTCATGGATATCATGCTCTGCTTGTCCTTGGGAAGGGTATACCCCCTGATATATGTGTTTAAACACATTTTCCTTTCCATTGGTTGTTTGAACCTTTCTTGTGATCTATATGATCTAAGCAGCAATATTCTACCGCTATGTAAACTCCTCGGTGTACAATTTACAAGAAGAACCTATTATTATTGTTGGTGACATTCCGGTAGCCACCGATGGATTTGAGAACTTTGCCTATTGGTCCGCCTCGTTCAACGAGCAGGAAAATGGTTCTCTTCGTCCCTCGCCCTTGGTATCGATGTTGTTGTCGACATAACTGATAGGCTACCCTCTGACATGCCTTGGTATTGTGACCGTGCGAGATGTCACCGCTCCAATTTTTAACCCACATGGTGGGCCCATAACCCACAGTTCCACAGGATCGAAACCTGACTCTCCTGTACACCCTATTGTCAAAGTTATTCCTTGCGCTTGACTTTGTAGGTAATTCACGGGCCACCTGCTCGTTGATCTATTCAGGTATCAGATGCAATGCTTATTTACATTGCTCTAACCCCTTCAACACTTCGCCGTTTCGGGCATCGAGCGATTGCCTGCTCGAAAACTTCCAATGATACCACCTTACTTTGCTCTCGGTATTTTCTTAAGTTTTAATTCGAGAGTTACTTTCCGCCACCTTCCCCGATGTTAACTACCAGGTAGTCAACCTTGCAGAGGTCCGTTCTTATAGAATAACCACCCCTTGTCCTTTCGTAAGTACGTTGGAATTCATGAAGAAAAGGACGACTTCACGATGATAACCTGAAGCAGAGAAATGAGGACATCAACGAAAGTGATCAACCTCTTCGAAAGGGCAGCCAAGACCGAGAAGATCCGTTAGAATTTCACAACCACAAATTTCCCCCTTACTCCACCGCTTAAATCTCGGGACGAGATTTCTTGTAGTGGAGGAGAATTTGAAGGAAATATGCCCTAGAGGCAATAATAAAGTTATTATTTATTTCCTCCTATCATGATAAATGTTTATTATTCATGCTAGAATTGTATTAACCGGAAACATGATACATGTGTGAATACATAGACAAACATATAGTCACTAGTATGCCTCTACTTGACTAGCTTATTAATCAAAGATGGTCATGTTTCCTGACCATAGACATGTGTTGTCATTTGATTAACGAGATCACATCGTTAGGAGAATGATGTGATTGACATGACCCATTCTGTTTGCCTAGCACTTGATCGTTTAGTATATTGCTATTGCTTTCTTCATGACTTATACATGTTCCTGTAACTATGAGATTATGCAACTCCCTGCTACCGAGGAACACTTTGGTGCTACCAAACGTCACAACGTAATCGGGTTATTATAAAGGAGTACTATAGGTGTCTCCAAAGGTACATGTTGGGTTGGCGTATTTCGAGATTAGGTTTTGTCACTCCGATTGTCGGAGAGGTATCTCTCGCCCTCTCGGTATTGCACATCACTATAAGCCTTGCAAGCAATGTAGCTAATGAGTTAGTTACGGAATGATGCATTACGTAACGAGTAAAGAGACTTGCCAAGAACGAGAGATTGAACTAGGTATTGGATACCGGCGAATCGAATCTCGGGCAAGTAACATACCGATGAAAAGGGAACAACGTATGTTGTTATGCGGTTTGACCGATAAAGATCTGCGTAGAATATGTAGGAGCCAATATGAGCATCCAGGTTCCGCTATTGGTTATTGACCGAGAATAGTTCTAGGTCATGTCTACATAGTTCTCGAACCCGTAGGGTCCGTGACGCTTAACGTTACGATGACAGCTTTATTATGAGTTTATAAGTTTTGATGTACCGAAGATTGTTCGTCCCCTGCATGTGATCACGGACATGACGAGGAGTCTCGAAATGGTTGAGACATAAAGATTGATATATTGGAAGCCTATATTTGGATATCGGAATGGTTCCGTGAAATCGGGATTTTACCGGAACACCGGGTTACTGGAACCTCCGGGGTTAATGGGCCTTAGTGGGCCATAAGGGAGAAGAGGAGGGCCGGCCATGGCAGGCCGCGCGCCCCCTCCCCCCCTAGTCCGAATAGGACAAGGAAAGGGGGGCGGCGCCCCCCTTTCCTCTTTCCCCTTTCCTTCCTTCTCCAGAAGGCAAGAGGGGGAGTCCTACTCGGTAGGAGTAGGACTCCTCCAGCGCACCCCTTGGGGCCGACCGCACCTCCCCCCTCCCTCCTTTATATACGGGGGCAGAGGGGCACCCTAGACACACAAGTTGATCTACGGATCGTTCCTTAGCTGTGTGCGGTGCCCCCCTCCACCATATTCCACCTCAGTCATATCGTCGCGCGAGTTTAGCGAAGCCCCGCTACGATGAGCATCATCATCGCCACCACGCCGTCAGGTCTTGTGGAACTCATCCCCGGCACTTTGCTGGTTCGGAGTCCAGGGATCGTCATCGAGCTGAACGTGTGCTGAACTCGGAGGTGCCGTATGTTCGGTACTTGGATCGGTCGGATCGTGAAGACGTACGACTACATCAACCGCGTTGTCATAACGCTTCCGCTGGGTTCACGAGTGCGTGGAAAATACTCTCCTCCTGGTTGCTATGCCATCACCATGATCTTGCGTGTGCGTAGGAATTTTTTGAAATTACTACGTTCCCCAACAAAGGGCATCCGAGCCTGGTTTTATGCGTTGATGTTATATGCACGAGTAGAACACAAGTGAGTTGTGGGCGATACAAGTCATACTGCTTACCAGCATGTCATACTTTGGTTCGGCGGTATTGTGAGATGAAGCGGCCCGGACCGACATTACGCGTACGCTTACGCGAGACTGGTTTCACCGCTGAGAGCACTCGTTGCTTAAAGGTGACTGGCGGGTGTCTGTCTCTCTCACTTTAGTTGAACCGAGTGTGGCTACGCCCGGTCCTTGCGAAGGTTAAAACAGCATCAACTTGACAAACTATCGTTGTGGTTTTGATGCGTAGGTAAGAATGGTTCTTGCTCAGCCCGTAGCAGCCACGTAAAATTTGCAACAACAAAGTAGAGGACGCCTAACTTGTTTTGCAGGGCATGTTCGATGTGATATGGTCAAGACGTGAGCTATATTTTATTGTATGAGATGATCATGTTTTGTAACCGAAGTTATCGGCAATCGCGAGAGCCATATGGTTGTCGCTTATTGTATGAAATGCAAACGCCTGTAATTGCTTTACTTTATCACTAAGCGGTAGCGATAGTCGTAGAAGCAATAGATGGCGTAACGACAACGATGCTACGATGGAGATCAAGGTGTCGCGCGGTGACAATGGTGATCACGACGGTGCTTCAAGATGGAGATCACAAGCACAAGATGATGATGGCCATATCATATCACTTATATTGATTGCATGTGATGTTAATCCTTTATGCATCTTTTCTTGCTTTGATTGACGGTAGCATTTTAAGATGATCTCTCACTAAAATTATCAAGAAGTGTTCTCCCGAGTATGCAACCGTTGCCAAAGTTCGTCGTGCCTGCACACCACGTGATGATCGGGTGTGATAAGCTCTCGTCCATCTACAACGGGTGCAAGCCAGTTTGCACACGCAGAATACTCAGGTTAAACTTGACGAGCCTAGCATATGCGTGATATGGCCTCGGAACACGGAGACCGAAGGTCGGCGTGAATCATATAGTAGATATGATCAACATAGTGATGTTCACCATTGAAAACTACTCCATCTCACGTGATGATCGGTTATGGTTTAGTTGATTTGGATCACGTGATCACTTAGATGACTAGAGAGATATCTGTCTAAGTGGGAGTTCTTAAGTAATATGATTAATTGAACTTAAATTTATCATGAACTTAGTACCTGATAGTATTTTGCTTATCTATGTTTGTTGTAGATAGATGGCTCGTCTTTGTTGTTCCGCTGAATTTTAATGCGTTCCTTGAGAAAGCAAAGTTGAAAGATGATGGTAGCAATTACACGGATCGGGTCCAGAATTTGAGGATTATCCTCATTGCTGCACGTAAGAATTACGTCCCCGAAGCAGCGCTGGGTGCCGAACTGCCGGCTGATGCAACCCACGTTAAGAACGTCTGGCAGCAAAGCTGATGACTACTCAATAGTTCAAGGTGTGCCATGCTTTACGGCTTAGAACCGGGTCTTCAACGGCGTTTTGAACGCGTCATGGAGCATATGAGATGTTCCAGAGTTGAAGCTAATATTTCAAACAAATGCCCGGATTGAGAGATATGAAGTCTCCAATAAGTTCTATAGCTGCAAGATGGAGGAGAATAGTTCACAAGGAACACATACTCAAAATGTTCGGGTATAATAATCACTTGATTCAACCGGGAGTTAATCTTCCGATGATAGTGTCATTGATGTAATTCTCCGATCAACGCCACCAAGCTACAAGAGCTTCGTGATGAACTATAATATGCAAGGGATGAACAAGACAATTCCCATTTCTTCGCAATGCTAAAAGCTGCGGAAGTAGAAATCAAGAAGGAGCATCAAGTGTTGATGGTTAACAAGACCACTAGTTTCAAGAAAAGGGCAAAGGGAAGAAGAAGGAACTTCAAGAAGAACAGCAAACAAGTTGCTGCTCAAGAGAAGAAACCCAAGTCTGGACCTAAGCCTGAAATCGAGAAGTGCTTCTCTGCAAGCATCGACACTGGAAGCGGAACTGCCCCAAGTATTTGGCGGATAAGAAGGATGGCAAGGTGAACAAAGGTATATGTGATATACATGTTATTGATGTGTACCTTACTAGAGCTCGCAGTAGCACCTGGGTATTTGATACTGGTTCTGTTGCTAACATTTGCAACTCGAAACAGGGACTACGGAATAAGCGAGCACTGGCCAAGGATGAGGTGACGATGCGCGTGGGAAACGGTTCCAAAGTCGATGTGATCGCGGTCGGCACGCTACCTCTACATCTACCTTCGGGATTAGTTTTAGACCTGAATAATTGTTATTTGGTGCCGGCGTTGAGCATGAACATTATATCTGGATCTTTTTTAATGCGAGACGGTTATTCATTTAAATCGGAGAATAATGGTTGTTCTATTTATATGAGTAATATCTTTTATGGTCATGCACCCTTGAAGAGTGGTCTATTTTTGTTGAATCTCGATAGTAGTGATACATATTCATAATGTCGAAGCCAAAAGATGCAGAGTTAAAATGATAGTGCAACTTATTTGTGGCACTGCCGTTTAGGTCATATCGGAGTAAAGCGCATGAAGAAACTCCATACTGATGGAATTTTGGAATCACTTGATTATGAATCACTTGGTACTTATGTAACCGTGCCTCATGGGCAAAATGACTAAAACACCGCTCTCTCCTACTATGGAGAGAGCAACAGATTTGTTGGAAATCATACATACGTATGTATGTGGTCCGATGAATGTTGAAGCTCGTGGCGGATATCGTTATTTTCTCACCTTCACAGATGATTTAAGTAGATATGGGTATATCTACTTAATGAAACACAAGTCTGAAACATTTGAAAAGTTCAAAGAATTTCAGAGTGAAGTGGAAAATCATCGTAACAGGAAAATAAAATTCCTACGATCTGATCGTGGAGGAGAATATTTGAGTTACAAGTTTGGCTTACATTTGAAACAATACGGAATAGTTTCACAACCCACGCCACCCGGAACACCACAACGAAATGGTGTGTCCGAACGTCGTAATCGTACTTTACTAGATATGGTGCGATCTATGATGTCTCTTACTGATTTACTGCTATCGTTCTGGGGTTATGCTTTAGAGACGGCGGCATTCACGTTAAATAGGGCACCATCAAAATCCGTCGAGATGACGCCTTATGAACTATGGTTTGGCAAGAAACCAAAGTTGTCGTTTCTTAAAGTTTGGGGCTGCGATGCTTATGTGAAGAAACTTCAACCAGATAAGCTCGAACCTAAATCGGAGAAATGTGTCTTCATAGGATACCCAAAAGAAACAGTTGGGTATACCTTCTATCACAGATCCGAAGGCAAGACATTCGTTGCTAAGAATGGATCCTTTCTAGAGAAGGAGTTTCTCTCGAAAGAAGTGAGTGGGAGGAAAGTAGAACTTGATGAGGTAACTGCACCTGCTCCCTTATTGGAAAGTAGTTCATCACATGAACCGGTTCCTGTGACACCTACACCAATTAGTGAGGAAGCTAATGATATTGATCATGAAACTTCAGATCAAGTTTCTACTGAACTTCGAAGGTCTACCAGAGTAAGATCCGCACCAGAGTGGTACGGTAATCCTATTCTGGAAGTCATGTTACTTGACCATGACGAACCTACGAACTATGAGGAAGCGATGATGAGCCCAGATTCCGCAAAATGGCTAGAAGCCATGAAATCTGAGATGGGATCCATGTATGAAAACAAAGTATGGATTTTGGTTGACTTGCCCGATGATCGGCAAGCCATTGAGAATAAATGGATCTTTAAGAAGAAGACTGACGCTGATGGTAATATAACTGTTTATAAAGCTCGACTTGTTGCGAAAGGTTTTCGACAAGTTCAAGGGGTTGACTACGATGAGACTTTCTCACCCGTAGCGATGCTTAAGTCTGTCCGAATCATGTTAGCGATTGCTGCATTTTATGATTATGAAATTTGGCAAATGGATGTCAAAACTGCATTCTTGAATGATTTCTAGAAGAAGAGTTGTATATGATGCAACCAGAAGGTTTTGTTGATCCAAAAGGGCTAACAAAGTGTGCAAGCTCCAGCGATCAATTTATGGTCCGTGCAAGCCTCTCGGAGTTGGAATAAACGCTTTGATAGTGTGATCAAAGCATATGGTTTTATATGCACTTTTGGAGAAGCCTCAGATTTACAAGAAAGTGAGTGGGAGCTCAGTAGCATTTCTAATATTATATGTAGATGACATATTATTAATTGGAAATGATATAGAATTTCTGAATAGCATAAAAGGATACTTGAATAAAAGTTTTTCAATGAAAGACCTCGTGAAGCTGCTTACATATATTGGGCATCAAGATTTATAGAGATAGACCAAGACGCTTAATAGGACTTTCACAGAACACATACCTTGATAAAATTTTGAAAAAGTTCAAAATGGATCAGGCAAAGAAAGGGTTCTTGCCCGTGTTACAAGGTGTGAAGTTGAGTCAGACTCAATGCCCGACCACTGCAGAAGATAGAGAGAAAATGAAAGATGTTCCCTATGCTTCAGCCATAGGCTCTATCATGTATGCAATGCTGTGTACCAGACCTGATATATGCTTAGCAATAAGCTTGGCAGGAAGGTACCAAAGTAATCCAGGAGTGGATCACTGGACAGCGGTCAAGAACATCCTGAAATACCTGAAAAGGACTAAGGATATGTTTCTCGTATATGGAGGTGACAAAGAGCTAGTCGTAAATGGTTACGTCGATGTAAGCTTTGACACCGATCCGGACGATTCTAAATCGCAAACCGGATACGTGTTTTTATTAAACGGTGGAGCTGTAAGTTGGTGCAGTTCTAAACAAAGCGTCGTGGCGGGATCTACATGTGAAGCGGAGTACATAGCTGCTTCAGAAGCAGCAAATGAAGGAGTCTGGATGAAGGAGTTCATCACCGATCTAGGTGTCATACCTAGTGCATCGGGACCAATGAAGATCTTCTGTGATAATACTGGTGCAATTGCCTTGGCAAAGGAATCCAGATTTCACAAGAGGACCAAGCACATCAAAAGACGCTTCAATTCCATCCGGGACCAAGTCCAAGTGGGAGACATAGAGATTTGCAAGATACATACGGATCTGAATGTTGCAGACCCGTTGACTAAGCCTCTCTCACGAGCAAAACATGATCAACACCAAGACTCCATGGGTGTTAGAATCATTACTATGTAATCTAGATTATTGACTCTAGTGCAAGTGGGAGACTGAAGGAAATATGCCCTAGAGGCAATAATAAAGTTATTATTTATTTCCTCCTATCATGATAAATGTTTATTATTCATGCTAGAATTGTATTAACCGGAAACATGATACATGTGTGAATACATAGACAAACATATAGTCACTAGTATGCCTCTACTTGACTAGCTCATTAATCAAAGATGGTCATGTTTCCTGACCATAGACATGTGTTGTCATTTGATTAATCGAGATCACATCATTAGGAGAATAATGTGATTGACATGACCCATTCCGTTAGCCTAGCACTTGATCGCTTAGTATATTGCTATTGCTTTCTTCATGACTTATACATGTTCCTCGTAACCATGAGATTATGCAACTCCTGCCACCGGAGGAACACTTTGGTGCTACCAAACGTCACAACGTAATCGGGTGATTATAAAGGAGTACTACAGGTGTCTCCAAAGGTACATGTTGGGTTGACGATTTCGAGATTAGGTTTTGTCACTCCGATTGTCGGAGAGGTATCTCTGGGCCCTCTCGGTAATGCACATCACTATAAGCCTTGCAAGCAATGTAGCTAATGAGTTAGTTACGGAATGATGCATTACGTAATCGAGTAAAGAGACTTGCCAAGAATTAGATTGAACTAGGTATTGATACCGACGATCGAATCTCGCAAGTAACATACCGATGACAAAGGGAACAACGTATGTTGTTATGCGGTTTGACCGATAAAGATCTTCAGAGAATATGTAGGAGCCAATATGAGCATCCAGGTTCTCGCTATTGGTTATTGACCGAGAATAGTTCTAGGTCATGTGTACATAGTTCTCGAACTCGTAGGGTCCGCACGCTTAACGTTACGGTGACAGCTTTATTATGAGTTTATAAGTTTTGATGTACCAAGATTGTTCGAGTCCGGATGTGATCACGGACATGATGAGGAGTCTCAAAATGGTCGAGACATAAAGATTGATATATTGGAAGCCTATATTTGGATATCGGAATGGTTCCGGTGAAATCGGATTTTACGGAACACCGGGGTTACGGAACCCTCCCGGGGTTACTGGCCTTAGTGGGCCATAAGGGAGAAGAGGAGGGCCGGCCAGGGCAGGCCGCGCGCCCCCTCCCCCCCTAGTCCGAATAGGACAAGGACGGGGGGGCCCCTTTCCTCTTTCCTCCTTCCCCTTTCCTTCTCCAACAAGGCAAGAGGGGGAGTCCTACTCCCGGTGGGTGTAGGACTACTCCAGGCGCACCCCTGGGGGCCGGCCGCACCTCCCCTCCCTCCTTTATATACGGGGGCAAGGGGGCACCCTAGACACACAAGTTGATCTACGGATCGTTCCTCAGCCGTGTCACGGTGCCCCTTCCACCATATTCCACCTCGGTCATATCGTCACAGAGTTTAGGCGAAGCCTCGCCGGTAGAGAGCATCATCATCGTCACCACGCCGTGGTGTCGACGGAACTCATCCCCGACACTTTGCTGGATCGAGTCCAGGGATTGTCATCGAGCTGAACGTGTGCTGAACTCGGAGGTGCCGTACGTTCGGTACTTGGATCGGTCGGATCGTGAAGACGTACGACTACATCAACCGCGTTGTCATAGCGCTTCCGCTTACGGTCTACGAGGGTACGTGGACAATACTCTCCCCTCTCGTTGCTATGCCATCACCATGATCTTGCGTGTGCGTAGGAATTTTTTTGAAATTACTACGTTCCCCAACAGAATTGTGACGCCCGGATAATCAAGCTACAGTAAACCTTTGCTAATGATGCCACGTCACCTCGGTTACTGTTGATAAACTCGAGCTAGTTCAAAAAAGATTCAAATTAACGTTTAAAATATAGGCAAACAGTAAAATTTTCAAATATCAAAACTAAAATGTTCGGGTTATTTCAAATAAATCGTAAGTAATTATGGTGGAGAAACCAAACTTTGATAAAATGTTTAAAGGCTCTAAAACAATTAAAATAGTAGTGAAAACAATTAAACAAATGCCTATTGAATTTATAAAATGCTAAAACTATTTTGTTATGGGTTTAGAATTGATCTCACAGTAGTTTGTTGATAAATACAAATTTATGCACTAGTGGTAATTTATAGAACTAAAAAAAGTAAAAGGAACTACAAATAAAAAAAGAAATAGAAGAAACCGCCTTTCATTGGGCCACGGCCCAAGAGTTATCGGGCCGCCAGTTCACTACCACGACACCACACCCTCCCCCATATCCACCCCACTGGGGGAAAACCCTAACCACCCACCCCACTTTCCCCCGATCCCCCCTCTCGCTCGGTTCCCTTCCCCCCGATCTGGATCGGGGGGCAACGACCCCGACGCCTAGCGCTCGCCGCCGCTCGGACCCTCCCTCGATCGTTGGACCGCTTCTACCTCGACTCCTCCACCTCCCCGTTCTGGAGCTGGGCGCCCATGCCGCCGCCCGACGCCGCAGGACACCGCCGCCACCCGAGGACCGCTCCGCCGCCTCGACAACGCCGCCTCGCCGGACCTCCTCCCCAACGTCGTCGTCGACCCCGACCTTCATCAAGCCCATTGCCCCGACCCCTGCTCCGCACGGTGAGGCCACGGCCTCCCTCTCGTCCCCCCCCCCCCCGTGCACTCGCGCACACGGCCGCGGCCTCCTCCCCGAGGCGCGCCTGGACCGTGCATCCGCTCACGCCCCTAGTCGTGCTCCGGCACCACCGTCATCGCTTTCGCCCTCCGCCTCGCGCTGCCCATGGCCGCCACACGCGTGCCGCTGCACTCACCGCGTCGTCCCCGCCTCGCTGTTTCCGCTCAAAGGCGCCATCGCTCCGCTGCGCCACGCCGTTAACCGCCAGCGCCCACGGTTCGGACCACGCCACCGGCAGCCGCGCCGGGCCGCTTTATCGACGATCGCTTTCGCCGGCTCCGCTGCCGGGCGCTGCTCCCAAGATCGGCACCTGTTGCTGGGCGCTGGGCCAGGCCTGCTCACTAACGCCCGATCCGCTATGGCCCCTAGGGCCAATGACAGGGGGCCCCACGCCGTAACGCTAAAAAAAGGAATTGAAAAATATATATAATAATAACAATAATAAGATTATTAATTAATTAGTTAATTAAAGAATTAATTAACTTAATTAATCATAATTAGATTATTCTAATCACTAATTAACTTAATTAACTGTTAGTTAATTAATCAGTCAATGACATGCGGGACCCTCACGTCAGTTTGACCCAGTCAACGCCCTGTTGACTGCTGACGTCATGCTGAAAATGATTTTAAAACTTTATAAAATAATATAAAATAAACCGTAGCTCAGATGAAAATACCTTCTACATGAAAGTTGCTCGTAACGCATTTGAGATTTAATCCGGATACGCAGCCCGTTCGTCCGCCACACATACCTAGCATAGCAAACACGCAACTTTCCCCCTCCGGTTCATCTGTCCGAAAACGCGAAACACCGGGAATACTTTCCCGGATGTTTCCCCCCTTCGCCGGTATGACCTACCACTACGTTAGGTCACCCCTAGCACCGCATATTGCCGCGTCTTGCTTTGTGTTACATTTGATTGCTCTGTTATTTATTGTGTTCCCCCTCCGTTACTTCTTTCCGGTAGACTCTGAGACCGGTGCCGATGTCCGTGTGTTCGACTACACCAAGATGACCCCTCCTTGCCGTGAGCAACCAGGCAAGCCCCCCGCCTTGATCACCAGATATCGCCTATTCTCTTCCATACTGCGTGCATTAGAGTAGTGTAGCCTGGTACTGCTTTCTGTTATCCTATCCTGATGCATACCCTGCCCTTGTTACTACTGTTGTTACCTTTACTCGCAATCCTACATGCTTAGTATAGGATGCTAGTTTTCCATCAAGGGCCCTACATTCTTGTCCGTCATTGCTATATTATCGGGCCGTGATCACTCGGGAGGTGATCACTGTATATACTATAAACTTTATACATTAAACATGTGGTGACTAAACTCGGGTAGGCTTGTGGAGCACCCGCGAGTGATTAACGGAGTGGGGGCTGAAAGGACCTTTGTCCCAACGGCCCTCTGTGTGGATCTTTGTGGCGGAGCGTCAGGGCAGGTTGATACTACCGGGGTGAGAGGTTGGCCTGGCCCTGTTCGGGCGTCATGGATACTTAACACGCTTAACGAGATCGTGGTATTTGATCTGAGTTGGGTCGTTGACCTTATACGCACTAACCGCCACGTGGGACAAGATATGGGCAACCGGCGTCGTTGTATCAGCCGAAGCATTTCGTGACGTCAACGATCGAGCAGCAAGGCCACGGTTTGGAACGTAAGCTCGCTCTTGTATTAAGGGGCTAGTTCGCTTCCCACGCCTTGCAACGTGTAGGTGTGCTAAGCGCGATGGGCCTGCACCATCGTGGCGCTTAGGTTTAGACCGGCGTCTTGACCTCTCTGTTATGCCTAGGTGGGGCTGCGACGTGTTGATCTTCCGAGGCCGGGCATGACCCAGAAAAGTGTGTCCGGCCAAATGGGATCGAGCGTGTCGGGTAATGTGGTGCACCCCTGCAGGGAAGTTAATCTATGCGAATAGCCGTGATATTCGGTAACAGGACGACCTGGAGTTGTACCTTGACCTTATGACAACTAGAACCGGATACTTAATAAAACACACCCTTCCAAGTGCCAGATACAACTCGGTGGTCGCTCTCTAACAGGGCTACGAGGAGAGGATCGCCGGGTAGGATTATGCTACGCGATGCTACTTGGAGGACTTCAGTCTACTCTCTTCTACGTGTCAAGAAGACGAGGCTGCCGAAGCGTAGTCTTCTCGGCTGTGATTAGCTATCCCCTCTTATTCTCGCATTCTGCAGTCACCCAATCGATATGGCCCTTTACACATATATCCATGCATATGTAGTATAGCTCCTTGCTTGCGAGTACTTTGGATGAGTACTCACGGTTGCCTTGTTCCTCCCTTTTCCCCCTTTCTTTACCCGATTGCTGCGAACAGACGATGGAGCCTAGGAGCCAGACGCCACCTTTCGACGATTTAACTCCTACTACATCGGAGGTGCCTACTACTACGCATGCAGCCCGGCTGATGACGCACCGTGGAGTAGTTAGGAGGATCCCAGGCAGGAGGCCTGCGCCTCTTTCGATCTGCATCCCAGTTTGTGCTAGCCTTCTTAAGGCAAACTTGTTTAACTTATGTCTGTACTTATGATCGAGCACTTGTATTCGAGCCCTCGAGACCCATGGCTTGTATTATGATGCTTGTATGACTTATTTATGTTTTAGAGTTGTGTTGTGATATCTTCCCGTGAGTCCTCGATCTTGATCGCATTACGCTTATGCGTGCATGATTAGTGTACGATTGAATCGGGGGCGTCACACTAGTGTCTTCGCATCTCTGCAAAACTCGATCAAGGTTGCTCAAGCAATCATCAAAAGAGGATCCATAGACGGAGAAATCATCCATGAATACCTCACAAATCTTTTCACAAAAGTCGAGAATATAGCCATCATACATCTTTGAAAGGTAGCAGTGCATTACATAAACCAAGGCATACGCCTATAAGCAAAAGTACCGAAAGGGCAAGTAAAAGTAGTTTTTGATTGATCCTTCACGACACGTGTATTTGAGAGAAACCAGAATAACCATCTAGAAAGCGTAAATGTGTGTGTTTGGATAGTCTTTCTAGCATTTGATCAATAAAAGGTAAAGGGTAATGATCTTTCTTAGTAGCTTTATTTAATTTACGTAAATCGCTACCATCCTATAACATGTAATAATTCTTTGTGGGATCAATTCATCTTTATCATTAGGAACAACGGTAATACCTCCCTTTTTAGGAACACAATGGACAGGGCTTACCCAATCACTATCAGCAACGGGATAAATTATACCTGTCTCAAGGAGCTTTAGTATCTCCTTTCTTACCACTTCTTTCATCTTAGGATTCAATCGTCGTTGAGGATCTCTAACTGGTTTGGCATCATCCTCCAAATTAATTTTGTGTTGGCATAACGTGGGACTAATGCCCTTGAGATCATCCAGAGTATATCCAATAGCAGCACGGTGCTTCTTCAGAGTTTTAAATAATCTTTCTTCTTCTTGCTCTGAAAGGTTAGCTCTAATAATAACAGGATATATTTTCTTTTCATCAAGATAAGCATACTTAAGATTATCAGGTAATGGTTTGAGTTCAAACACAGGATCACCCTTGGGTGGAGGGGGATCCCCTAGAATTTCAGCGCGTAAGTTGTGTTTCAGAATAGGTTCCTGTTGAAGGAACACTTCATCTATTTCCCTTCTTTCCTTCATAAACATATCATTTTCATGGTCTAGCAAATATTGTTCTAACGGATCAGTAGGAGGCACGTCAAGAGAAGCAAGACCAATAATCTCATCCTTACTAGGGGATTCTTTATCACGAGGTTGTCTATGAAACTTAGCAAAATTAAAATCACGAGATACATCCTCTAAGCCAATTGTAACAATATCCTTTTCACAATCAATCTTAGCATTAACAGTATTCAAGAAGGGTCTACCAAAAATAATGGGACAAAAGTCATCTTGTGGGGAACCAAGAACAAGAAAATCAGCAAGATATTTAACCTTCCCACACAAGACTTCAACATCTCTTACTATCCCAACTGGCTTAATGGTATCCCTATTGGCAAGCTTAATAGTAACATCAATATCTTCTATTTCAGCGGGTGCAATATCATGCATAGTTTCTTTATATAAGTCATAGGGTATTGCACTAGCACTAGCACCCATATCACATAAGCCATGATAACAATGATCTCCTATTTTAACAAAAATAACAGGCATGCGTACCACAGGTCTATGTATCTTAGCATCTGGTCTAACAATATTAGCAGTCTCACCATAGAAATAAATAACATGCCCATCTAAATCATCATCCAAGAGATCTTTAACCATAGCAATACTAGGTTCAACTTTAATTTGCTCAGGAGGTGTATAAGTTCTAGTATTCCTCTTACGAACAACAATAAGTTTTAGCATGATCCTTTATCCTAACAGAAAAGGAGGTTTCTCAACATAAGTAGTAGGAACAATAGGATCACTATAAGTGACCGTCTTTTCTTCAACTGTAATAGGTGCAACTACTTTTACTTCAATGGGAGGATTATATTTAAACCACTTCTCCTTAGGGAGATCAACGTGAGTAGCAAAAGATTCACAAAAAGCAGCTACTATCTCAGAGTCAAGTCCATACTTAGCGCTAAATCCACGAAAAGCATCGGTATCCATAAAAGATTTAACACAATCAAACTTAGGTGTCATACCTGACTCCTTACCATCGTCGGAACCCCAATCTTCAGAGTTGCGTTTAATTCTTTCCAATAAATCCCATTTGAATTCAATAGTCTTCAGCATATAAGAACCAGCACAGGAAGTATCAAGCATGTTGCGATCATTGGGAGAAAGCCGAGCATAAATTTTTTGAATATAACATTGACTTAAGCCTCCCCCAAGCTTGAGCGATGCTTTCTCCTTCGCGAGGCCAGAAATTATATATGTAATTACGATCACGATGAACAAGATGCATAGAATAGAACTTCTGGTGAAATTTCAACTTCAATCGTTTATAATTCCAAGATCCCGTATCATCACATAGCCTATACCATGTCAATGCATCCCCCTTCAAAGATAATGGGAAGACCTTCCTTTTGAAAACAGCATCAGGAATACCTGCAAGCTTAAATAATCCACGAACTTCATCCACAAAGATGAGGTGTAAATCGGGATGCAATGTTCCATCTCCTGCAAAGGGATTAGCTAGCAGTTTCTCTATCATACCCGAAGGAATCTCAAAGTAAATATTTTCAGTAGGTTCAGTAGGTTGAGGAGCAACTCTTTGTTTTCTGGTCGGGTGAAGATACCCCGAACAAGCCCCTCAAAGGATTAGTTTCCATAGTAACAAGTGACAGAAAATTTCAGCACACTATATAAATGTTTCCTTACCAAGTTCCACTCACCAAAGGTGCTACACTCCCAATAACGGTGCCGTAAAAGAGTCTTGATGACCCACAAGTATAGGGGATCTATCGTAGTCCTTTCGATAAGTAAGAGTGTCGAACCCAATGAGGAGCAGAAGGAAATGACAAGCGGTTTTCAGTAAGGTTTTCTCTGCAAGCACTTAAATTGTAGGTAACAGATAGTTTTGTGATAAGATAAATTGTAACGGGTAACAAGCAATGAAAGTAAATAAAGTGCAGCAACGTGGCCCAATCCTTTTTATAGCAAAAGACAAGCCTGGACAATTTCTTATAATGGGAAAAGAGCTCCCGAGGACACATGGGAATTATCATCAAGCTAGTTTTCATCACGCTCATATGATTCGCGTTCGGTACTTTGATAATTTGATATGTGGGTGGACCGGTGCTTGGCTACTGCCCTTACTTGGACAAGCATCCCACTTATGATTAACCCCTATTGCAAGCATCCACAACTACAAAAGAAGTATTAAGGTAAACCTAACGACAACATTAGACATATGGATCCAAATCAGCCCCTTATCATTAAGCTTCTGTCACTCTAGCAACCCATCATCTACTTATTACTTCCCAATGCCTTCCTCTAGGCCCAAATAATAGTGAAGTGTCATGTAGTCGACATTAACATAACACCACTAGAGGAAAGACAACATACATCTCATCAAAATATTGAACGAATACAAAATTCACATGACTACTAATAGCAAGACTTCACCCATGTCCTTAGGAACAAACGTAACTACTCACAAAGCATATTCATGTTCATAATCAGAGGAGTAGTAATATGCATTAAGGATCTGAACATATGATCTTCCACCAAGTAAACCAATTAGCATCAACTACAAGGAGTAATGAACACTACTAGCAACTGATACGTCTCCAACGTATCTATAATTTTTGATTGTTCCATGCTATTATATTACCCCTTTTGGATGTTTATGGGCTTTATTTTACACATTATATCATTTTTAGGGCAAACCTACTAACCGGAGGCCCAGCCCGTATTGCTGTTTTTTTTGCCTATTTCAGTATTTCGAAGAAAAGGAATATCAAACCGAGTCCAAATGGAATGAAACCTTTGGGAGCGTGAATTTTGGAACAAACACTACTGGAAACAGGGAATTTGCCATTAGCCAGCTCTTTTCCATCTGCCAGCTGATGGCAAAGAATGTCTTTGCCGTCTGCTTATAAAAAACAGATGGCAAAGAACTGACAGACGGCAATGAACATGATTGCCATCAGCCAATTCTTTGCCATTTGCTAGTGAATGGCAAATAATCTTTGCCATCTGCCAGCAGATGACAAAGAGGTTGGCAAATCCTGTGACCGTCAAACGTGTAATCTACAGACTGTCCCCACCTCTTTGCCATCTCGCCAAATAGACGGTAAGATTCTTTGCCATCTGCTAGCAGATGGCAAAGAGATGGGGTTATTTTTTTCCACGTAAAAGACACCGTGGGCTTATCCACTCCCTCTCTCCCCTCCTCTCCCTCCCTCCCACGCATCTCACCCGCCACGCCCAAGCACCCCGCCGCCCCACCACCCCACCACCCCGCCCGCTTCACACCACCCGCCCCCACCACTCCGCCAAGACTCCAAAGACCCCACCGCCCACCCAAAGACCCCGCCGCCCCACCACCCCACCACCCTCGAGTCGCCGTTTCTCGCCGACCGAGCCCAGCCGCCCGCCTCCTTTCCGCCCTCCTCGATCCCGGCTACAGACGCTGCTTCCTCAAGGCCTGCTCTGCCTTGAGCTTGGCTGCGCCCTTCCCCGACCTCCTGGCGCCCCTTTGCCCGCCTCTGCCTCCCCTGCAAAGCCGGCAGTCGCTGCCCTCCCTCTCAGTCACCAAAGGACTAGTCCCCGCGGCAAAGAAGCGGGCAAGTGAGCAAGAGCAACCCGATTTCTGATTTAGGGTCAGCTTTTTTTGCACTTTGGTATCCAGTACATCACTTATTTTGGATCGAAGGGAGTACTTGATTCATGTTTCTTCCTTTCCACTGTTTCTAATATGAAGCAAACACCTCACGTGTTTATGTTGCTTTAATATTTCAGACCAAGATAGAAGTAAAATCACATGTGGTTCAGAGTACTTCTGGATAGTCGCAGCTAAAATGATAGCTTGGCTGTGTATACTACTTCAAGAATTTCTTTGGCCGCCCAATGTTGTTTATAACGAGGCTCACCGGTCTATACACAACTCTCGAGGCTCGCCTAATCTAATAGAATCTTTTTATATAATGTTTTGGCCAGAATTACTATATAGGAGTATGATTCTACTTATCTTTCTTACGTGTTACTTCGCATGAGAATTGAAGAGGTGAAACACCGACATAAATGAAACGATGACACACTTATCAAAGGTGACATGGTACTTCTTTACAAACAGAGTACAAACTGCAAGAAAGCTCTTAGAAATTGGTAAACTTATTAGTCCGTGATATCGTAATACCCGACAAAGAGGTTGTTGAACTCAGTCTTAAAATAGAAAGAGCCATGAGTGGTACTGCCCAGTTTCTATTTCGTTTTTAGTAGTGAAGCTACCAGTATTTTTGTTTTCAGGTGAAAACTCCAAATTTTTCACATTGTTAGCCAGATCCTCAAACTATGTTGACGAACCTTTAGTCCCTATTTTGTGCGCTCATGGAGATTTTAGCTGGGTACATTTGCATCAAAATATATCTTATATATGTTGTGGACTATTGTTACCTGTTGATAATGCTACTACAGAAAATATGTAAACGCCCATCCCGTGATGTAGAAAGAGGCACTATGGACTAGGGATTACTTGCTGGCTACCAACAACTGAAAATATGAGACATGGATTGACATGGAAACAAGGTATTACAAATTCAGACTCCCATATAGTATAGAAAAGATTAGTCGGCCTTTCCTTCTTGAGCTTATTTTCTTTATGGTTCATGTGCGAGAAAGAAGAAACAAAAATAAGCATTATAGACTAGATGATGAGAACATTGGTTTCTCTCAGGCAATATGCTTAGTTGATGGAGCATGCTCCTGGGACATACCAGGCTAAAGTGATGTTCCAGAGTACACATGGAAAGTGACTTGATGGAAGTCAACGACATGGTAACAGGGTGATTGGATTTTGTGTTCTTTTGCGCAGTTCATTTATATGTTCATTTCAAATCAGTTAGCAATTACTACAGCGCCACCAAAACCTCGAAGGGACTGTCATAGAGGAAAGATCTGCATGGTCTACAAGCACAGCAAGATGACCACTAAGAATATGACTTACAGCCGCATAAAGAGAACCAAATCTTCCCGAGCTGCAGGTATTACTTCTTTTGGCGTAATACGTAACTGTTTGCAGCATGGCCCTATCCTTGCCAAGTTTTAATAAACTCTCTCCTCCTCTGTCAAAAAGACATGTCTATCCAATGGTTATTTCTTTTCAGATCATTGTGGACATTAGATTTACAGTTTGAAAAAGGATAAATTTATAATACAAGCTAACTGCTATACTTACAACCAATGCTAAAGTCCCGAATTTAGGATATAGCAGATTACATATTATACACTATTAGTAACAGCAGCTACGCCTCAATCATCAGTTCATCCATTCGAAGTTCAATTATAAGGTTACATATTTCCTCTCATGGAATTTTTTGTTTTATGATGGATCCCAATGCAGAACATAGGATCCTACAGAGTTAAGGTATTTTCCGAAGGTGTCAATCTATGGCTTGCATATTCAATATATACATGTTTTTTCTACTTAAATTCATGCTTAGTATGGAAGGTCTGTTATAGATTTATACGGTTGAAACGAGACACATCATACTGTTGCATGTTGCTTCAGTTCTGCACCTGAAGGCTATATTCTACTAGATTTGTCCCAATCTATTTATCTTTCTATGACAATAACTATTGTTTTTCAGTGTCTAATATAAGGGAAAGACAACTGCTACTATTCTATTGCTAATTTTTTTTCCTGTACAAGATGCTATATGCAATTTCAAAATGAGCTTAATAGATTATTTTTTGTAGTCATTAAGTAACAATAGTTGTTGTGTTGTGTGCAGATTTTTCCTAGAAGATGATATATGGAAATTTGAACGGTTAGTAAGAGTTAATCTCAATCATCAGTTCATATATTCGAGCTCAATTATAAGGTTATATATTTCTTAGGTAGATTTTTGTTTTGTGATGGATTCCTATGCACAACATAAGATCCTCTAGAGTCAAGATATTTTCCAAAGGTCATCATGCTTTTTCTAATTAAATTCATGCTTGGTATGGAAGGTCTATTATACATTTATACCGTTGAACCAAGACACATCTTACTGTTACATGTTGTTTCAGTTCTGCACCAAGGCTATATTCTACTATATATGTCCCAATCAGTCTATCTTTCTATGAACAACAACTATTTATTTTGAGTGTCTAATATAAGGGAAAGACGACAACAGCTATTATTCTATTGCAGATTTTTTTCATGTACAACATGCTATATGCAATTTCTTATCGCTCCAAACTGAGGCTAATACATTATTTTGTAGTCCTTAAGTAAAAGTAGCTATTTTGTTGTGTGCAGAGAATTTTTCTAGAAGATGACATATGCGACAAGTGATTCCCGTCCATTCTGAAATTTGAAAGGTTAGTAAGAGTAGTTCTAAATGATCAGTTCATCCATTCGAGTTCAAATATTTTCCATATGTCATCAATGTACAACTTGAATATTTGATCCCTGCATGCATTTTCTAATTACATTCATGGTTACTATGGAAGGTCTATTATACATATATCCTGGGTGGCAGAGAATCATACTATTGCATGCAGTTTCAGTTTTGAACCTGAAGGTTATATTGTACAACATATGTCCCAGCAATTCTATTTTTCCCCGTACAATAAGTATTGTTTTTGAGTGTCTAATATAAGTGATAGTTCTACTCTTTTCTTTTCCAATGGAGGAGGTCTACCTTCAGTAATTCATATAGTAGGGCGTGCAAAATCGGCTGCATGCCATGCTTAGGTAATCGGATCAGGACACAATTCACTATTCTCACTCTCTTTTTTTACTGTCATACAAATAGAGTAAACTATGTGTACCATCAATTACGTGGTGGATTCTAACTATAACAGCTAAGACTGGAGATTTAAATGTCTAATACTTAGTACAACAATGGTTATATGGAATCGATCATAAGCAAAACTTTCTATCCGGCTAGAAAATATGGTGGCATCGTGGTTACATCATCAGGTCAATATTGAATCAGACCGCCATTGGACCATCGATATGCCACGGTTCCTACACAGGCAAAGCGGCCATGATGTCGCGAGCATGGCAAAGGACACCCCAAAGACTCCACGCCTTGGTAGTTTGTCCTTCGGACCGGCAGGGGATCTACGACCTTAACATCTCCGATAGGGCGAGATATTCAGCAGCTTGCCCAAAGAGCCAAAGTATGATCATGAGAGTTACAGCTCCATGAAAAATTCGTGGAGACGACGATGTGCAAACAAAGAGACGGGAAAGAGGCAAACAAAGAGACGACTAAAAGAAGGGACTTCAATGTCACAGCGCTTAAGCTTACGGTTAGCTAGCAAGTTTGGTGGGTACCACTCTCTTTGAAGGAAAGCAAATGTGATTATCTATTTCATACGTATGTGACCAAACTATGGGTTCTCAGACAAGAAAAATCAAGCTTGCCAAGTTGATTATACCTCCTAAATAATTTGAAGTTAGCCATAGATAATATGATCCGTTGTTGTCCATCTATTGTACCACACTGCAGCTGTATCTATAGTCGCAGAGATAGACCGATGCCGATGACATGTGAACAAACAAATAATGGACTCAAGAGTGAAGATAGATTCTACATATGTGTACAATTTTTTATAGTGGAAGTATGTCTCCAATTTAAGTGATGAAAGAAGGTACCACAATTCTTCGACAAATAACCAACGATACAACAATATTCACTACAATTAATTTTGACAAATGGGTTTCCACACACTATATATTTTCAATAAAATTCTGTAATTTTGAAAGTCTACCATCCTATACCAGCACATATTGGCTACAATTATTTTTGACAAACTGGTCTCCACGCACTCTGTATCTTCAATAAAATTATGTAATTTTCCATGTCTACCATCCTATACCACCATCTCAATGCTAATTTAGGTATAAAACACATTTTAAAAATCTAGTCACAAGAAATGCGCGGGTCACACCGCTAGTTATGTACTAATACCAAATACTCCCACCGTTCCTAAATATAGATCTTTTTAAAGGTTCCAACAGAGACTACATACGAAGCAAAATGAGTGAATCTAAATTCTAAAATATGTATGTATACATCCGTATGTGTTCGTATTGGAATCTCTAGACGGACTTATATTTAGGAACGGAGGGAGTAGATTTTAGAACTCAATTCTCATAGACAAAGCAAGAACCTTCGATGACTAATGCTTACAAAATTATTCTTCTATGCAATATGATGAAGATAGTCCATGCTTCAATAACTATATCAAAAGAACTACACATTCTGATGACACAGGTAGCAATCCCAAAGAGTCACAACTCAAGTGGCGGAGAGGAAGCGTTAACATTGGTGAGTTATGATTGAAAAAAGAATTGGAAGACAAGAAAAGAATTAGATTACAAAAAGAATTAGAAGATAATAAAAAGGGTTTGAAAACACTCTAGAGATAAGACAACAAAAACATAGTTACAAAACAAACATATATCATCCAATCAAGTATCTATTGAAGGAAATGTGCCATAAAGAATCTAGGAGTATAAATTCCATACTTTGAAGGCATATTTATGAAGTACTTATACATTTTATACCGCGTTTGCAATTTAATAAATGTCACAAAGACCTAATTAATTCATTTTAAAAAAAATAGCCCGTGCGAATGCACGGGTTGACGACTAGTTAGCTAAATCATGCACGCAATGTTCCTTTCATTAGTAACTAATATGACTGACTCGTCAAAACCAAATGTGCAGTCCATGTGCGAGAAGAACGGCCAGACCCCTCCGCCGATGCCGGCCATTGTTCGACGGGCACGGTGAGTTTCATTTGAACGGTCATTAGTTACTAGTCTTCACATTTGAGTTGCATCATGCTAACGATACATTGAAATAATCTTTGGTGCAGCGTAACTCCCGACAAGCCTCGACCGATCCTTCTCCGTCTCGCCACCGGCGCCGACCGGTCCTACACCTACACCTACACCTACACCTCCGTGATGACGGTAAGTTTCCCAAGTGTTTTGCTTAATAGAGTTTTGTTGTGATGCCATGTTATATCTACACGTATCGTGCATAATGTGTGTATGTTTGAAATGCATTGTATGTGGGATTCGACACCTAGTCGTGTGCCTTTGGTAGCCTTCCATACAGGAAATGCCTCCTAGTGCTTCCATCGAGCCATGGTAGTTCGCTACTGCTCCGGAACACATGGATTGACCGGCATGTGTCCTTCTTTGCTCCTGTGTTCCGTCCCTTATGGGGAAATGTCACGCGTGTATCACCGAAGTCCTTGTAGCTTGCTACGACTTGGTTGCACTCACGATGACCGACACGTGCATTGCCGGGTCATGTATGCCTGTCCCTGCACGCTTGTGCCACCTTGGTTCTATGACTAGTCATGTCGGCCCGTGTTCTCTCGCCATATGGATACTAGCGACATAATCATATACTTAGCATTTTTTCCTCCAAATGACTCAATATGCTTAGCTAGCTCAAAAATGACATAATAAGCTTAATTAGCTCCAAAATGACATATTTAACCTAGGATAGCTCTAAAATGACCTATACTTAGCATTTTTCCTCCAAAATGACTTAATATGATAGCTAGCTTAAAAATGACATATTTAACCTAGGATAGCTCTAAAATGATCTATACTTAGCATCTTTTCCTCCAAAATGACTTAATATGCTTAGCTAGCTCTAAAATGATATAATATGCTTAAGAAATGACATATTTTAGGTCATAAATGACTTCATATGCTTAGCTAGCTCCAAAATGACATAATAACCTTACTTAGCTCCAAAATGACCTATTTAACCTAGGCTAGCTCTAAAATGACCTATACTTAGCATTTTTTCCTCCAAAGTGACTCAATATGCTTAGCTAGCTCAAAAATTACATAATAAGCTTAATTAGCTCCAAAATAACCTATTTAACCTAGGATAGCTCTAAAATGACCTATACATAGCATTTTTTTCTCCAAAATGACTTAATATGCTGAGCTAGCTTCAAAATGACCTATTTAACCTAGGATATCTCTAAAATGACCTATACTTAGCATCTTTTCCTCCAAAATGACTTAATATGCTTAGCTAACTCTAAATGACATAATATGCTTAAGAAAATGACATATTTTAGCTCCTAAAAGACTTCACATGCTTAGCTAGCTCTAAAATGACATAATAACCTTACTTAGCTCTAGAATGACCTTAGCATGGTTTACACCAAAATGACTTAGTATGCTTAGCTAGCTCAAAATGACATAATAACCATACTTAGCTCCAAAATGACCTATTTTACAGATATAAGTTGCATTATAATAATCTTCACATTTTAGTTGCATCATAATAATCTTCTTCTACTAGTCTTCTTCTTCTAACTTTCTTCTTTCCCATTTTACAGATTTGCTTAAGATCACTAAGCTTGGGTTGATGGAGTGCTTGTATTTAGTTTTTGTTTTGACCTTGTGAAACTTGCTACCTATGGATGAAACTGTGTAATATTGATGAAACTATGTATATGTACGGATGAAACTTGCTACTATTGGTAACATGTATTGGATATATGTGTTCATGACTATTGGTAATATGTGTTGAATATGCTATATTGGTCATATAAATATATTTGTGTTTGATTTTCTGTGAAAATGAATTGATATAAGAAAAAACAAAATTAAATGGGGCAATAAAGTCACTTTGCCATCTGCTGGCAGATGGCAAAGAGGCCACGTGTCATCTACACTTAAAAGTTGGGCTGGCCTATTTGCTCTCTGTGCCATCCGACAAATAGACGGCAAACCTCTTTGCCATCTCTGGCGGCGGCAAGAGAACTGCGCCTTTGCCATCCGCTTGCGGATGGCAAAGTATGTCATAGCCTTCTAACGGGCTAACCCCGTTAAGGGCTTTGCCATCTGCCAGCAGATGGCAAAGACATGTGCTCTCCGCCATCAGCCGAAGACGGCAAAGAAGCCTTTACCGCGGGGTTTCGCATTTAACTGCTTTGCCATCTCACGGCAGATGGCAAAGCTTTGCCATCCGTGACCATGCCTTTGCCATCTGTCATGGCAGATGGCAAATTCCCTGTTTCCAGTAGTGAAACGTGATCCAGAGGACTTGGAGTGCATGTCAAGAAGCAGCCGAGGCGGCCACGACGGTAGGGCGCGCCTGCCCTCGTGGGCCCTCAAGGCCACCAACGTATTTCTTCCTCCTATATATACCCATGTACCCGAAAACATCCAGGAGCCAACGAAAACAATTTCCACCGCCGTAACCTTCTCAGATCCGCGAGATCCCATCTTGGAGCCTTCGTCGGTGCTCCGCCGGAGGGGGAATCGACCACGGAGGGCTTCTACATCAACACCATAGCCCCTCCGATGAGTTGTGAGTAGTTTACATAGACCTTCGGGTCCATAGTTATTACCTAGAGGGCTTCTTCTCTCTTTTTGGATCTCAATACCATGTTCCCCCCTCTCTTGTGGAGATCTATTTGATGTAACTCTTTTTGCGGTGTGTTTGTCGAGATACGATGAATTGTGGGTTTATGATCAAGTTTATCTATGAGAAATATTTGAATCTCCTCTGAATTTTTTTATGTATGATTGAGTTATCTTTGCAAGTCTTTTCGAATTATCAGTTTGGTTTGGCCTACTAGATTGATCTTTCTTGCCATGGGAGAAGTGCTTAGTGATACGTCTCCAACGTATCTATAATTTTTGATTGCTCCATGCTACTTTATCTATTGTTTTGGACTATAATGGGCTTTATTTTCCACTTTTATATTACTTTTTGGACTAACCAATTAACCGGAGGCCCAGCCCGGAATTGCTGTTTTTTGCCTATTTCAGTGTTTCGAAGAAACGGAATATCAAACGGAGTCCAAACGGAATGAAACCTTCAGGAATGTGATCTTCTCACCGAACGTGATCCAAGAGACTTGGACCCTACTCCAAGAAGTGCCAGAGGCGGTCACGAGGGTGGGGGGCGCGCCCTCCCCCCTGGGCGCGCCCCCCTGCCTCGTGGGCCCCCTGACGCTCCACCGACATACTCCTTCCTCCTATATATACCTACGTACCCCCAACAGATCGGGAAGGGAGCCAAAAACCTAATTCCACCGCCGCAACTTCCTGTATCCACGAGATCCCATCTTGGGGCCTGTTTCGGAGCTCCGCCGGAGGGGGCATCTACCACGAAGGGCTTCTACATCATCACCATAGCCCCTCCGATGAAGTGTGAGTAGTTTACTTCAGACCTTCGGGTCCATAGTTAGTAGCTAGATGGCTTCTTCTCTCTTTTTGGATCTCAATACAATGTTCTCCCCTCTCTCGTGGAGATCTATTCGATGTAATCTTCTTTTTGCGGTGTGTTTGTTGAGACCGATGAATTGTGGGTTTGTGATCCAGCTTATCTATGGAAAATATTTGATTCTTCTCTGAATTCTTTTATGTATGATTAAGTTATCTTTGCAAGTCTCTTCGAATTATCCGTTTGGTTTGGCCAACTAGATTGGTAGTTCTTGCAATGGGAGAAGTGCTTAGCTTTGGGTTCAATCTTGCGGTGATCTTACCCAGTGACAGAAAGGGTTGCAAGGCACGTATTGTATTGTTGCCATCGGGGATAACAAGATGGGGTATTTATCATATTGCATGAATTTATTCCTCTACATCATGTCATCTTGCTTAAGGCGTTACTCTGTTTTTAACTTAATACTCTAGATGCATGCTTTGGATAGCGGTCGATGAGTGGAGTAATAGTAGTAGATGCGTAATCGTTTGGTCTACTTGTCACGGACGTGATGCCTATATACATGATCATTGCCTGGATAACCTCATAACTATGCTCAATTCATCAATTGCTCAACAAGTAATTTGTTCACCCAACCGTAGAATACTTATGCTCTTGAGAGAAGCCACTAGTGAAACCTATGGCCCCCGGGTCTATTCTCATCATATCAATCTAAATCACTTTATTTACTTGCTTTGCTTTTACTTTTTACTTTGCATCTTTATACCAAAAATACCAAAAATATTATCTCTATCAGATCTCACCCTCGTAAGTGACCGTGAAGGGATTGACAACCCCTAAGCGTTGGTTGCGAGTAGCTATAGTTTTGTGCAGGTACGAGGGACTTGCGCGTGGTCTCCTATTGGATTGATACCTTGGTTCTCAAAAACTGAGGGAAATAATTACGCTCTTGTGCTGCATCATCCTCTCCTCTTCGGGAAATCCAACGCAAGCTCGAGGAGGTAGCAAGAAGAATTCCTGGCGCCGTTGCCGGGGAGGCTTACGCAAAAGTCAATATACCAAGTACCCATCACAATCCCTATCTCTCGCATTACATTATTTGCCATTTGCCTCTCGTTTTCCTCTCCCCAACTTCACCTTTGCCGTTTTATTCGCCCTCTCTTTCCCAATCTCCTCCTCTTTTTCCCTTTGCCTTTTGTTTGCTCGTTTGTTAGTTTGCTTGTTCGTCGCGATGGCTCAAGATGCCACCAAATTGTGTGACTTCACCAATACCAATAATAATGATTTCCTTAGCACTCCGATTGCTCCTCTTGCCAATACCGAATCTTGTGAAATCAATACTGCTTTGTTGAATCTTGTTATGAAAGATCAATTCGCCGGCTTTCCTAGCGAAGATGCCGCTACTCATCTGAATGGCTTCGTTGATTTATGTGATATGCAAAAGAAAAAAGATGTCGATAATGATGTCGTTAAATCGAAGCTATTTCCTTTTTCTCTTAGAGATCGTGCTAAAGCGTGGTTTTCATCTTTGCCTAAAAATAGTATTGATTCTTGGAACAAGTGCAAAGATGCTTTTATCTCTAAGTATTTTCCTCCCGCTAAGATTATCTCTCTTAGGAACGATATTATTAATTTTAAGCAACTTGATCATGAACATGTTGCACAAGCTTGGGAGAGAATGAAATTAATGCTACGTAATTGTCCTACTCATGGTTTGAACTTATGGATGATTATTCAAAAAATTTATGCTGGATTGAATTTTGCTTCTAGAAATCTTTTAGATTCGGCCGCGGGAGGCACTTTTATGGAAATCACTTTAGGAGATGCTACTAAACTCCTAGATAATATTATGGTTAATTGTTCTCAATGGCATACTGAAAGATCTACTAATAAAAAAGTGCATGCTATAGAAGAAATCAATGTTTTGAGTGGAAAGATGGATGAACTTATGAATTTATTTGCTAAGAGTGTTTCTTCAGATCCCAATAATATGCCTTTATCTACCTTGATTGAGAATAATAATGAATCTCTGGATGTTATTTTGTTGGTAGGAATAGTTTTTGAAACAACGCGTATAGAGGGAATTTTAATCCTAGGCCTTATCCTAGTAATCCTTCTAATAATTATGGAAATTCCTACAACAACTCTTATGGAAATTTTAATAAGATGCCCTCTGAATTTGAGAGTAGTGTTAGAGATTTTATGAATTCACAAAAGAATTTTAATGTTTTGCTTGAAGAGAAATTACTTAAGGTTGATGATTTGGCTAGAAACATTGATATAATTTCTCTTGATGTTGATTCTTTAAAGCTTAGATCTATTCCTCCTAAGCATGATATCAATGAGTCTCTCAAAGCTATGAGAATTTCCATTGATGAGTGCAAAGAAAGAACCGCTAGGATGCGTGCTTCCAAAGATGCCTTTATTAAAGCGTGTTCTTCTAATTCCTATGAAAATCAAGATGAAGATCTAAAAGTTATTGATACGTCCCCTATTAAATCTTTGTTTTTCAATATGAATCTTGATGAAACTGAATATGATCTTCCTTTACCTAGAAGGCGTTCTAAGAATTCGGAGTTTTCAGATCTTAATGATGAAATTGATAAAAGTGGGATTGAAAGAAATAGAAATATAGATGTTGCTAAACCCACTATATTGGATCTGAAGGAATTTAATTATGAAAATTGCTCTTTAATTGATTGTATTTCCTTGTTGCAATCCGTGCTAAATTCTCCTCATGCTTATAGTCAAAATAAAGCTTTTACCGAACACATTATTGATGCCTTGATGCAATCTTATGAATAAAAGATTGAGTTGAAAATTTCTATCCCTAGGAAACTCCATGATGAGTGGGAACCTACTATTAAAATTAAAATTAAAAATTATGAGTTTCAGGCTTTGTGTGATTTGGGTGCTAGTGTCTCTACTATTCCCAAAACTTTGTGTGATTTGCTAGATTTCCGTGATTTTGATGATTGCTCTCTAAACTTGCATCTTATGGATTCCACTATTAAAAGCCTATGGGAAGAATTAATGATGTTCTTATTGTTGCAAATAGGAATTATGTGCCCGTAGATTTTATCGTTCTTGATATAGATTGCAATCCTTCATGTCCTATTATTCTTGGTAGACCTTTCCTTAGAACGATTGGTGCAATTATTGATATGAAGGAAGGAAATATTAGATTCCAATTCCCTTTAAAGAAAGGCACGGAACACTTTCCTAGAAATAAAATAAAATTACCTTATGAATCTATCATGAGAGCCACTTATGGATTGCCTACCAAAGATGGCAATACCTAGATCTATCCTTGCTTTTATGCCTAGCTAGGGGCGTTAAACGATAGCGCTTGTTGGGAGGCAACCCAATTTTTATTTTGTGTTTTTTGTTTTTGGTTCTGTTTAGGAATAAATAATCCATCTAGCCTCTGTTTAGATGTGGTTTTATCTTTTAATTAGTGTTTGTGCCAAGTTGGACCTATTGGATCTTCTTGGATGATAGTTATTTGATCTTGCTGTAATTTCCAGAATCTTTGTGCTCAGTGCCCGAATTGTTAAAAATCACCAGAACGTGATAAAATACTGATTCAAATTTCTGCTGATCAATAAACAAATTGTCCATGCCTTCTAATTTTGGTAGAATTTTTTCGATTCCAAAAGTTTGTGTTAGTTACAGATTACTACAGACTGTTCTGTTTTTGACAGATTCTGTTTTGCGTGTGTTGTTTGCTCATTTTGATGAATCTATGGTTAGTAAAATAGTTTATGATCCATAGAGAAGTTGGAATACAGTAGGTTTAACACCAATATAAATAAAGAATGAGTTCATTACAGCACCTTAAAGTAGTCTTTTGTTTCCTTTCTCTAACGGAGCTCACGAGATTTCTATTGAGTTTTGTGTTGTGAAGTTTTCAAGTTTTGGGTGAATTCTTTTGATGGATTATGGAACAAGGAGTGGCAAGGGCCTAAGCTTGGGGATGACCGTGGCACCCCCAAGATAATCCAAGGACCCAAAAATTCAAAGCTTGGGGATGCCCCGGAAGGCATCCCCTCTTTCATCCACTTCCATCGGTAATTTACTTGGAGCTATATTTTTATTCACCAACATGATATGTGTTTTGCTTGGAGCATCTTGTATTATTTGATTCATTGCTTGTTATTTTACCACAATCATCCTTGCTGTACACACCTTTTGAGAGAGCCATATATGAATTGAAATTTGATAGAATACTGTATGTGCTTCACTTATATCTTTTGAGCTTGATAGTTGCTCATAGTGCTTCACTTATATCTTTTTGAGCGTGATAATTTTTGCTCTAGTGCTTAACTTAGATCTTTTAGAGCACGGTGGTGGATTTGTTTTAAAGAAACTTGATCTCTCATGCTTCACTTAGATTATTTTGAGAGTCGTTAATAGCATGGTAATTTGCTTAATGTTAATATACTTGGTGTTCAAGATATGTGAAACTTTCTTTTGAGTGCGTTGAATACTAAGATAAGTTTGATGCTTGATAATTGTTTTGAGGTATGGAGGTAATAATATCAAAAGTCATGCTAGTTGAGTAGTTGTGAATTTGAGGAATACTTGTGTTGAAGTTTGTAAGTCCCGTAGCATGCACGTATGGTTAAAGTTGTGTAACAAATTTGAAGCATGAAGTGTACCTGGCTTGTGCATCCTTATGAGTGGCGGTCGGGACGGCGATGGTCTTTTCCTACCAATCTATCCCCTAGGAGCATGCGCCAGAGTACTTGATTTTTGATGATTTCTAAATTTCTGCAATAAGTATATGAGTTCTTTTGACTAATGTTGAGTCCATGGATTATACGCACTTTTACCTTTCTGCCGTTGCTAGCCTCTTCGGTGCAGGTACATTGCCCTTTCTCACATTGAGAGTTGGCGCAAACTTCACGGTGCATCCAAACTCCGTGATACGATACGCTCTATCACACATAAACCTCCCTATATCTTCCTCAAAACAGCCACCATACCTACCTATTATGGCATTTCCATAGCCATTCCGAGATATATTGCCATGCAACTTTCCACCGTTCCGTTCATCATTATTATGACATACATTACTTTTGTCATATTGCCATTGCATGATCATGTAGTTGACATCGTATTTGTGGCAAAGCCACCATGCATTATTTTTCATACATGTCACTCTTGATTCATTGCACCATCCCTTGCACATCACCGGAGGCATTCATATAGAGTCATACCTTGTTCTAGTTTCGAGTTGTAATCCTCATGTTGTAATCAATAGAAGTGTGATGATCATCATTATTAGAGCATTGCCCAAATAAAAAAAAGAGAGAGAGAAAGGCCAAAAAAAAAGGCCCAAAAAAAAGAAAAGAAAAGGGCAATGCTACTATCTCCTTTTCCACACTTGTGCTTCAAAGTAGCACCTCGTTCTTCATGTAGTGAGTCTCATATATTGTGCTTCAAAGTAGCACCATGTTTTTCATATAGTGAGTCTCATAAGTTGTCTTTTTCATACTAGTGGGAATATTTCATTATATAACTAGGTTTGTATATTCCTACGATGGGCTTCCTCAAATGCCCTAGGTCTTCATGAGCGAGCAAGTTGGATGCACACCCACTAGTTTTCTTTTGTTGAGCATTCATAGCTCTAGTGCATCCGCTGCATGGCAATCCCTACTCCTCATGTTGACATCAATTGATGGGCATCTCCATAGCCCGTTGATTATCCTCGCCAATGTGAGACTTTATTTTTTGTCTTCTCCACACAATCCCCATCATCATATTCTATTCCACCCATAGTGCTATATCCATGGCTCACGCTCATGTATTGCGTGAAGGTTGAAAAAGTTTGAGATTATTTAAGTATGAAACAATTGCTTGGCTTGTCATCGGGGGTATAGAAGTTGGGAACGTCTTTGTGTGACGAAAATGAAGCATAGCCTAACTATATGATTTTGTACGGATGAACTTTCTTTGGCCATGTTATTTTGAGATGACATACTTATTTTGATTAGTATGCTTGAAGTATTATTATTTTTATGTCAATATCAACTTTTTTCTTGAATCTTTCAGATCTGAATATTCATATCACAATAAAGAAGATTTACATTGAAATTATGCTAAAGTATCACTCCGCATCAAAAATTCTCTTTTTATCATTTACCTACTCGAGGACGAGCAGGAATTAAGCTTGGGGATACCTGATACGTCTCCAACGTATCTATAATTTTGATTGCTCCATGCTACTTTATCTATTGTTTTGGACTATAATGGGCTTTATTTTCCACTTTTATATTACTTTTGGGACTAACCTATTAACCGGAGGCCCAGCCTGAATTGCTGTTTTTTGCCTATTTCAGAGTTCCAAGAAACGGAATATCAAACGGAGTCCAAACGGAATGAAACCTTCGAACGTGATCTTCTCACCGAACGTGATCCAGAGACTTGGACCCTACTCCAAGAAGTGCAGGCGGTCACGAGGGTGGGGGCGCGCCCCCCTGGCGCCCCTGCCTCGTGGGCCCCTGACGCTCCACCGACGTACTCCTTCCTCCTATATATACCTCACGCACTCCCAACAGATCGGGACGGAGCCAAAAACCTAATTCCACCGCCGTAACTTCCTGTATCCACGAGATCCCATCTTGGGGCCTGTTCTGGAGCTCCGCCGGAGGGGGCATCTACCACAGAGGGCTTCTACATCATCACCATAGCCCCTCCGATGAAGTGTGAGTAGTTTACTTCAGACCTTTGGGTCCATAGTTAGTAGCTAGATGGCTTCTTCTGTCTTTTTGGATCTCAATACAATGTTCTCCGCCTCTCTCGTGGAGATCTATTCGATGTAATCTTCTTTTTGCGGTGTGTTTGTTGAGACCGATGAATTGTGGGTTTATGATCCAGCTTATCTATGGAAAATATTTGATTCTTCTCTGAATTCTTTTATGTATGATTAAGTTATCTTTGCAAGTCTCTTCAATTACACGCTTGGTTTGGCCAACTAGATTGGTAGTTCTTGCAATGGGAGAAGTGCTTAGCTTTGGGTTCAATCTTGCGGTGACCTTACCCAAGGATGTAAAGGGTTGCAAGGCACGTATTGTATTGTTGCCATCGAGGATAACAAGATGGGGTATTTATCATATTGCATGAATTTATTCCTCTACATCATGTCATCTTGCTTAAGCATGCTACTGTTTTAACTTAATACTCTAGATGCATGCTGGATAGCGGTCGATGAGTGGAGTAATAGTAGTAGATGCGTAATCGTTTCGGCTCTACTTTTTCACGGACGTGATGCCTACATTCATGATCATTGCCTGGATAACCTCATAACTATGCTCAATTCTGTCAATTGCTCAACAGTAATTTGTTCACCCACCATAGAATACTTATGCTCTTGAGAGAAGCCACTAGTGTAACCTATGGCCCCCGGGTCTATTCTCATCATATCAATCTCCATCACTTTATTTACTTGCTTTTATTTTACTTTTTACTTTGCATCTTTATACCAAAAATACCAAAAATATTATCTCTATCGTAACTCACCCTCGTAAGTGACCTTGAAGGGATTGACAACCCCTAAGCGTTGGTTGCGAGTAGCTATCGCTTTGTGCAGTACGAGGGACTTGCTGCGTGGTCTCCCTACTGGATTGATACCTTGGTTCTCAAAAACTGAGGGAAATACTTACGCTACTGTGCTGCATCATCCTCTCCTCTTCGGGTAAATCCAACGCAAGCTCGAGACGTAGCACTTAGCTTTGGGTTCAATCTTGCGGTGTCCTTACCCAGTGACAGAAAGGGTTGCAAGGTACATATTGTATTGTTGCCATCAAGGATAAAAAGATGGGGTTTATATCATATTGCTTGAGTTTATCCCTCTACATCATGTCATCTTTCTTAATGCGTTACTCTGTTCTTATGAACTTAATACTCTAGATGCATGCTGAATAGCGGTCGATGTGTGGAGTAATAGTAGTAGATGCAGGCAGGAGTCGGTCTACTTGTTGCGGACGTGATGCCTATATATATGATCATGCCTACATAATCTCATAATTATTCGCTTTTCTATCAATTGCTCGACAGTAATTTATTTACCCACCGTAATACTTATGCTATCTTGAGAGAAGCCACTAGTGAAACCTATGGCCCCCGGGTCTATCTTTTATCATATAAGATTTCAATCTACTTTTATTTGCATCTTTACTTTTCCTATCTATATTATAAAATACCAAAAATATATTTATCTTATCATACTATCTCTATCAAATCTCACTTTCGCAAGTGGTTGTGAAGGGATTGACAACCCCTTTATTGTGTTGCTTGCGAGTTCTTTGTTTGTTTGTGTAGGTGCGTGGGACTTTTGAGGAGCCTCCTACTGGATTGATACCTTGGTTCTCAAAATCTGAGGGAAATACTTACTCTACTATTGCTGCATCACCCTTTCCTCTTCAAGGAAAACCAACACAAGCTCAAGACGTAGCAAGAAGGATTTCTGGTACCGTTGCCGGGGAGGTATTCGCTCAAGTCAAGACATACCAAGTACCCATCACAAACTCATCTCCCTCGCATTTACATTATTTGCCATTTGCCTCTCGTTTTCCTCTCCCCCAGTTCACCCTTGCCGTTTTATTTGCCCTCTCTTTCCCAATCTTTTCCTCTTTTTTTCGCTTGCCTTTTTCTGTTTGCTTGTGTGTTGGATTACTTGTCGCCATGGCGCAAGATAATACCAAATTGTGTTATTTCTCCAATACCAATAATAATGATTTCCTTAGTACTCCGATTGCTCCTCTTAATGATGTCGAGTCTTGTGAAATCAATACAGCTTTCTCATGGTAGTAATGATCCTTCTTGACATTCACCATGAGGGACACTCGATTGGAAATCTTGGTAATGTCCATGTACCATTGATGCAATTCATACATTCTCGTTGGGAGCTTCTTGACCTCGTCTGGCTTGACCAAAGGTTGGCCCCGGACATGTTTCCGTTTTATTTCCTCCTCTCTAAGCGGAGGCATGGGCTCGATCTCGAGGAGTTGTCCAACAGTGATCTTGAGCATTTCAGCCTGCCTTATATGCTCCTCGGTTATTACCACATCGCCCAGCTGGGGAACGTTAACGGTTTGCCCACAATTATATTGGGCGCGCCTACTCTCATGTGTTGTTGGCACAACAAGCGGGGGGATTGATTGCACCTCCTATTCTCCCAGCTGGGGAACGGTTTTACGGTATTTTTTGCCAGCTGATTTGCTCGAGCTCGAGCTCGCCTCTTTCTGTAGACGTGCTCGATTTAACTTCCTGAGGTGGCGCTCATAGTCTGTGTCAACAGGCTTGGGAGCTGGTGGTCTAGCCATATGAATGAAGTGGTCAATCTTTTCCTCGTGCACTTTCTCCCTTGGCGGCGGTGGCGGTTTGATTGCAAATGGGCTTCCACCTCGGCCTTCGATATGGCTGCGGTTTCCTCCTCGGACCTGTCGTAAGGCCTCATGGAAGAGGCGCGAGGCTTGGACCATATTGAAATCGCTTGCCTCACTTTGTACCTCCAGACTACCTCGACTTGTACCGCTTCGCACCATAGCTGCGCGGCTCTCTTCCGTGATTGCCGAGGCGGCGGAGACGGCCGACGTGGCTTAGTTGGAGGAGGAGGAGTGGCTCAAGTCATGCGGACTTGAAGCAGGAGGAGTGGCCTCATGCTGTGCTGGACTTGAAGTAGGAGGAGGGCCTCACGCCTGTGTCGGACTTGAAGCGGGAGGAGTGGCCTCACGCTGCCGGACTTGAAGCAGGAGGAGTGGTCTGCTGTGCACGGACTTGGAGGAGCGGCGGTCACGACTCGGTGGCGGACTTCGACGAGGAGTCGGCTGACGCGGTGTCGGTGGCCTTTGAAAGAAGATGCAATCCTTTCTCCATAGGATGATACGATGTATGGACTCTCCCAATGTGTGCTCGTCATCACCTCCGTGAATGTCAAGTCAGTAGCCCCAAATATGGGTCCACCACCTCATCAACCAAGACACGAGCATAGCCCGCTGGAATTGGGTTGCAATGGAAGGTTGCCTCGGGGCATTTGTAAAGCAACGGCATCCGCCACCTTCATGGATATGTTCTTCATTTTGAAGTGTAGCTCGCAGCTAGTGTTCTCTATGATGTCATCCACGGGTATCTATCCAGCATTGCGTCGCCGGGCGGAACCCACGCCGCTTCTCGGCATGGATGGGGCGGTGCTATCCAATGCTGGATCATCCGCTAGCTGCTGCAGCTGCCGAGACCCCTTTGTTGGCTAAGTGAGTCGATCTACTCGCTGCCGCTGGAATTTGATCGCCAAGTCCGCTGCGGCGCTGATTCTAGGCCTTGAAGGCGTTCATAGTCCAGCTTCCTCTGCTCCTCCTCCATCTTCCTCTTCTTCTCCTCCGCAATCTTCTTTCTTGCACGGGTTTTGTAGTCGGCGTTCCAGTCTAAAAACCCCTCGTACCACGGAATAGCGCCCTTGCCTCGTGTTTTTCCGGTGTTCAGGATATCCCTGTGGCACGCAGAAGCTCGTCGTTCTCTCTGCTGGAACACCCCCGATCGAGCCTCTTCTATTGCAACAAGTAGCTTATCGTCGGCTCCGTTCAGAAATGCCTTCGTCGAAACTTTGCCTGTCTTCGGGTCCAACTCCCCCCCATGCCCATAGAACCAAGTCCTGCACCTGGGGGGCCAGCTCCTAGTAACCGGAGTGACACCTGCATCCTCCATCTCTTTCTCAGACTTATCCCACTTAGGCATTGCCACCGCGTAGCCACCTGGCCCCAGCTTATGGAACTTATCCTTTTTTCGGCATTCTTTTTGTTTATTCTCGACCGTTCCTTAGCTAATTCCGAATCCTTGAATTTCACGAAATCGTCCCAATGAGCACTTTGCTTCTCTAGTGTTCCCTCGAATACTGAAGTAAGATCTGGACGTGGCTTTGCTGGCTCTCTCCATTCTTGAAGGGAGATCGGGAGTTGGTCCTTCACAAGACCTCCGTGACCGATTTAATGAACTTGTCCGCAATCTTCTTAGGGCGCTAATGGTTCGCCATTAGGTTTGATGGCCTCGATATTGTACTTTACGCCCTCCTTCAACTTTTTGTTCGGGCCTCGCTTCCTGTTGCTCAAGATTTGCTCGATCCGGATGGCTGAAAGAAGAAAGATCGATTCGTTATATATCTTCAAGTCATTTAAAACATGTGATGATCACCGGATGCCTGCTTATATAAATATATATACCTCGCCGGTCTTTTGTTGTTTCAAGATCAACATTTTCTTCGTCATCATCATGATCATAGTTCATGACTTCATCAATTCGGTCGTCATGATCGAATATCATATCACCCTCCCCGGTGTTGTTTAGAAATTCGGAGCCGTCATAATCTTCTTCATTCTGATCATCATCTGGCCCGCGAGGATGGCGTATGATATCGAATAGGGTCTCTTCTCCCTCTCGGCCGGTATTGTCCGCCATAGCTTTTATTTAACTAATCCAAAAGAAATATAAAACAATTTAGTATTCAAATTACAATGAATGGATGCAATCAATTAATAAGGAAAACTAAATTAATCATAGTACATAATAAGCACCATCGAATATAATCTCAATACATCGCCTCGAATAATAGATATAATCTCGAATACATCGTCTCGAATAATATATATAATCTCGAATAAATCATCTCGAATATTATATATCAAATACATCACTAGCTAGCTAGCTATCTAGCAGCTAATAAAGATCGAATACTAAAGAGTAATCTAGGCCACTCACGGTTCCTGAGGCGCGGGCGGTGGACAACCAAAGTGAAGGAACCATCACTGGATCATAGCTCGGGTGATCTCCCCAAAGAACCTGCCAGGTATTGGAGAACCTGACATCCATAGCAGCCATGTAGCGATGGACGTGCTCGTCCTCCTCCTCCCGACACGGGCGACGTACCACCTCCCGTGGGCCGGCCCCTCCGCACCGAAAGTGGCCCACGCGAACGGCACCAAAGGAGATGAGGGTCGACGACGGGACCCGGGGCCGGGTTCCTCACTGCCGTCGCGCCCTGAAGGTAGCACCTCCAGTGCCAGCCGGCGTGAGCTCAGTCCCGGACATGGGTCCTCTGAAGTAGGACGTCGTCGTGAACGGGTCGACGGCGAGGATGCGGGCCGGGCATCGTCGACAACAAATACTATATGCCGCAAAAGTAAAGTAACATTTTTTAAATGATGGATTGTGATATTTCATATATGCAAATTCTAAATTTCATACCTAAAAATATAAGAAACTAAGAAAACATCGATCATCGTCTAACAATTTGAAATTAATCTAATTCATCTAGCTAGCTAAAACTAACATTTCCAAAATTTCTAACATTTCTCTATAACTAACATTTCTATAACATTTGTATAAAAACAGAAAAAACCTTTGACATTATATATATTGTAACTAATTAACATTTCTATATACTATTTGACATTAATCTAATCTAATTAATTAATTCATCTAAAACATTGTATGAAAAACAGGAAAACAGAAAAAACTAAAAGCTAAAAACAGAAAAATTTCTATAACTAAAATTTATAACTAAAAAACTAATGTGTGTGTGTGTGTGTGTGTGGACATGGCGGCCGGGGCAGGAGCTCACCGGCGAGGCGCGGCGACGGGGGGCGGCGACGAGGACGGAGACGGGCGGTGACGAAGGGGATGGGGACGGGGCGGCAGACGGGACGGGCAGGACGGTGACGAATCATGACGGCGAAGCGACGGGAACGGCGAGGGGCGGCGACGAGGACGAGGGCGGCGATGGGGCGGCACGGGACGGCGAGGGACGGGACGGCGGCGAGGCGGCGACGGGCGGCACGGGACGGCGACATGGCAGACGGCGACGAGGGGCGGCTGCGACGGGGCAGAGGAGAAAGAAGCAGAGGGAGAGATGAGAAACTGAATTTTTTTGAAGTGCTTTCTTATATAGAACACCCCTTTAGTACCGGTTGGAGCCACCACCCGGTATTAAAGGTCTGTTTTGGCCAGGCCAAATGGCGGGAAGCACACCCCCTTTAGTACCGGGTCGTGGTACCAACCGGTACTAACGGGGGGGGGGGCTCTTTAGTACCGGATTGTGCCATGACCCGGTACTAAAGGGGGTGCGCTGGCTCCAGGCGGTGCGCAAGTTTAGTCCCACCTCGCTAGCCGAGGGGCTACCAGACCGGGTTTATAAGCCCCGGCGGTAGCTCTCTCGAGCTCCTCTCCTAAGCAGGCCCACTGCCCTACCTGTTCTCTTCTTCGCTTGTAGCCTCTCTGAGCCTTTGCGGGCTGCATCCCGCCCAACAAAAGGTTGGGTTCCTAGTCGTATGCAGGCCGCTTTGGCCCAGTAGGCGGGCTTTTTTATTTTCTTAATTTTTTTCGCGTTATTTAATTTGTTTTATTTAGTTTTAGTTGTTTTTTGCTGTATTTAGAGTTTCTTTGTGAATATTTTTTCTTTAGGTACAAAAATTATAAACTTTGTGTTAGTGCCGGTAGTTTTCAAATTTGAACAGTTTAAATTTTGAATTATTTGAAATTTGTGTGAATCAATAGTTTGTGAATAACTTAACTTTAAGAATCAGTAAAGGCATGAAAGAATTTGTTTGCACATAAAATTTCTTCGCGTTTCAAATCCCAAAACACATAACTACCCTAACTATTACAAAGATTCCCTCACTGGTGTGAAACATGTAAGAAAGTGATGATAGTGAAGCCGATCACATCCCAGATCTTTGGGTGTGAAACTTTTTCTTCGCGTGTGTCCCTTTGCGCCGTAACCATGGAAAATCTTCATCATTTAACGGGATGCTCGGGTTAATATTCACTGTAAATGGAGCGACTTCATCAAACTTTTCATAATCTCCTGACATGTCTGTCTTGTCATCCACTCCCACGATGTTTCTCTTCCCAGAAAGACCTATGTGCCACTTTGGCTCATCGTACGATGCACTCGCTTCCTTATCTTTTCTTTTTCTCGGCTTGGTAGACATGTCCTTCACATAGAAAACCTGTGCCACATCATTGGCTAGGACGAATGGTTCGTCTGCATACGCAAGATTGTTGAGATCCACTGTTGTCATTCCGTACCGCGGGTCTTCCGTTACCCCGCCTCGTGTCATATTGACCCATTTGCACCGAAACAAAGGGACCTTCAAACCACGTCGATAGTCAAGTTCCCATATGTCTTGTATATAACCATAATATGTTTCCTTTCCCGTCTTGGTTTCTGCATCAAAGCGGACACCACTGTTTTGGTTGGTGCTCTTCTTATCTTGGGCGATCGTGTAAAATATATTACCATTTATCTCGTACCCTTTGAAAGTCATTATATTCAAAGATGGTAACTGGGACAGCAAGTACATGTTATCTTCAATAGAGGCGTCATGCATGGTACATGTTCGCAACCAGTCAAGTAAACTCCTGGTTTGTTCACGTGTAATCCAGTCATCGACCGCTCCGGGTGTTTGGAGCGTAGCAAATTCTTGTTTTCATCCATATACGGAGCCACCAAGGCGGAATTCTGTAGAAGCTGTGTTGTGTGCTTCAAAGTGAGAGAATGTCCGTCCATACATATTATTTGTTCCCCTCCTAGCGTGCCTTTTCCATCCGATGCGCCCTTATGCCGCGATTCAGAACACCAATCGGCTTAAGGTCGAATAAAGTCGATACAAAACTCAATAACCTCCTCATTTTCATGGCCCTTGGAGATGCTTCCTTCTGGCCTAGCACGGTTATGAACATATTTCTTTAAGACTCCCATGAACCTCTCAAAGGGGAACATATTGTGTAGAAATACAGGACCCAAAACATTAATCTCTTCGTGATAGGTGAACTAGGGCGTGCGTCATGATGTTGAAGAAGGATGGTGTGAACACCAACTCGAAACTGACAAGACATTGCACCAAATCATTCTCTAACCTTGGTATGATTTCTGGATCGATTACCTTCTGAGAGATTGCATTGAGAAATGCACATAGCTTCACAATGGCTAATCGAACGTTTTCTGGTAGAAGAACAGTCATAATCACGTGGCAGTCATGAGACTTTAGGTTCTGGAACTTTTTCTCTGCCATGTTTATTATTCCCTTTATATTCGACGAGAAGCCGACGGTACCTTAATATCGAGCAGGCATTCAAAGAAGATTTCCTTCTCTTCTTTGGTAAGAGCGTAGCTTGCATGACCTCGATGTATGTCGTCTTTTCCGTGCATACGTTGCTGGTCCTCCGTGCCTCGTGTGTATCTTTTGTCTTCCCATACACGCCCAAGAAGCCAAGCAGGGTCACACAAAGATTCTTCGTCCACGTGCATCACGTCGATTGATTGCGGAACGGACCACTAGGTCTTTCCAATAGGGCAGGTCCCAAAATATAGATTTCTTCTTCCACATGGAGTGCGCGTCTGTCGGCGTCCTTCGAACAGGTTGTCCGCCAGACCCTTTCCAAAGATTACCTTCAAATCCTTGACCATATCATGTACATCAGCACCGACTGCAAGTGGCGAGGCTTCGTCCGGTGATCCGCCTCACCTTTGAAATGCTTGCCTTTCTTTCTTACGGTATGCCTTGTCGGAAGAAATCGGCGATGTCCCGTACACATTCTTCCTACAACTAGCCAAATATATACTGTCGGTATCGTCCAAACAGCGCGTGCATCCATGCGGTATCCCTTGTTTGTCCGTCACGAAAGGTTCTTGAGAGCAGGCCAATAATTGATGGTCACGAACAGCAACACCTTTAGGTCAAATTGTTCCCCCATGTGCTCATCCCACGCACGTACACCTGTTCCATTCCACAGTTGTAAGAGTTCTTCAACTAATGGCCTTAGGTACACATCAATGTCGTTCTTAGGGTAGCTTAGGGCCTTGGATGAGCACCGGCATCATAATGAACTTCCGCTTCATGCACAACCAAGGAGGAAGGTTATACAAACATAGAGTCACAGGCCAGGTGCTATGGTTGCTGCTCTGCTTCCCCAAAAGGATTAATGCCATCTGCGCTTAGACCAAACCATACGTTCCTTGCGTCATCTACAAACTCCTTCTCGTACTTTCTTTCGATTTTTCTCCATCACGACCCGTCAGCCGGTACTCTCAACTTTCCGCCTTTCTTACGATCTTCTTCAGGCCATCGCATCGCCTTGGCATGCTCTTTGTTTTGGAACAAACGTTTCAACCATGGTATTATAGGAGCATACCACGTCACCTTGGCAGGAATCTTCTTCCTGGGGCGCTCGCCCTCGACATCACCAGGGTCATCGCGCTTGATCTTATAGCGCAATGCACCGCATACCGGGCAAGCGTTCAAATCCTCGTACTCACCGCGGTAGAGGATGCAGTCATTAGGGCATGCATGTACCTTCTGCACCTCTAACCCTAGAGGGAAGACAGCCTTCTTGGCTTCGTACGTACTCTCGGGCAATTCGTTGTCCTTTGGAAGCATATTCGATATCATTACTAGCAACTTTCCAAATCCCTTGTCAGATACACCATTCTCTGCCTTCCATTGCAGCAATTCCAGTGTGGTGCCCAGCTTTTTCTTTTCACCTACACAATTCGGGTACAACAATTTTTTGTGATCCTCTAACATGCGCTGCAACTTCTTCTTCTCCAAATCACGTGCGCAGTTTCTCTTTGCATCGGCAATGGCCCGACCTAGATCATCAACGGGCTCATCGATGCCTCTTCTTCAGCTTCTTCCCGCATTGCCGGCTCAGCTTCTTCCGCATTACCGCTCAGCTTCTTCCCCATTGTTGTATCATCGTATTCTGGGAACCCATGGCCAGGATAGTTGTCGTCGTCCTCTTCTTCTTCACTGTCTTCCATCATAACCCCTCTTTCTCCGTGCTTGGTCCAAACATTATAGTGGGGCATGAAACCGAACTCAAACAGGTGGACGTGAATCGTTCTTGACGTAGAGTAATTGTGACCATTCTTACAGCTAGCACATGGACAAGGCATAAAACCATCCGCCCGCTTGTTTGCCTCGGCAAGCAAGCGAAAAAGTATGCACGCCATTAATGAACTCGGAGAGAAACGGTCATCATACATCCATTGTCGGCTCATCTTCATTCCCCAACACCGAATAGACCAAATTAATACAAGTTCATATATAAAGTTCATACATAAAGTTCATATACAACACTTAATTAAATGCAACATACAAATAACTCTCTAGCTAAAGAATTTAAATGCAGCAACAAATGCGATCAAGATCGCAACTAAGGTAACAATTGATCGAACAGCATATTGATACCAACCCACACTATCAATGGCATATTTTCTAATCTTTCTAATCTTCAACCGCATTTTCTCCATCTTGATCTTGTGATCATCGACGACATCGGCAACATGCAACTCCAATTCCATCTTCCCCCCTCAATTCTTTTCAATTTTTCTTTCAAATACTCGTTTTCTCTTTCAACTAAATTTAACCTCTCGACAATAGGGTCGGTTGGAATTTCCGGTTCACATACCTCCTAGATAAAAATATCTATGTCAACTTGATGGGCATAATTTGTCAAAAACATGAAATGCAACAACTAGTTTTAAAAGAGAATATACCACATCCGAATCATAACAAGGACGAGGGCCGACGGGGACGGATATCAAAACCATGGCACTATGTATAACAAACAACATACAGGTAAGATAATTATATTTAGTAACTATATGTCCAAATCACACAAACATCAATTTGGTAATGTAAACCATTCATGAACAAGAGCCTCACCACAAGGTGGTGCCGGCGAGGGGACAGTGCGGGCGATCGACGGTGGTTACGACGGAGATTTAGAATGCACTAAGTAAACCACACCTACATATGCAAACTAAGTGTTATTTTTGACCTCAAATTGCATATAAATCAAATACTAGCACATATAATTCCTCCCCAAATTACTAAACTCACAAATTAATCACTATACAAAGCATTGCAAGAGCTAATCTAGCAATGAGAGATGAAAGGACAAAGTTGCTAACCTTTGTGATCATTTGAATGGATGGGGGCCTTCAAATCTTGACAAATTTTGGGCAAAATTTGTGATGAGCTCGAGGAAGAGAGGGGAAGAACAGAGGAAGTGAGGGGAAAGTGGAAGAACAGAGCGAGCTCGGGTGGACGGAGGGTTTATGTACGACGACCTTTAGTACCGGTTCGTGGCACGAACCCGTACTAAAATCTTCTGGGGCCCCAGACTGACAACATCCTGCCACCACTCTCATTCGTGCACGGTTCGTGCCACAAACCGGTGCTAAAGGTTCGCCATGAACCGGTACTAAAGGTCTCCTCCGCCTAGCCGTTGGAATCAAGCACTAATGGACACATTAGTGCCGGTTCATACAAACCGGGACTAATGTGTCTCACATTTGACCCTTTTTCTACTAGTGTAAATATACTAGTATAGCTAACTTGCATAAGAAGTTGATCGTGCAAACTCTTCTAACTGTCGACCTAACAACTAAGGAAGGAAATCTAATCACGTGCTTTATTTTAGCAGTAATCAAGACAGATTAAATATGAAAATAACTAAACACAATTTATTTGGTGGCCCCATCCGATATCTCTCGTGCAAAGTAATTTCCACCATCGAAACTCGTTGACGTGACGCATCTTGCTCCGGCGGTCTTGATCGTGAGAAATAGTAGCTAATTAGGATTCTTTGATTAATCTCATTAATAAATATCTCTTGTACATGCATAGCCGGGCCAAGTTCTAGACGTGACAACCAAAAGAAACAGCTAAATTCCTGTTCACCTTGATCAAACGTACATGCTCGACTTCTTCTCTTCCTTTGCTAATCTTGTAGCATCTACAAGTATTTCATATTTAGGCGAACACCAACTATTGACTCTGCTTTAATCTTCTCTTGATCAGATGCCACGTATTTTGTAAAGCATCATCTTGCGTATAAATCTTGACCAAAGCTTTGTCTGCCTCATCGTCTTCACTCAACTGAAAATAATTAGGAGCATAAATATTTCGTCTTATTGATTTCTCGACATCACTAGCATCACCCATGTCTGTATCATCCTCTCCTCCTTGAAACAAAACCGTCCTCGGTTTCAAGTCAATCTCTTCACCAATAGCAGATGGAGCGATGACCAGAAAATTTTCAGGAGCTTCAACCTTCTTTTTCTTTACTTTTGATGCATCTTGAGCAATATCCCGCGTCTTCCGATCAGTCATATACTTCTCCGTTGTGTACGAATCAAGTGGTATGTATTTTTCCCCCGCATACAAAGAAAATTCTCCAACCGAATGATATGTCAATTGTCTTTTATCCATCCATGGTTTTCCTAGCATTACGGAACATGTATGCATGTGCATAGGAAGCACATCACACATAACTAGATCACCATATCCGCATAATTGAACCGTACCTCGACGCGATGCATAATCTTGACAAATTGATTCTTCCACCAAAGCTCGTATGGTTCTGGATGTTCCGTCAAAGGCAGGTTAAAAGCATCAACCATAGTCTGACTCACCAAATTCATACTGGAATAGCAATTTATCAACGTTGCACAACTCGCCGGCCCGACGAGCACACGCGTGAAGCATTGGGACCAAGGCAAGGCACGCAATGGATCCTTCTCCATTGAGATCATCATTTGCGAGCTACAATCTTTCCTCGTGACAGAAAAAATCAATTGTAACTCGAAGAAAAAATTGTACCGTGAACAACCTTTGCTCTGAATACCAACTGATATGGACCGAACCTCGTTGTGAGATCCGATATGTTTTTACGGCCCGATCTTTCACGGTACTCCACCTCTAGCAGCAGTAGCCTCTCGCCCGCGCACGCGATGTACACGAAGTAGAGGGTTTTGAACCTTGCGGCTCAGCACGAGAGAAACAATCTGGACGACGGCACCTCACGCGCAAAACAATTTCCTCGCAGAAATCGCAACAAAGAGGTTTTCTAAAGTTACCTCAAAAACTTGATACGAATGACTATCCTTGAAAACACATCTGTTTATTTCATATCAAAAATTACCTCTCCTTTTACATGGCCGTTCAAGGACTAAATATACTAGTATAGCTAACTTGCATAAGAAGTTGACCGTGCAAAATCTTCTAACTGTCGACCTAACAACTAAGGAAGGAAATCTGATCACGTGCTTTATTTTAGCAGGTAACTAGTACAGATTAAATATGAAAATAACTAAACACAATTTATTTGGTGGCCCTCATCCGATATCTCTCAGGCAAAGTAACTTCCACCATGGAAACCTGTTGACGTACGCATCTTGCTCCGGCGGTCTTGATCGTGAGAAATAGTAGCTAATTAGGATTCTTTGATTAATCTCATTAAAAAATATCTCTTGTACATGCATAGCCGGGCCAAGTTCTGGATGTGACAACGAAAAGAAACAGCTAAATTCCTGTTCACCTTGATCAAACGTACATGCAGGACTTCTTCTCTTCCTTTGCTAATACTGTAGCATCTACTAGTATTCATATTTTGGCAGAACACCAACTATTGACTCTGCTTTAATCTTCTCTTGATCAGGATGCCACGTATTTTGTAAAGCATCATCTTGCATATAAATACTGACCAAAGCTTTGTCTGCCTCATTATCTTCACTCAAGTGAAAATAATTAGGAGCGTAAATATTTCACCTTATTGATTTCTCGACATCACTAGCATCACCCATGTCCGTATCAGTGTGATATGCAAAAGAAGAAAGATCCAGATAATGATATTGTTAAATTGAAGTTATTTCCGTTTTCACTTAGAGATCGGGCTAAAGTTTAGTTTTCATCTTTGCCTAAAAATAGTATTGATTCTTGGAACAAGTGCAAAGATGCTTTTATCTCTAAGTATTTTCCTCCCGCTAAGATTATCACTCTTACGAACGATATTATGAATTTTAAACAACTTGATCATGAGCATGTTGCCCAATCTTGGGAAAGAATGAAATTGATGATTTGCAATTGCCCTACTCATGGTTTGAATTTATGGATGATCATACAAAATTTTATGCCGGTTTGAACTTTGCTTCTAGAAATCTTTTAGATTCGCCGCGGGAGGCACGCTTATGGAAATCACTTTAGGAGATGCTACAAAACTCCTTGATAATATTATGGCTAATTATTCTCAATGGCACAATCGAAAGATCTTCTAGTAAAAAAGTGCATGCGTAGAAGAAATCAATGTTTTGAGTGGAAAGATGGATGAACTTATGAAGTTGTTTGCTACTAATAATACTCCTCTTGATCCCAATTATATGCCTTTGTCTACTTTGATTGAGAATAATAATGAATCTATGGATGTGAATTTTGTTGGTAGGAATAGTTTTGGAAACAATGCTTATAGAGGAAACTTTAATTCTAGACCGTTCCCCAGTAATTCCTCTAATAATTATGGAAATTCCTACAATAATTCTTATGGTAATTTTAATAAGATGCCCTCTTATTTTGAGAATAGTGTGAAAGAATTTATGATTTCTCAAAAGAATTTTAATGACTTGCTAGAAGAAAAATTGCTGAAAGTTGATTATTTGGCTAGGAACGTTGATAGACTTTCGCTTGATGTTGATTCTCTTAAACTTAGATCTACTCCTCCTAAGCATGATATCAATGAGTCTCCAAAGCAATGAGAATTTCCATTGATGAGTGCAAGGAAAGAACCGCTAGATTATGCGTATAAGAAAGATTGCTTTGTAAAGTCGTGTTCTTCTTGTTTCCATGAAAATTATGTTTAAGTTCTTTTAGTTATTGATGTGTCTCCTATTAGATCTTTGTTTTGCAATATGAATCTTAATAATAATGGGATTGGAGATGAGTCAACTTAGTTAGAAGGCGTCCCAATAATTCGGAGTTTTTAGATCTTGATACTAAATTTGGTAAAAGTGGGATTGGAGAGGTCACGACTTTAAATAGCATTGAACCCACTATCTCGGATTTCAAGGAATTTGATTATGATAATTGTTCTTTAGAAGGCTGTATTTCCTTGTTGCAATCCGTTGTTAATTCTCCTCATGCCTATAGTCTAAAGGTTTTACCAAACATATCGTTGATGCCTTGATGCAATCTTATGATGAAAAACTTAATTTGGAAGTTTCTATACCTAGAAAACTTAATGATGAGTGGGAACCTACTATAAAGATTAAAATTAAAGATCATGCGTGTTTTGCTTTGTGTGATTTGGGTGATAGTGTTTCCACGATTCCGAGAACTTTATGTGATATTCTAGGTTTCCATGATCTCGATGATTGCTCTTTAAATTTGCACCTTGCGGATTCCACCATTAAAAAGCCAATGGGGAGGATTAATGATGTTCTCATTGTTGCAAATAGAAATTTGGTGCCCGTAGATTTTATCGTTCTTGATATAGATTGCAATCTTTCTTGCCCTATTATTCTTGGTAGACCTTTCCTTACAACTATTGGTGCGATTATCGATATGAAGGAAGGGCATATTAGATTCCAATTTCCATTAAGGAAAGGCATGGAGCACTTTCCAAGAAAGAAAATTAAATTACCTTATGAATCTATCATGCGGGCTACTTATGAATTGAGTGCCAAAGATGGCACTACTTAGATCTATCTTCGCTTTTATGCCTAGCTAAGGGCGTTAAACGATAGCGCTAGTTGGGAGGCAACCCAATTTTATTTGTGTTTTTCGTTTTTGTTTCTGTTTAGTAATAAATTTTGCATCTACCTTCTGTTTAGATGTGTTTTTATGTTTTAATTAGTGTTTGTGCCAAGTAGAACATTTAGGATAACCTATAGTGTTAGTTAATTTGATTCTGCTAAAAAACAGAGACTTTGCGCGCATGAAATTAGTTTTGTTAAATCACAGAAACGTGCTTTTGCGTTGATTATTTTTGCTTCTGATCAATAGACAAATTGCCCAGGACTTCCTAGTTTGGTAGGATTTTTAAAGTTCCAGAAGTTTGCGTTAGTTACAGATTGCTACAGACTGTTCTGTTTTTGACAGATTCTGTCTTTCGTGTGTTGTTTGCTTATTTTGATGCACCTATGGCTAGTATTAAGTGGTATGAACCATAGAGAACTTGGAATATAGTAGGTTTAACACCAAAATAAATAAAGAATGAGTTCATTACAATACCTTATGTGGTGGTTTTGTTTTCTTTCACTAACGGAGCTTATGAGATTTCCTGTTGAGTTTTGTGTTGTGAAGTTTTCAAGTTTTGGGTAAAGATTTGATGGACTATGGAATAAGGAGAGGAAAAAGCCTAAGATTGGGGATGCCCATGGCAGCCCAAGATATTCAAGAATAGCCAAAAGCCTAAGCATGGGGATGCCCCCGGAAGGCATCCCCTCTTTCGTCTTCGTTCATTGGTAAATTTACTTGGAGCTATATTTTTATTCGCCACATGATATGTGTTTTGCTTGGAGCGTCGTGTACTATATTAGTATTTGCTTTTTAGTTTACCACAATCATCCTTGCTGTACACACCTTTTGGGAGAAGCCTACTTGATTGAAATTTATTAGAATACTCTATGTGCTTCACTTATATCTTTTGAGCTAGATAGTTTTGCTCTAGTGCTTCACTTATATTATTTTGAGAGTCTCTTAGAACAGCATGGTATTTGCTATGGTTATAAATTGGTCCTAGAATGGTAGGCATCCAAGTTGGGTATAATAATAACTATCATAGGAAGTGAATTGGATGCTATGATCAACTTGATACTTGATAATTGTTTTGAGATATGGAGGTAGTGATATTAAAAATCATGCTAGTTGGGTGATTATGAATTTAAAGAATGCTTGTGTTGAAGTTAGCAAGTCACGTGGCATGCACGTATGGTTAAAGTTGTGTAACAAATTTGAAACATGAAGTGTACTTGGATTGTGCATCCTTATGAGTGGCGGTCGGGCATGAGCGATGGTCTTTTCACTACAAAAAAAAGACACATCCGTGGCATTTTGGGCCGAACGAAAAAAAATCTGTCATACATATGACACTTCTATGACGATAATTGTGACAAAACCCGGTATCATCATACATGTGGTGGGCTCCTACTTCTATGACAAAAAATCATGACAGAAAAGGGCTTTTCATCCTGGGCGGGCCGGAGACGCAGCTGCATGACATTCTTTGGGCCGTCCATGACGGAAAAAACCATGGTCGAAGCGAGGGCGAGGAAAATCTCGGGGAGTTCCCGGTTACGGTGGGCGGTCGGGGGTCAAGCGATGCGTGTTTCTCTCGTACACGTACGCGCGTGTGTGCGAGGCATTGGCTCTAACTAAACCCGAGCGAGGCGTTGGGCTCTAACTGAACCTGAGCGATTGCACTACAGGCTATGCGTTACTGAACCCGAGCAATCGATCGATGGCTGTTAACTGAACCCGATCGAGCAATTCCTTCGCTACTGCCTCTAATTGAAGTCGATCGATGCTGCCTCTCTGGATGAACAGTGAATGTTGCGCGGGGGGGGGGGGGGGGGTTGGGTGAACAGTGAGCGGTGGCGTTGCCTCTGGATGAACAGGACCTCGTGGTGTGGAGGGCTGGATGAACAGTAGACGGTGGAGGGGTGCCCGTGGAGGGGTGGTTGAACAGTAGCCGGTGGAGTAGCACGCGGTGGAGGCTGGATGAAAGGGAGCCCGTGGAGGCTGGATGAAAGGGAGCCCGTGGAGGCTGGAGGAGGTCGACGGTAGCCCGTGGAGGCTGGAGGAGGTCGACGGTGGAGATGAACAGTATCCCATGGAGTCCTGTTTTGCGGTACGCCACAGCCCTCCCGATGAACAAGACCCGTTTGACCAGTGGCGCTCCAACACAAGTCCGTTTCGTCCGTTTTGCGGTACGCCACACCCCTCCCGATGAACAGGACCCCCGTTTCGACCGTAGCACTCCAACACAAGTCCGTTTCGCCCGTTTTGCGGTACGCCACACCCCTCCCGATCAACAGGACCCCCGTTTCGACCGTAGGAGATCTGTTTCCTCCATTTTGCGGTACGCCAGACCCCTCCCGATGAACAGGATCCCGTTTCGAACATGGCCGGTCGAACACAAGGCTGTTTGCTCCGTTCTGCGGTACGCCAGGCCTCGTTTCCATTTTCCATCGCCTGTTCCGTCCAAGCCCTCCCGATGAACACGACGACGCATTCCGTTCCGACCCAGCCGGTTGGCTCCCACGCGTTCCGTTGCCTCCCGATGAACACGACGGATTCCGTTGCCTCCCCATGAACACGACGCATTTCGTTGCCTCCCCATGAACACGACGACGACGCTGTTTCTCCGTTCCGACCCAGCCATGTACACGAGCCCTGGCCACGCGTGCGTGTCGAAAGTAGGCGTTCGAGACCCGCCGTATGTACACATACGTGGCCGTATTTTCTTTCTTGCACCCTGGCCGCTGTACGTACGTGTACATGCTAAGTGTGCGCCTCTACTACGACACGCGCGCGCCTCTACATCGACCAGCATATATGTATGTACACGTTCGCGACCAGAATGACAACGCTACGTACGCTTCGACCAGGTGGGTCCCGACTGTCAGGCACTTCCTTGCCTGCGAAGATGTAGCCAGGGTCCCAGCGATGTGGGCGAATCGTTTTTTGCCCGGACGCACTTCCTTGCGTGCGAAGGAGTAGCTGGTGGGTCCCAGCAGTCAAGGGGGCGAATCATTTTTTTTCCGGACGCACTTCCTTGCGTGCGAAGATGTAGCTGGTGTGTCCCAGCAGTCAGGGGGGCGAATCGTTTTTTGTCCCGGACGCACTTTGTTGCGTGCGAAGATGTAGCTGGTGGGTCCCAGCAGTCAGGGGGCGAATCATTTTTTTTGCCCGGGCGCACTTCCTTGCGTGCGAAGATGTAGCTGGTGGGTCCCAATGATCCACGAAGCCGAATCGTTTTGTGGTTTTTTGCCCGGACGCACTTTCTTGCGTGCGAAGGTGTAGCTGGTGGGTCCCAGCAGTCAGGGGGGAAACGTTTTTTTCGCGAAATATGGTGGCCCGTCCGGTGGGTCCCGGCTGTCAGGTGGAGGAATAATTATTTTGCACGTAATAAGGAGGCACTTCCTTGCGGCCGCCGTGGACCCAGCTGTCAGCGTCTCCACGCCTGATACTCTTCCTATGGAAGTCGATCGTTGACCACATTGACCACGCCGCGCGCCAAGAGTACCACGCAGCGGTGGACGACGGCGAGGACTAGGAAGGGACGACGCGAGCGGGAAGACGCAGCGATGGATGCCCTACGAAGATGAGTACGAGGTTCCGCTGAGTTAAGGCGGTGTGAGGCTGTCGTCGCCGCAGAATAACGAGGGTGTGGGTGAGTAGAGGATGGCACAGCTAGCGGTGGGAGTAGTAGGGGGCGGTGAGGACTCCGCGGTATCACAGCCGGCCACGGGAGGCAGGAGCATGCGGCACGACCGGCGCTGCTTTGGGCGGCTAGAGAACGAAGACCAGAGGTTGAATAAGCACTACGGCCGTTGGATGGACATCGTACAGTCGCTGGAGTATTGACTAAGTTGACAAAGCCCTCCGTCCCGTCAACTTAGTAGGCCCACAAGTCAGATCGCCACTATCGGGTCCCGACTAGCGGGGGAGTATTCATTTTTTTTGCGTAATAAGGAGGCTCTTCCTTGTGTGCGAAGATATAGCTGGTAGGTCCAAGATGTCAGCGGCGGTAACATTTTTTTCGCGAAATACAGAGGCCCTTTCGGTGGCTCCCAGATGTCAGGTGAAGGAATCATTATTTTGCGCGTAATAAGGAGGCATTTCCTTGCATGCGGCCGTGGACCCAGCTGTCAGCCTCTCCACGTACAGTCCACTTCAGATGCATGTCGGTCATTGACCACGTTGACCAGGCCGCACCGAGAGCACCAGGGCGGTGGACGACGGCGAGGCCTAGGAAGGGAACGACACGGAGGTAGGGAAGACTCGACAGTTGTTTCCCACGCGGAGGGGAGTATGACTATACGAGGCTTTACTGGTTCGTTTGCCGTCGCCGGAGAATAACAGCAGGTGTGGGTGAGTAGAGGGATGGCTAGGCCAGCGATGGGAGTACGGTGGGGCGGTGAGGCCTGCGCGGCAACACAGCCGTCAAGGGAGGAGGGAGCAGGCAGTCCATGGCGCTTGTTTGAGCGGCCGAGCAGAAGAAGAAGAGATTGAAGAAGACGACGGCGGTTGGATGGAAATCCAACAAATCCGCTTGTGCGTCAACCTTTTTTTAGGAAAGCCTCAAATCTGTGGAAAACAACATACAACCCATCTGCCATTATTTCTAATAATTTACAGCCCATTTGCTAATTCTTAAGTTTTTTTTGGAGCCCATATTCTTTTTGTTAGCATTACAGCCCATATTGTGGTCACGGTGAAAAAATTATACGAAATTTTGCATATTTCGGTTCCGTCCGAACCGTTTTTAATCCCGAAATTTCGAGTCACATTCAAAATGATTTTAAAAATAAATGTATATCAATATAAAATCCAACTAATTGTCCACGCATAAAAATAAATGCAATTTAAAATCTCGAAATGAAAAATAGATATTTGAAACTAATTGCCGGCTTGATGTGTTTTAAAAATGTACATCCCATTTCTCATTACTGATAGGCCATTTTCTCGGCCAGCCGAATGAAGCTCTCCTCGTCTTGAAAGATTTGCAGCCCAACAGGCCCCGACAAAGCGACTTACTTGGCAAATCACAAAAATTGGGTTGTGGCCGTGGACCCACCGCCAGCCTCTCCGCATCTGATACTCTTCCGATGGAAGTCGGTCATTGACCACATTGACCACGCCGCACCGAGAGCACCAAGGCGGTGGACGACGGCGAGGCCTAGGAATGGGACAACGCGTAGCTGGGGAAGACGCGGCCGTGGATGCCCACGCGGAGAGGAGTACGAGGGATCACTGGTTCGGCTGCGGCGTGAGGCTGCCGTCCTCGCAGAATAACCGGGGGTGTGGGTGAGTAGAGGGATGCCCTGGGCTAGCGGTGGGAGTAGTAGGGGCGGTGAGGCCTCCGCGGCATCACAGCCGGCCACGAGAGGCAGGAGCACGGAGCACGTGGCACGACCGCGGCTTTGGGCGGCCGGAGCAAGAAGACCAGAGGTTGAAGAAGCACTATGGCCGTTGGATGGACATCATACGGTCACTGGAGCTAGAATCGTTCATATTGACTAAGTTGACAAAGCCCTCCGTCCTCGTCAACTTGGTAGGCCCACAAATCAGCCACCCACTATGGTGGGTCCCAGCTAGCAGGGGGGTATTCATTTTTTTTGTGCGTAATAAGGAGGCACTTCCTTGCGTGCAAAGATATAGCTGGTGGGTCCAACCTGTCACCTGGAGGAACGTTTTTTTCGCAAAATACAGAAGCCCTTCCCACGTACAGTCCACGTATAGTGCGTAATAAGGAGGAACTTTCCTTGCGTGCGACCATGGACCTCATGGGTCCCAGCTGTCAGGCTCGCCACGTATAGTCCTCTTCCGATGACTCTCGTATGTTGACCACGCCGCGCCGAGCGCACCGAGGCGGTGGACGACGGCGAGGCCCCAGACTGGAACGACCCGGAGATGGGGAAGACGCGGCAGTGGAGTCGCAGATGGAGAGGAGTGGGAAACTTGACTGGTTCGGGTGCGGGGTGGGCCTACACTCGGCAGAGAATAACAGGAGGTGTGGAGTGGAGGGATGGCCTGGCCGTCGGCGGGGTAGCGTTTTGCTGAGGAGCACAAAACAACGCCGCTGGACGCCGAAGGCTGGAGCAGGCGGTTCCGGCAGCGCTGGGGGAAGAAGACGAGAGATTGAAGAAGAATGCCGGCCGTTGGATGTAAATCCAACGCCTTCTTAGGCTTCGACCTACTGGCCCACATGTCAGCCAGTCCATTTGTTTTTTAGTCCATTTGGTGGGCTGGGTGAAATAATGATGTAGCATCTATGCAGCCCGTTTAAATCCCATTTGCATTTTTCTCGAAATCCGTAGACTTGCTGGGCTGGGTGAAAATATCATGTTGGGCTAGACGGAGAAATGTTATAAAAACATAAACACATGATTGCACGTCTATTACTGCATTGGTCAGTAAAATCTTTGCAAGCTTATGTACGCAATCACTAGGAGTTAACTTGCCAAGTTATATATAAACAATTATTATTATTATTTTGTAAGAACTTTCAACTTACGAAATAAAATATCATTTAAATTTGATGAGTTAATAGTACGTGGGGTATTATTATTTTTTAGGCTAGGCACGTGGGGACAGTTGAGTTGGTTCTAGGGAAAAGTACTTGGGAGAAAACTCAGTTTACATCGAAAAAGAAAGTGGGAGAAAATTCAAAGACTTGTGGGTCCACACGAGGAGGGAATATGTTGGGAGGAAGGAGATTCAAAAATGCACGGCCGAGTGAACTAGTTTTTTTAATGGACAAGTGAACTAGTTACATACATAAGCAAATAGCCACTAAAAAAGCAATCATGTTAATGGGTTCTTAAAATAAATATTTCGGACAAAACAGATAATTACGACACATAGGCTAATGCATGAAACACTCAGATGATAAAGGTGCTTATAAACAGATAAAGTACAACATCTAGACCTTCCTGGCACGCTTGATCATGACGCTGCGGCTGTCCGTGTACTCGTCGGTTACGGGAAGCAGACACGCCCTCATGTCCAAGATCTGCCTGTACATGTCGTAGCATGCGTATGCGTCCTTGGCCGCATAGGTTATGTAGGCTAGATTCAGAGGTACCTCCCACGTGTTCAGGTCGTCTTCTTTCATGTTGGCGTATCAGGGGTCGATGATGGTCTTAGCGAAGTCAACCACGGAGTCCTTCTCCTACCCGTTGCTGATGATCTTGTATTGCTTCTAGATGTCGACAAGCTTGTTGCACCAAATGGCCGAATCGTCGCGTTCTTCCTTCTCTCCACCGTAGCGAAGGTGCAGTCGGCGCTGCCGATGAAACTGGTGAATGCTCCAGAACCTGGTGCAGCCATAGGACTGAGGCGAGGCAGAGCTTCACCGAGTTCGTATCATTGGTGTACATCACATTCAACTTGGTGCAGCCATAGGACTGAACGGCGAACTCAAAGGGGAACTCCTTGCTGAAGTCCATATCCAGCAGGCTCACCCCTCGGATCGCCATTGGAGTCTCTTCGAGTGAACGAGTGTGTAGGCGGCGGTAGCAGTTCGTTCTTCAGCTCTTGGGGAACCGGATTCAACAAGAAGCTGAGTGTGTACAGCAACAACAAGTTACTACCCTCCCTCATCCTCTGCCGCCCGGCAGAAGATGCACGCCAGCGCATTCAAACACCTCCATTAAGAAACCTACTCCGCCAGACTTCTCGTTCACGAGCCGGTCTCAGATTGGTACTGTAATAACAGGAGTTAGTGGTCACTTTACTTAAATTTAATTAGCTTTAATAGAAATTTATACTTAAAACAAGCAATGCATTGGCTCGTTCTATCGGTGCCACAGGATCAACATGCACAACAATTCAATTATTATTCTCGTGGACGCATTTACGATCAGCACATTTGTCACATTTTCACAAAGATAATACTACCAAGTTTGAACTGTTTGTTATGGTTGTTGTCCTCTGCATCATCATGCCGTGTTTCCCAGCTTGCAAGATTCAGAACCAACAAATAAGGTCCAAATAATAAGTACAACAAAGATGCCTACACATCTCATTGATTCTCAGCTTGCAAGATTTATAACCAACAAATAAGATCCAAATAATAAGTACAACAAAGATGCCTACACATCTCATTGATTCCTAGCTTGCAAGATTCAGAACCAACAAATAAGATTCAAATAATAAGTACAACAAAGATGCCTACACATCTCATTGATTCCAAGCTTGCAAGATTCAGAACCAACCAATTAGAGCCTTTTGATAAAGTGAATATCGGGATTAAATCCATTTTGGCTAGCCATGTCATACAATCGAAGAACTTGGCGAATGCTCTTGACCGTCACAACATCTGTAGTTGAGTATTCCTTTTTGCACGACACAAACAAGGAGACACGAGAGCATGATTTCACTTTAATAGCGGCCTCCTTGAACTCAACCTGCAGCTCCACTAGGATGAAGTCTGCCTGGAGTTCCATGATTCAATTCATGCGCCTTTTCATAGTTCAATTAAATGAAGCAAAGATTGCATCATTCAGCTAGCAAGGAGTACTTGCTCTCGTGAGCTGGCAGGTTCTTCTTTAGTAGTTGCACTAAAATTGAGGAACATTAAGGTTGGCTGTTCGGCTCATGTAAGGTGCAACTATAATTTTCTTATCCTTTTGTGCAGTTTTACTAAAATAAAGTGCCATTGTGGTGACAGTGACGGCTCCATCTTGCAAAGGCTAATAAAATGTTGCACGAGATTACCAGCAGAACTTGACGAAGATTTTGGAAACTCCAATCACCATTTCGTGCAGTTCCACCAAAATTGAGAGATGTTGCGCACGTGACATTTTAGTTGAACTGCACAAGACACTTATTCCAAAAAAAAGTGTTTTGTGCAGTTCACCAAAAGGTCACAATAGCAACAAGGTGAAATGGATATCCCTATCTGCACAAAAGATAGAAAGTAAACAATTGCTGGTCAATAAGAATATACTGAAACATATACAAAATGAAAAGAAGCATCTTAATTATGTTCATGGCAATCACGCAAGGACGGTAGAAATTTTAAAAGCGTCGACAATGCTTCATGTTACCGAAGCATTACGATCAACAATGAGATTCCTCAAATATGGGATTACTTTAATGGTGGCATTGCTTGTTTACCAGACACAGTAAATCAATAGCAGCTAAAGAGTTGGTTTAAGGGCATGGGACCGTGGGGACACCAGGACACTCAGCAGCGTAAAGGAGCAACTTACTTATCATACTGGGGAAAACAGCAGGAGTGCCATTTGTAACACAGTTTAATTGCATCTTATCACTGGAGGCATCTATTATATGTAAAAAGTACTTGACGGGATCACCAGAATAAAGTTAATTAGTTAAGAAAATCCCATAATAATTAGAAACATCCGACCTTTAATTCGATTTGCCTATTTCCAATCAAAAAAGTATAACCGTTAGATATACGTAAACCAAGTGGGACCGTAACATGAGAAAAGAAAAAACAATCTGTCACGCTCACAAAAGGTTGGACCATGCCACCAGGCCGCCATCCAAAAAAAAGCGGTCTAACCATCCCACACACACAAAAAACTGAGCATCATGTTAAAAAAAACTAAGCATGAAAAGATGATGGATCGGACCCCCTCCCCCTCCCCCTCCCCCCAAAACAAACTAAGCTGCCAGACTTTTCCAAAAAAAAGTTGAGCGATTAGGACATTCCAAAAAAAATAAAGACTTAGGCCTACACGTAAAAATTGAGTGATACAAAAATGAGCAAGTTAAACTGACATTCCAAAAAAAACTCTAAGCAACCAGATTATCCCGTAAAAAAACTGAGCGATTAGGTCATCCGAAAAAATAAAAACTTAGTTGTGAGCTATCAGACCATCACAACAACAAAAAAACAAGCGACAAAACCATTCCAAAAAAATGAGCGATTAGGTCGTCTCAAAAAATAAAAACTTAGGCGTACAGGTAAAAACTAAGCGATAAAATAATGAGCAACCAGACATAAAAAAAACTCAACGACCAGGCTATAAAGAAACTGAGGGATTAGCCATCCCAAAATATAAAAAAATAGTCATACAGCTTGTACCATCACACAAGTAATTGGACCATCCAAAATAAAAAAACTGACACGTACTGGGTAAAATCTCTCGGCAAGCAAACATGGCCAAACTCTCCAGATGCTTCCAAAAAGACACACCATCATGTACAGTACATTGATGCAATCTCGCCCAACAAATCGGAGCGATGCCACACCAAAAACATGGCCGGTGAAATAAAGAGCGCTCAGACCATCAAAAAAAAAACTGACGGCCAGACTATCCCGAAGAAACTGAGCAATTAGGCTATTCCCAAAGAGAAGAAAGACATACAGGTTGTAACATCCTGCAAGCCATTGGCCCATCCAAAGTAAAAAAAATGCATACAGTGTAAGATCTCTCGGCAACCAAACATGCCCAATTCACAAAATACATTCAGAAAACACACTATTCTGTACATAGATGCAATCTGTCCCAACACATCCAAACACTCACCGATAATATGCAAAGATTTTATTTTCCAAACAGAAACATCTCCCAACAAACAAACATGGCCAAACTCTCAAAATACTTTCAAAAAACACACTATCCTGTATATAGAGTACAACTTCTACGTCATCTTCCTCCGGCGAACAACAGTTCAGGTGAACCAAAGATTTCAGAAATTTTTGAATTTATCATAGTTTTTTGATTGTACTGTACACTCGAGCTCATATGAGCTAGAGCAGACCAGGCTATACTTCCATGTACATAGATGCAATCCCTGGAATAGATTCTCGCCGATATACACATAGGTGCAACCTCTTGAACCAAACAAATTATCTCTCTACACAACCAAATCTCATGTCCCTCAGCATCCAAGAAACCTCTTTTCCATCGTGCAATATTATAGAGTACAACTTCTACAACAATCTCTCCAAACAAATAGAAATTATCAGCGATGAACAAAGACGTAGTCTCTCCAAAAAAAAATCCAAACTCTCGCTAACAATATTTGGGATTCGATCTCTCCAAACAAAATACATCTCCACTGTTCAAAAATCCTCTCTTTCAATTGTGCAAGGTTTTAGAATACAACATCTACATCATATTCCTCTAGCAAACTACACTTCGGTTGAACTTCCTCCTCCCAGTGGCATTCAACATTGAATATCAACCAAAGTGCTGGGTTATGTAATGGTACACGGATGGCGATTTTCAACTCTGAAGAAGATTGATATAAGCACCCAGATAATAACTGAAACTCATGTAGGAGAAAGTCATATGTTGCAAAAATAGTCATCTCACTGACTAAATCAACATTGCCATTTGTTGTAAAAAGGAGACAACATCATAAATTAGTTTGCTTTGCTATGACTATCAACAAAAGCCAGGGTCAATCTGTATACAAGGTAGGACTATATCTACCTAATAAAGTTTACACACATGGATAGTTATACATCGGATAATGGTAAATGATGAAGGTAGGAACGAGGATGTTGTGGTCAAGACTAAAGTTTATAAAAAATATTCTAATGATATATATAATTAGTTCACTACAAAATATGCTGAAAATAAAATCCGATATGGCAGGTAGAATATGGTGTACTATCGTGCCAAAAGTATTTCCAACATGCATCAACAGGTGGAAATACATAATTACTACCAAACAACAACAATCTATATTATGTGATTCTTGATTCTACATGCTTATTATTGAATGCAACAAACCAATACTGAGAGCGTCAAGACATTTTCATATTGCGTATCTACAACGCAATCAGACCCGTTTCTCATATTCTGCTATTACATATTATTTTTTCTTTGTGAAATATTGAAGACCAATTGTGAGAGCATGTTGGGACATTTATATTACGATAATTTGAAGTCTATATTCGGTTCTACGAGACAACCAACCTCAATGCAGCGAATCAAGAAAGTAAGTTGATGTGAGCTATCCGCAGCGTCAATTATTCAGTTAGCGAGAGAATTAGGAAAGGGAATGGTATCGGGAAGATGAACATTCTCACAGTGTGAAAGTAGGAGTTGTGTAAAGAAGAACCAAGAAGTTAATCTGACTCTAGAATGGTAGAGTGAAGAATCATACTGATGGGATCCGTCAAATAAATGACTTTTTGTCAATGCACCTTGGTACTATCAGTACACATTATGCCAAATATATCAAGGTTTAATTGGTAATAAGAAAAATGTTTTCTCTCTCAGTGTCTACCCTTGATACTGCTGAAAAATATGTAAGAAAATCAGATAATAAACTATATACGAAAAAAAGAGATTGGTATGTCTAGCAAACAATATAAATTCAACATATAAGCCACCCTTGGTTACAGGCGGTCCACGTCTATGGAACCAAATACCTACCAAGAATTTTTTATGGAAATGTATATACTATATACATAAATTAAATTAATTTCAGTACAAGATTACTAAATGAACATGCCAACCTTGCATACCGGTAGAAAATTAACCTGTGACTACACGAAAACAATCAGAACTATTGAATTTCTGTTTACAGAAAAAACTAACCAACATGATAAAAAGGTCGGCAAAAAATAAATGAAATTTTGAGAATGTTTTCGTTCATAATACCATAGCTGGTACAGCAAGCATAATTAGAAGTAAAGAATTACGAGACAACACATATATTTATGTATCATAAGAGACTTGAACACTAAAAATTGTTTCCACATTAAAAGAGTAATGTTCAGAAAAAGGGTAATCATAATCATGACAAGATTTGTAAATATAATCATCACTACTTTTTATAGCATAAGTTTCATCACAATAATCATCATAAGTAGCAACTTCGTTCTCATCATAATCGATTGAAACCTCTCCCAAGATAGTGGAATCACTAAATAAAGTTGACACTCTTCCAAATCCACTTTCATATTCATCACAATAAAATTCAACATCCTCCAAAATAGTGGGATCACTACTTCCTAAAGTTGACACTCTCCCAAGATAATGGTAAATGATGAAGGTAGGAACGAGGATGTTGTGGTATAGACTAAAGTTTATAAAAAATATTCTAATGATATATATAATTAGTTCACTACAAAATATGCTAAAAATAAAATCCGATATGGCAGGTAGAATATGGTGTACTACCGTGCCAAAGTATTTCCAACATGCATCAACAGGTGGAAATACATCATTACTACCAAACAACAACAATCTATATTATGTGAATCTTGATTCTACATGCTTATTATTGAATGCAACTAACCAATACTGAGAGCGTCAAGACATTTTCATATTGCGTATGTACAATGCAATCAGACCCGTTTCTCATATTCTGCTATTACATATTATTTTTTATTTTTGAAATATTGAAGTCCAATTGTGAGAGCATGTTGGGACATTTATATTACGATAATTTGAAGTCTATATTCGGTTCTACGAGACAACCAACCTCAATGCAGCGAATCAAGAAAGTAAGTTGATGTGAGCTATCCGGCAGCGTCAATTATTCAGTTAGCAGAGAGAATTAGGAAAGGGGAATGGTATCAGGGAAGATGAACATTCTCACAGTGTGAAAGTAGGAGTTGTGTAAAGAAGAACCAAGAAGTTAATCTGACTCTAGAATGGTAGAGTGAAGAATCATACTGATGGGATCCGTCAAATAAATGACTTTTTGTCAATGCACCTTGGTACTATCAGTACACATTATGCCAAATATATCAAGGTTTAATTGGTAATAAGAAAAATGTTTGCTCTCTCGATTGTCTACCCTTGATCTTGCTGAAAAATATGTAAGAAAATCAGATAATAAACTATATACTGAAAAAAGAGATTGGTATGTCTAGCAAACAATATAAATTCAACATATAAGCCACCCTTGGTTACGGTAGGTCCACGTCTATGGAACCAAATACCTACCAAGAATTTTTTATGGAAATGTATATACTATATACATAAATTAAATTAATTTCAAGACAAGATTACTAAATGAACATGCCAACCTTGCATACCGGTAGAAAATTAACTCGTGACTACACGAAAACAATCGAACTATTGAATTTCTGTTTACGTAAAAAACTAACCAACATGATAAAAAGGTCGGCAAAAAATAAATGAAATTTTGAGAATGTTTTCGTTCATAATACCATAGCTGGTACAGCAAGCATAATTAGAAGTAAAGAATTACGAGACAACACATATATTTATGTAGCATAAGAGACTTGAACACTAAAAAAATTGTTTCCACATTAAAAGAGTAATGTTCAGAAAAAGGGTAATCATAATCATGACAAGATTTGTAAATATAATCATCACTACTTTTTATAGCATAAGTTTCATCACAATGATCATCATAAGTAGCAACTTCGTTCTCATCATAATCGATTGAAACCTCTCCCAAGATAGTGGAATCACTAAATAAAGTTGACACTCTTCCAAATCCACTTTCATATTCATCACAATAAAATTCAACATCCTCCAAAATAGTGGGATCACTACTTCCTAAAGTTGACACTCTCCCAAGATAATGGTAAATGATGAAGGTAGGAACGAGGATGTTGTGGTCAAGACTAATGTTTATAAAAAATATTCTAATGATATATATAATTAGTTCACTAAAAAATATGCTGAAAATAAAATCCGATATAGCAGGTAGAATATGGTGTACTATCAGTGCAAAGTATTTCCAACATGCATCAACAGGTGGAAATACATCATTACTACCAAACAACAACAATCTATATTATGTGATTCTTGATTCTACATGCTTATTATTGAATGCAACAAACCAATACTAAGAGCGTCAAGTCATTTTTATATTGCGTATGTACAACGCAATCAGACCCGTTTCTCATATTCTGCTATTACATATTATTTTTTCTTTGTGAAATATTGAAGACCAATTGTGAGAGCATGTTGGGACATTTATATTACGATAATTTGAAATCTATATTCGGTTCTACGAGACAACCAACCTCAATGCAGCGAATCAAGAAAGTAAGTTGATGTGAGCTATCCGGCAGCGTCAATTATTCAGTTAGCAGAGAGAATTACGAAAGGGGAATGGTATCGGGGAAGATGAACATTCTCACAGTGTGGAAGTAGGAGTTGTGTAAAGAAGAACCAAGAAGTTAATCTGACTCTAGAATGGTAGAGTGAAGAATCATACTGATGGGATCCACTAAATAAATGACTTTTAGTCAATGCACCTTGGTACTATCAGTACACATTATGCAAAATATATCAAGGTTTAATTGGTAATAAGAAAAATGTTTGCTCTCTCAGTGTCTACCCTTGATACTGCTGAAAAATATGTAAGAAAATCAGATAATAAACTATATACGAAAAAGAGATTGGTATGTCTAGCAAACAATATAAATTCAACATATAAGCCACCCTTGGTTACAATCGTCCACGTCTATGGAACCAAATACCTACCAAGAATTTTTATGGAAATGTATATACTATATACATAAATTAAATTAATTTCAGTACAAGATTACTAAATGAACATGCCAACCTTGCATACCGTAGAAAACTAACCTATGACTACACGAAAACAATCAGAACTATTGAATTTACTGTTACGGAAAAAACTAACCAACATGATAAAAAAGGTCGGCAAAAAAATAAATGAAATTTTGAGAATGTTTTCGTTCATAATACCATAGCTGGTACAGCAAGCATAATTAGAAGTAAAGAATTACGAGACAACACATATATTTATGTATCATAGGAGACTTGAACACTAAAATTGTTTCCACATTAAAAGAGTAATGTTCAAAAAGGGTAATCATAATCATGACAAGATTTGTAAATATAATCATCACTACTTTTTATAGCATAAGTTTCATCACAATAATCATCATAAGTAGCAACTTCGCTCTCATCATAATCGATTGAAACCTCTCCCAAGATAGTGGAATCACTAAATAAAGTTGACACTCTTCCAAATCCACTTTCATTTTCATAACAATAAAATTCAACATACTAAAAAATATTGGGATCACTACTTCCTAAAGTTGTAACTCTCCCAAGATTATGGTAAATGATGAAGGTAGGAACGAGGATGTTGTGGTCAAGACTAAAGTTTATAAAAAATATTCTAATGATATATATAATTAGTTCACTACAAAATATGCTGAAAATAAAATCCGATATGGCAGGTAGAATATGGTGTACTACCGTGCCAAAGTATTTCCAACATGCATCAACAGGTGGAAATACATCATTACTACCAAACAACAACAATCTATATTATGTGAATCTTGATTCTACATGCTTATTATTGAATGCAACTAACCAATACTGAGAGTGTCAAGACATTTTCATATTGCGTATGTACAATGCAATCAGACCCGTTTCTCATATTCTGCTATTACATATTATTTTTTATTTGTGAAATATTGAAGACCAATTGTGAGAGCATGTTGGGACATTTATATTACGATAATTTGAAGTCTATATTCGGTTCTCTGAGACAACCAACCTCAATGCAGCGAATCAAGAAAGTAAGTTGATGTGAGCTATCCGGGCGTCAATTATTCAGTTAGCGAGAGAGAATTAGGAAATGGGAATGGTATCGGGAAGATGAACATTCTCACAGTGTGAAAGTAGGAGTTGTGTAAAGAAGAACCAAGAAGTTAATCTGACTCTAGAATGGTAGAGTGAAGAATCATACTGATGGGATCCGTCAAATAAATGACTTTTTGTCAATGCACCTTGGTACTATCAGTACACATTATGCCAAATATATCAAGGTTTAATTGGTAATAAGAAAAATGTTTGCTCTCTCAGTGTCTACCCTTGATACTGCTGAAAAATATGTAAGAAAATCAGATAATAAACTATATACGAAAAAGAGATTGGTATGTCTAGCAAACAATATAAATTCAACATATAAGCCACCCTTGGTTCTGACTGGTCCACGTCTATGGAACCAAATACCTACCAAGAATTTTTTTATGGAAATGTATATACTATATACATAAATTAAATTAATTTCAGTACAAGATTACTAAATGAACATGCCAACCTTGCATACCGGTAGAAAATTAACCTATGACTACACGAAAACAATCAGAACTATTGAATTTCTGTTTACAGAAAAAACTAACCAACATGATAAAAAGGTCGGCAAAAAAATAAATGAAATTTTGAGAATGTTTTCGTTCATAATACCATAGCTGGTACAGCAAGCATAATTAGAAGTAAAGAATTATGAGACAACACATATATTCATGTAGCATAAGAGACTTGAACACTAAAAATTGTTTCCACATTAAAAGAGTAATGTTCAGAAAAAGGGTAATCATAATCATGACAAGATTTGTAAATATAATCATCACTACTTTTTATAGCATAAGTTTCATCACAATGATCATCATAAGTAGCAACTTCGTTCTCATCATAATCGATTGAAACCTCTCCCAAGATAGTGGAATCACTAAATAAAGTTGACACTCTTCCAAATCCACTTTCATATTCATCACAATAAAATTCAACATCCTCCAAAATAGTGGGATCACTACTTCCTAAAGTTGACACTCTCCCAAGATAATGGTAAATGATGAAGGTAGGAACGAGGATGTTGTGGTCAAGACTAAAGTTTATAAAAATATTCTAATGATATATATAATTAGTTCACTAAAAATATGCTGAAAAATAAAATCCGATATAGCAGGTAGAATATGGTGTACTATCATACAAAGTATTTCCAACATGCATCAACAGGTGGAAATACATCATTACTACCAAACAACAACAATCTATATTATGTGATTCTTGATTCTACATGCTTATTATTGAATGCAACAAACCAATACTAAGAGCGTCAAGTCATTTTCATATTGCGTATGTACAATGCAATCAGACCCGTTTCTCATATTCTGCTATTACATATTATTTTTTCTTTGTGAAATATTGAAGACCAATTGTGAGAGCATGTTGGGACATTTATATTACGATAATTTGAAGTCTATATTCGGTTCTACGAGAGAACCAACCTCAATGCAAATAATCAAGAAAGTAAGTTGATGTGAGCTATCCGGCGTCAATTATTCAGTTAGCGAGAGAATTAGGAAAGGGAATGGTATCGGGAAGATGAACATTCTCACAAAGTGTGAAAGTAGGAGTTGTGTAAAGAAGAACCAAGAAGTTAATCTAACTCTAGAATGGTAGAGTGAAGAATCATACTGATGGGATCCGTCAAATAAATGACTTTTTGTCAATGCACCTTGGTACTATCAGGACACATTATGCCAAATATATCAAGGTTTAATTGGTAATAAGAAAAATGTTTGCTCTCTCAGTGTCTACCCTTGATACTGCTGAAAATATGTAAGAAAATCAGATAATAAACTATATACGAAAAAAGAGATTGGTATGTCTAGCAAACAATATAAATTCAACATATAAGCCACCCTTGGTTACGATTGGTCCACGCCTATGGAACCAAATACCTACCAAGAATTTTTTATGGAAATGTATATACTATATACATAAATTAAATTAATTTCAGTACAAGATTACTAAATGAACATGCCAACCTTGCATACCGGTAGAAAATTAACCTATGACTACACGAAAACAATCAGAACTATTGAATTTCTGTTTACAGAAAAAACTAACCAACCTGATAAAAAGGTCGGCAAAAAAATAAATGAAATTTTGAGAATGTTTTCGTTCATAATACCATAGCTGGTACAGCAAGCATAATTAGAAGTAAAGAATTACGAGACAACACATATATTCATGTAGCATAAGAGACTTGAACACTAAAAATTGTTTCCACATTAAAAGAGTAATGTTCAGAAAAAGGGTAATCATAATCATGACAAGATTTGTAAATATAATCATCACTACTTTTTATAGCATAAGTTTCATCACAATGATCATCATAAGTAGCAACTTCGTTCTCATCATAATCGATTGAAACCTCTCCCAAGATAGTGGAATCACTAAATAAAGTTGACACTCTTCCAAATCCACTTTCATATTCATCACAATAAAATTCAACATCCTCCAAAATAGTGGGATCACTACTTCCTAAAGTTGACACTCTCCCAAGATAATGGTAAATGATGAAGGTAGGAACGAGGATGTTGTGGTCAAGACTAAAGTTTATAAAAAATATTCTAATGATATATATAATTAGTTCACTAAAAAATATGCTGAAAATAAAATCCGATATAGCAGGTAGAATATGGTGTACTACCGTGCCAAAGTATTTCCAACATGCATCAACAGGTGGAAATACATCATTACTACCAAACAACAACAATCTATATTATGTGATTCTTGATTCTACATGCTTATTATTGAATGCAACAAACCAATACTAAGAGCGTCAAGTCATTTTCATATTGCGTATGTACAATGCAATCGCACCTGCTTCTCATATTCTGCTATTACATATTATTTTTTCTTTGTGAAATATTGAAGACCAATTGTGAGAGCATGTTGGGACATTTATATTACGATAATTTGAAGTCTATATTCGGTTCTACGAGAGAACCAACCTCAATGCAGCGAATCAAGAAAGTAAGTTGATGTGAGCTATCCGGCAGCGTCAATTATTCAGTTAGCAGAGAGAATTAGGAAAGGGGAATGGTATCGGGGAAGATGAACATTCTCACAGTGTGAAAGTAGGAGTTGTGTAAAGAAGAACCAAGAAGTTAATCTAACTCTAGAATGGTAGAGTGAAGAATCATACTGATGGGATCCGTCAAATAAATGACTTTTTGTCAATGCACCTTGGTACTATCAGGACACATTATGCCAAATATATCAAGGTTTAATTGGTAATAAGAAAAATGTTTGCTCTCTCAGTGTCTACCCCTTATATTGCTGAAAAATATGTAAGAAAATCAGATAATAAACTATATACGAAAAAGAGATTGGTATGTCTAGCAAACAATATAAATTCAACATATAAGCCACCCTTGGTTCTGACTGGTCCACGTCTATGGAACCAAATACCTACCAAGAATTTTTTTATGGAAATGTATATACTATATACATAAATTAAATTAATTTCAGTACAAGATTACTAAATGAACATGCCAACCTTGCATACCGGTAGAAAATTAACCTATGAATACACGAAAACAATCGTAACTATTGAATTTCTGCTACGTAAAAACTAACCAACATGATAAAAAGGTCGGCAAAAAAATAAATGAAATTTTGAGAATGTTTTCGTTCATAATACCATAGCTGGTACAACAAGTGTCTGTGTCAAAACCGGCGGATCTCGGGTAGGGGGTCCCGAATTGTGCGTCTAGGCAGATGGTAACAGGAGACAAGGGACACAATGTTTTTACCCAGGTTCGGGCCCTCTCGATGGAGGTAAAACCCTACTCCTGCTTGATTAATAGAGTAGATCTACCACGAGATCAAGGAGGCTAAACCCTAGAAGCTAGCCTATGGTATGATTGTTGATGTTGTAGTTGTTGTGTCCTACTGACTAAAACCCTCCGGTTTATATAGACACCGGATAGGTTAGGGTTACATAGAGTCGGTTACAATGGTAGGAGATCTACATATCCGTATCGCCAAGCTTGCCTTCCACGCCAAGGAAAGTCCCATCTGGACACGGGACGAAGTCTTCAATCTTGTATCTTCATAGTTTTGGAGTCCGGCCGTGACGATAGTTCGGCTATCCGGACACCCCCTAGTCCGGGACTCCCTCAGTAGCCCCTAAACCTGGCTTCAATGACGATGAGTCCGGCGCGCATATTGTCTTCGGCATTGCAAGGCGGGTTCCTCCTCCGAATACTTCATAGAAGGTTTTGAACACAAGGATAGTGTCCGCTCTGCAAAACAAGTTCCACATAACACCGTAGAGAATAACCTTTGCACAGATCTGCTGACGTATTCCGCGGCGTGACATCACACCACGGCCAGGCCTTTATATGAATCGTTTTTTACTGTTCCACCTCAGCGTGTTTAGCGAGGCAGTTTCCTTGGCACGTCCTATCAAAGCGTAGATCGTGCCCCCTTATTCCGGGATTCTCATCAATACGGACGTGGGTAACCCAACCAGGCCCGTTAGCCTGCCTCCTCTATCAAAGGCGAGTCCTAATCGACCACGGGGTGGGCTCTTGGTATTCAACCTCTTTATAATGAGACCAAGGCCCTCTTCTTTTTACACCCTCCATCGAAGTTCGCCTCGCGCTTGAGTTCCAACACCCAAAGCTTCAGATTCAGCGCTTGGACTTTCGGCGATGTCCGGATCCGACCAACACGGCCGATGGATGTCTTCCTCCGTCACGTAAGAAGATGTGCTAAAGCTGCGCAACGCCAGTACCTAACCGGCGAGATCTCGCCTGACAGCTGCCTGCCCTGTGGCAGGTCATTCCCACTCCTGAGCCCGGCGAGAACGTGGTGTTCGTGTCCCACTCCCTTCGGGGTTTAGGCTTCCCGACGGATCCCTTCCGCTCAGGTCCACCACAGCGGCTGGCATCATGGGTCAACAAGGGGCTCGACTGGGGGCCGTCCAAGGACGTTCCCTTGCTGCAGGGCCGTATTTGAGACCTCCAGGAAAGAGGAATCAATCTGGTTGCAGTGGCGCAGGTTATGGTGATCCGGCGCCTTCAGCCCTGCAAACGTCGCCCCTCACTTTGTGGGAATTCAATCCGGAGGGACCACGAGCTCTCCAAAATTTTATGGGCACGACGCCCATGGAGATGTATAAACTGTTCCTCGGATCACAAGAAAAGTGTCCGGACTTGACCGAGGACGCATGACTAATAAGCTGCAATCGCCCAGATACTCAAGTAAGTAGTCCTGTAACCGGACAAGCTGTTCATTTATTTATTTTGTATACGTGCCCTTTAAAGGAGCCGCTTCTTGAACAGGAATGGATGGCCAAGGCAAAGTTAATAACGTGTCCAGCTCCCCTCCCGGAGACCACGCCGGATCCCATGCTGACCAAGATGTTGAAGGTCGCGCCTTTTGAAGAAGGCGAAGGGGGGAGCGGGGAAGCAACTGCCTCTTCGAAGGAGGCCATCGAGGAAGGAGGGATTAAGAGTCCCACCTTCCGAGGAGAGAAGAGGACCGCTTCGGAAGATCCGGAGGTCAAGGCCTCAAAGAGGGGAAAGGGATCTTCAAGAAGAGTCCGTGGAAAAAGTAACCCAGCCGCATTATTTCCCCAACGGGTCAGCCCTCCAACGAGCCGTAAGTTAAAAAAGGAGGGTCTTGTAAATAAGGAACATCCCTATATTTATTCATGAAGATAACCGAAATTGTACCTGTAGTTCGGACCTCAGCCCTTCTCAGCAGAGCTCGTCTTCGGGGATCTTCTTCGGCGATGATGGAGTGCGAAACGCCTCCACTTGCCGCACCCTCATGTGAAGCAGACGACCCGGAGGTGTCGTCGCGGAGGGTTCCCCCAAGTCCGGCGGGGCCGGAAGGCCCGGCGCCACGTGGTGTGCGGTCGGAGGAGCTGAAGGATCTGCTCGGGCGAGCGGTTATTTCGGAGGATCACCGTGCTCTAATGGGTACGGTGATTTAAAGAATCGCATCCGCGGAGAGCGGATTGCATGAAGCCGTCAGAAGCTTACTGACGGGTTTTGAGGTACGTAAAAATGATGTACCTTCCGGCGCTTATGCATATAAAATGCGCCCTGTATAGATAGTAGCCCCTGAGACTCGGTATGTTGTCAAAATTGACGACGTGCCGAGGATCATATTCTCAGTTATAACATGTCACCGCTCCTAAACAGGTGGCGGGGCGTCCGGAGGCCAGCCGGACTGATGAATATGCTGAACTAATGCAGCGACTTGACGAGGCGGATGCGGACATCACGCTGGTCAATAAACGGTTCGACGAAGTCACAAGGTGTCGACTTCAAGCGGACACCTGGTAAGGGGTCTCGACGCCCATGTCTTACTATTCAGATGCTGAGAATGCAGATGGTGCCGCTCTTTGTGGAGGAGCTGCGGCGGAACTTCGCCGAGCAAAAGAGCAGGCCCGAATCGATGTAATGCGGCTGCTTTAAAGGCAGCCGAAGAGCTAGAAGCCGAACGGGCTGCTCATTGCCGAAGCAAAGAGGAAATGGCCGATATGGCCAAAAAGTTAAGGAATACTGCCGATCGCTGCGAGGTTCTTGAAAAAGAGCGTCAAGCGGAACAAGAGGGCCTAAAAAAGGCCGCCGCCGAATCCAAGAGTGCCCAAGCAACGTTGAGAGAGCTGCCAAGGAGGAGCTAAGTCAGCCGGGCAATTGCGGCCGGAAAACCGCTTTTTGCGGAGAAAATACACAGATCCAAAGTATGCTCAATTGGATAAGTTGTGGAGTTCGGAGGATGCTTATCCGGACTTGGCGGCGAAAAGCACGGACGCTGCTGAGCACTTCCAGGCGTAAGGGCATAGAAGGGAAGAGCTATATTGGTCTCAATTCCATAGTCCGGATCATCCTCTGTCGCTGACCGATCGGTTGGCCGAATGGGCCGAACTGAATCGGTTGTCCGGCTGTGCCATGAAGCATGTCCTGACCCACTTGTGGCCGGGCGGACCCCAGCCGAAGAGCTATTTTGGTTTAGTGCAGCAGTTCCTTGGTGCGGTACCGCCAGATCAACGAAATGAGGCGGTCGGCGTGTATTGAGGAGCGCTGGATGGCTCTTGCCCGTGTCAAGACATATCGCAGAGATGAAGGCCACCGATGTTGCATCCCAAGATTCGGACAGAAACCAGTACCGCCGAGCACTACTTTGAAGAAGTCCTACCGGCTACTGTTTAATAGAGACGCATGTGCTCAAGGATATTATGTTTTAGATGACATGTATGATTTGTGAAAATAATGTTTCAATATAATATAAGAGCTTTTATTCTAGTGCGCTCAAGTAGTAAACTACTCCCGTGGAGGCCGCTTATGTATATGTGTATATAACTTGAAACTGGCAGTCCTTGGCCTTGAGCCCCACGCACATAGTGCGGGGTGTTTGCAAAAGAAAGCGCCTTTTCACACTTAATCCAACGTCTTGGTCCTGTTAAGGAGGTGATAGCGTAGCAAACCAGGCAACCGGACTATAATGCTTTATCACTTTCACTTAGCCATAGGAGTTCGAGGGTAGGGCTACGATATAGCCCCTGGGGGCACCGCACTCCCCCGCATTCAGGGTGTGTATGTGCCTGACCGAAAACCGGTCCTTCGTTAATGCGGAGGAATCCTAAACATTCCTATAAGTCATCGAGTGGTTGACCAGTCTCTCGCTATATCATGACAGTCAGTTTTCGGCTTTGCCCACTGAGGTGCTCGCCTACCGAACCGGGCACAATCGCAGCGGGTTCTCCGTGCCGTGTTAGCCGTGAAAACGGAATGTAAGGCAGCAAAACACAGGAGCCGGGCAACCCAACATTTGACCAAAGATATGATTCGAGCTGATGCATATAAGTCCTAATCTCGAGACGCCAATACTCCCTTAGGTATTCGGTCTTTATGAAAATGGGCGAGAATAATGCCCTAAGCCCCGTGTCCGTGTACGCCAAAAAATTCTGGTTCGGTCGATGCCAAAACGCCAGCCTCCTCCTCGGTTATAGTAAGGAACCGGGGGATGTATATCAACAAGTGACAGTGAAAAAAGGTTTACGTAGGGTCTTAATCTGAAAAGAATCCTTGCAACGGGTCCCTACCGCATCGCCTCGCTACCTGTGTCTCCGCTGTGTCGTATCCGGATGGGTGTAGCACGTTGTTCATCCGTAAAGAGAGGAACTTAGTTTAAAAGAAAAAGATCGTGCAAAATATGTACTTAATAGTAAATAAACAAAGTATTGTTCAAGAAGTGAATAAAGTTGAGCTTTATTGTCTCTTATTATACATGCATGCAGCCCTCGTATGGAGGTGTGTGCTAGTTGGCGCCGGACTCATCCGGGCCGTGTCCAGGAGAGTGAATGACCAATTCTGGTTCTTTGCCTAGTAGAGCCGGATAGCTGTGGGGCTGTCAAGGCAGTCTCCCGTTTTTCCGTGCTCGAGTAACACTTAACACTTCCTAATGCAATAAAAGAGAGCAGGAGCGAGAGAGTGGGATTATATCGGAATGAACAAGGGGTTTTTTGCTTGCCTGGCACTTCTGAAGATAATATAGTTCTTCATCGGTGTCATCGAACTCCTCGTCGGTACGTCATCTATTGAGAGGGGACAAACACCGCAACATACGTATGAAACACCATCAATGCAATGCACAATATGATGCATGATCATGACATGGCAATATGCTGTGGTTTGGCCTAATGCAATTAGCAACACAATTAAGTGTAGTTGGTTTGAACCCAAGGTTCAAATTCAAACTCCACAGATGGTTATTTAAATGCCATTCATTTGATTTGTCCTAGACAGTAGCTATAAGTTGTTCTAACATGCATGAAAATGGTACAGATGGATAGATTGGATTTTTCTGATCATTTTTCATATATAATTTATTTCATTTGGAGTGACGGTTGAATTTATATGAATTTTAGAAGTTTAGGACATTTTCTGAATATAATAAATCATTTAAGATTTATTTAAATTCTAGAAAACATTCTATCGGGCTGCCAAAGGCGTCATCGTGACATCAGCAGGTCAATCATTGCTGACCAGGTCAAACCTGACTAGTGGGTCCTTTGATCGTCGACCCAAAGGATGTTTAGGGTCGCGAGCAGGTGGGGTCGGGTCAATGGACACGTCGGCAAGTCAACCACGACGTGTGGGTCCCATTTGGTTATAAACTAATCTAAATGTAAAAAATAAACCCCGAAAGTTAATTAGGTGCGGGGCCCAAATTGCCGTTGTCACCGAGGGGTTAGTTAGTGGGTCATTAGTCCCCAATGGCGCCGCTTAATGCCGCTGACGCCGGATTGTCGCCGGCGACGACCACAACCGCGGCAGGAGCTCGCCGGAGTGGTGCTACGGGCGGTGTTGGGCAAAGCCAAGGGCACCAGAGGGTTGCCCTTCCTCGCGCGCATCCAGGGAAGGCACGCGGGAGGCGCGGGGTGGCCGGAGTTGAGCACGGCGTCGACCTCGGCGGCGGCCGGAGTTCGGGTTAGTTTGAGCTCGGCGATAGGGTGCTCGGGAGGAGGAGCTGGTGGGAGCGGCGTGTTCTCGAAGGCACCGAAGCGCTGGGCTGACGCGGCCAGCGCGAAATGTGGTGGCTAAACGACGGCGTATCATGGCCGGGCGGCGACGAAGCTTCGCTTCGGTCGAAACGGCGGCTACGGTGATCGAGAGGCAAGGGAAGAGGGGCAAACGACGATGAAGCTCACAGCGGTTGCAGAGGGTGTCGAAGCGGGCTCGGGAAGGCGCACGGGCGACGACGGAGCCGGCGATCTCGGGGCTCGCGTTAAAAACGGCAGCAGCGGGTCGGCGTAGGGCGTCCCCAATGCGTGGGCTTGGACGAAGACGAAGAAGGCGGCTGTGGCGGAGCTCTAGGACACAAAGCAGCCGAGGCGAGGGGAGCACGGTGGGCACGGCCACGGCGGGCGCAAGCATGATTTAACCCAGTCGGGCTACGCGGGAGAGAGAGCAGAGGAGGGGAAAAAGTCCAGGGAGAGTGAGAGGGGGGGCCAGGGGGTCGTGGCGTCGTCTGGGCGCGTCGGGGCAGCGGTGGGAAGCAGGAGGTGGCGGGGCGCGTGCTCGCGCGCGGTGGCCACGCTCCTCTCATCCTCCTGGCAGGAGGTTGAGGGTGACTGGCACGGTGCTGTGGGCTGGGCCGCACAGTAGCAGGCCGGCCAGGCTGGACAGGTAAGCGCCAGGTAGGTCTCTGCCCTTTTTTTAATTTAGTTTCTGTTTTCTATTTATTTGCTCTGTTTTGATTTAGTTTAGCACTAAATCATTTTTATATAATTCTGAGAATATTTTTGGGCACTCTCTAAATTAATCCGGTGTCCCTCAACATTTCTCGTAATATTTGGAGCTATCCAAAATATTTATAGCAATGTTTTGGAGCCCCAATCAAATACAATATGTGTTGAGGTAAAATCCAAGATGGCTAGGAAAATGTGCATCACCTCTAGTTGTCAAGCTTCCAGCATTTCCAAAAATCATGAACATTTTTCTAAGACCATTTTGGGTTTTTGGGATTTATTTTAGCTGAACCTATTTGATTTCTCTTAGGTGCTAGGGTTTGAGTCAATCCCCATTTCAAATTTAAAAGAAATTTAAACATGATGCAACACATGACTACCTAGCCCATAGCATACCAGAACTAGGGATGTGACAACTCGCCCCCACTAAACAAGAATCTCGTCCCGAGATTCAAGACGTGAGGTAAGAAGACAGAGGGGATACAAAGCTAACTTGATCTTCATGATCCAACTTGCACTTCGTAAGAACGTTGATTCGATCATCATCTTGATCTTGACATCTAGCTTTGAGAACTTCATCCAATATGACAACGAGAGGAATGGAATAATTTTAGAAGAATCGATCTTCTTGAGGTTCGAGCAACTTAGGATCATCACAAGGATCACAGGATCAACTCACGGAATGAGACGAGAAACATCTCTGGAGCTGGGAGGCAAAACATGCATTTAGGAGGGACAGAATAAACAATTTGACGAGGTGACAAGGTAGCGAGGAAAAATTGCCATGACCCATAACGGGGCACCTCAGAGAAGGTGACTCGTAGAATTATTCCTTGAGTGGCAAAAAGAATTACTTTTGATACATAGATCATTGAAAATCTTCATACCAGCCTGTGGCAATTTGCAATCGATTACTTGAAGGAGCTCGGGAGAATGGCATATTCCGACTAAAATGGATGAGGTGGACTACCTTGTTGAAGACAAAGCAATGGATGATTTTTGCTTATCATCGGAGATGGATGGGACCCATGACAGACTGACACAATGACGGGTGCGAGCTGGGAGCAAAATGCAAATACTGGGAATGACCCAACCATCATATCTGCCTGAGATTCAGATCTGGTTGGTGTCAGGACATTCCAGACTCATCAAGTCTAGAAGGAGAAATGAAAGTTTGCAACACAAATCGACGAGATGACGTTGCGAGATTCTCGGGGAATGAACCACGATAGCAAGCTCCAAAACATGAGCTGGTTCTTCTACAAACCCGTGGACACGCTGTCCAAGACAAGCATGACCACATAGTAGTCTTATAATAAAACACTACCGAGTTCTTGTTGGGAACCATCATCGAGGATAACGGAATCTTGTGCATGATCTAGAATTAGCACAACACGCTCCTTTTCCTTGAGCAAATCAATCAGTGGCTTGGTGTGCTAGGGATACATATGGAATGAAGGTTGCGAGCCTGTCAAACCATAGCATACTTCGCACATGCGTGACTGACTTGGGATGGTACCAGGGGGGACAAAAACAATCTTTCTCGAACACACGACGGCAACTTGCACCAATGCACGTGAATCAGAGAAAGTCACTTCTTTCATCCAGCATATTCTTCACGAATGGGACATGTAGATAATGCTTATAAAAGTTTCCAACACTAGGTTGATGTTCAACATGAGTCATGGGGGAGACAAAATGCTGCTGATGGGCTCAACAACAACTCATCGAAATTTCCATATCACTGGACTTCCGCCACCATGTGAACACCGTGATAGTATTGGTCGGACCAAAAGATGTAATGGTGTATGCTCGAGGGATCAACCACGAGTAAGACAGCATTACAAATATCGTTGGTTCTAGCTTGATTTGACGATAGCCCACACTCAAATCAAGGTTTTGACAAGGCAATAGATCCAACAACTGATCACAGGGACCAATCGATGAAGATATCATCTTTCTTCAATACATACTACACAAGAATATCCCTTTGGAACGAACTAAGTTACGCAAACTTTTATCTTCCAACTCTCCAAGTTGTTGTTCAGCTTAACCAACTAGCTCATGGTATTCAACACAGATTCTTGGAGAACGGGTGGTTTAGAAGAAAACCAACATGATCACGAGCTCAAATAACGATCCAGAAACAACCCGGTAATACCTCCAGAAGATATCCGGAATATTACGAACCAACCGATATGTTACTAAGCTCGAGAACAATCTTGCTTTTCAGGCAAGACGATATGATCAGTAGAGTGAGGGATTGACACAATCCTAACTCATTGATCGAAGAGTGCACCAGAAATAAGGACTAGGTAGCACGATCAATCTTAGGATGATAATTTATTAACCAATACGCTAAGAATGAGAATATTGTCCATTAACTACCAGGCAACGAGGTTGCTAGGAGTATTGATTTCACACATCACAATTCACTTGTCGGTATTCCGGTTGCAACAACACGGAACCGAGGAATGAATAATGATGGCGAGAAGTATCACTGCATCAAGAGTTCATAGAATGGTGCAATTCTCATGACAATCCTGACATAAAGATGGTAACACTCCAAGGTAGAACAGAGCAAAGGATGGATTGGCATTTGATCTGCAGAGCACAACTACTTTGACCCAATCCTAGATAGGGATGAGGTACTGGAGTTTGTTTCTCCTAGTCATTCCGGAATAGAACGGCTTGACGGACCACAAGAGTAATAGGTATCGATGAACGAATGCACACATACTCTTGACTATCAATTGATAGACGAAGGTCAGAAGACAAACTAAAGGGGGACAACTCAGAGAATATAAGATTATTTGAGTTGTGGATGCATAGATTAGCATGTCGAGCAAAGCTCAACATTTCTTCCGGATAACCCATGCAGAAAGGTAAAATTGGCAGATTCACAGCAGAGGATAGGAAACTCATTGAGAGCACTCTTGTTGTGATCTTTCGTTACAAGAGAACTTCTGACAAAATGTTTCATGGTATTTGGAATAAGGGAATACCACGGACCTCGAGGACTATCACAAAAGTTACTAATAACCCAAAGGAGCTAGCAAACGCTATCAACACGAGGTAAGTAGAGTGAATCTTGGGTCAAGAACCCGTGAGTAGAATACCTACTACTAAATGGCATCACGGGATGCTTTCGAGAATAATGGCCAGAATCATCACACTGGGAACACAAAAATATGGCCATATTACCAGGTGATCCTCTAAGATGCCTAGGGTCATAATACTAGTTGCAACATATATGTCAAGGCAAGGAGTACCTCAACAGACGATTAGTGTGCTTATCCTGACCAAAAGGACACCGTGAACAGGAAGGACGACTTTGCAAATGCATCAGATAGTTTAGAAACCTGGGATGACTCGGACAGGATAACGGCTGTAAATGCTCAAAAGATTTGAGACATCATGCAAAATGGTGGCATAACCACTCAACAACATCATATCAAGGTTCCGAGATCAACAGTTAACATACAGAAATAGCGGTGAACTGAATCGAGGCTTGAAACCAACAATCTTAAAAGTCTATGGATTAGTAACACGTCATCCCGGATAGATAGATGAGAAGCCTAGTTCTTAATCCCCATAGAAGAGAAGAGCTTGACTCGCATCGTAAGGCCATAGGGTATAAGGAGTAAAAAGAGCCTTACGTTCCCTTCCACAATCAATTCCCTTACATAACTAAAGCATTTCTAGACACAACTTCGACCGGTTTGGCTTGGTAATCCTACAGGCAGTCATGCTCTGATACCAAAGCTGTCAGGACCCCGATTCCAAGTCACATCGATCTAGCCGGTAACACCTCATCTCACTTTGCGGCCTCACGCACGGTATTCCCACGGTTGTCGCCTTACCATGGCCCAGGACCGTTTGCGCCTTTTGGCTCATGTATATGATAGTGTCGCTAGCATACATATGACAGAGAACCCGGGCCGACATGGCTAGTCGTGGAACCCAAAGCGGCACTAACCCATGGGGACAGGCATACATGAATCAACTTGAGCATGTCGAAGACGTGTGAATCCGACAATAGCACTGGCTAATGAGGACTCTGGGAACCCGGGCTGTAGCAGGCTAAGCGGGACTCGGATGTCACCGCATGACATTTCCCGAAGGATGTACACGAGGAACGAAGTGAAACACATGCCGCCAGTCAAGTGTCCAGAGCAGCGGAGTCTTTGGGCTAGCGGGACTCGTGAACCGGGTCAGAAGTGACTACTATCGCTCAGAAGCACTAGACTACATTTCCCCATATGAGAGGCTGCCAAGGATAAACAACTAGATTGTCGGATCCCACACATACCAAGCATTTCAAACATACACACAATATGCTCGATATGTGTAAATACAACATGGCATCACAACATAACTCTACGACTCAAGTATTTATTCATTAGGCTCCGAGGAGCGAGATATTACAAACATGGGTCTCATGACCCAACATCCAGAGCATACAAGTCAAAGCACAAACAGAAGCTTAACATGTCTGAGTACAGACAACTATAAATGAAAAAGGCTGAGAAGCCTGACTATCTACTAGATCCTGCCGAGGGCACAAGATCGTAGCTGAGGTAACAAGCTAAACGTCAAGTCCACGCTGAACTACTAAGCGAGACCGACGCCTCTCGCAAAAACATAAAATAGGCAAACGTGAGTACAAATGTACCCAAAGCAAGACTTACATCCTAACTATCTACATATGCATCGATATCAATAAAGGGGTGGTGGAGTTTGACCGCAAGCCAGCTTTGACTCTGTGGCTATCCTGAACTACATCGCAAGTAACTCTTTTGAGGTGGCGCACACGAGTCCACATATTCACCATATCAATACACTACTATGGATCCGCTCCCGTCTTCCTACGAGAACGCCATCCATAGCACTCACGCTTATCTTGCGCATTTTAGAGTATCCACTTCCACTTGTCTATGAACTGTACAGGCAACCCAGAAGTCCTTCGTGGACACGGCTATTCGAATAGATCATATTAACCCTGCAGGGGTGTACTTCTTCACACACGCTCTCGCCACTTACCGCCATGTACACCTCGTGTATCTCGGCAACCTTCAAGCGGAAACCTGGCGAGGGAGTCAGCCACGACCGACTAACCACACAAGTCCTAGTCCGGGTTTATCGCCTATTCGGTTCCATCCGCAAGGAGATCCGGCCGGGTGTCGCCACGGCCCCAAACAATGTGTGCAGGGTTCCCAAGCCAACCTCGACGGGTGGTTCTCGCTTGGTACACCGTGCCATGGTGCCTAGTCTGTCCCAAGCCCACCTGTACCGGTGCCACTTGGTAGACTACTAACACTACCTACAAACACCGTAAACTAGTTGCAACTCCTGGACAGAGATCAAGTTGATTAATAAGTCGAGAGGGTCGAGTTACGGAACCCAATGTGTGGTAGTAACTGTTCATGGATCACAAACACAGAACTCAGTTCCCGAGGACGGTTTCAATGAGACAACCCACCATGTACTCCTACATGGCCTCTCACCGCTACCTTTACCAAATCGTGTTCACACACTTAGCTCTCAACAGTAGGACATGTTCACACACCTCCGATTCATCCTCGATGAATCAGACCTGACACAACTCTAAGCAATAGCAGGCATGACAAACAAGCATGAATGAGTAGGCACATCAAGGCTCAAACAACTCCTACTCATGCTAGTGGGTTTCATCTATTTACTGTGGCAATGACAGGTCATGCAGAGGATAAAGGGGTTCAGCTACCGCAGCAAGTAACAGATGATTCGTTGTTGTCCTAATGCAGTAAAAGAGAGCAGGAGGGAGAGAGTGTGATTATATCGGAATGAGCAAGGGGTTTTTTGCTTGCCTGGCACTTCTGAAGATAATATAGTTCTTCATCGGTGTCATCGAACTCATCGCCTTCAGATGCGTCATACATTGAGAGGGGACAAACACCGCTAACACAGAAGGAAACAACATCAATGCAATGCACAATATGATGCATGATCATGACATGACAATATGCTGTGGTTTGGCCTAATGCAATGAGCAACACAATTAAGTGTAGTTGGTTTGAACCCAAGGTTCAAATTCAAACTCCACATATGGTTATTTAAATGCCATTCATTTGGTTTGTCCTAGACAGTAGCTATAAGTTGTTCTAACATGCATGAAAATGGTACAGATGGATAGATTGGATTTTTCTGATCATTTTTCATATATAATTTATTTCATTTGGAGTTACGGTTGAATTTATATGAATTTTAGAAGTTTAGGACATTTTCTGAAAATAATAAATCATTTAAGATTTATTTAAATTCTAGAAAACATTTATGCGTCGGCGATCGTCCTTCATCAGGACATCAGCAGGTCAATCATGCCGACCAGGTCACACCTGACCGATGGGGTCCATCGTCGGTGACCATGTTGATGTTTAGGGTCACACATGTGGGTGAATTAGGACAATGGACACGTCAGCAAGTCAACCCTGACGTGTGGGTCCCACTGGGTTATAAACTAATCTAAACAGAAAAATAAACCCTGAGTTAATTAGGTGCGGGGCCCAGCTGTCGGTGTCACTGGAGGGGTTAGTTAGTGGGTCATTAGCCCCTAATGGCGGCGCCACGTCAGCACGCCGGATTGTCGCCGGCGACGACCACAACCGCGGCAGGAGCTCGCCGGAGTGGTGCTACGGGAGGTGTTGAGAAAAGCCAAGGGCACCAGAGGGTTGCCCTTCCTCGCGCGCATCCAGGGAAGGCACGCGGGAGGCGCGGGGTGGCCGGAGTTGAGCACGACGCCGACCTCGGCGGCGGCCGGAGTTCGGGTTAGTTTGAGCTCGGCGATAGGGTGCTCGGGAGGAGGAGCTGGTGGGAGCGGCGTGCTCCTGGGAAGGCACCGAGCGCGTTGACGCGCTCAGGCGCGAGCTGTGGTGGCTAAAACGACGGCATCATGGCGGCGGCGACGAAGCTTCGCTTGGTCGAAACGGGCGGCTACGGTGATCGAGAGGCAAGGAAGAGGGCAAACGACGATGAAGCTCACAGCGGTTGCAGAGGGCGTCGAAGCGGACTCGGGGAAGGCCAGACGGCGACGTACGGGCGTCGGCGATCTCGGGCGCTCGCGGTTGAAAACGGTGGCTGCGGGGTCGAAGTAGGGCGTCCCCAGCTTCGTGGCTTGACGAAGACGAAGAAGGCGACGGGGCGGAGCTCTAGGACACAACAGCGAGGCGAGGGGAGCACGGTGGGCACGGCTATGGTGGGCGGCAGTGACGAACCCGTTTGGGCTACGCGGGAGAGAGAGCAGAGGAGGGGAAAAAGTCCAGGGAGAGTGAGAGGGGGGGCCAGGGGGGTCGTGGCGTCGTCTGGGCGCGTCGGGGCAGCGGTGGGAAGCAGGAGGTGGCGGGGCGCGTGCTGTGTGGTGGCCACACTCCTCTCATCCTCCCTGGCAGAGGTTGAGGGTGGCACTGCAGTCTTTGTGGGCTGGGCCGCCTGATGTGAAGGCCAGGCTGGATAGGTGTGCGCCTTGTGTAGGTCTCTTCCCTTTTTTTAATTTAGTTTCTGTTTTCTATTTATTTGCTCTGTTTTGATTTAGTTTAGCACTAAATCATTTTTATATAATTCTGAGAATATTTTTGGGAACTCTCTAAATTAATCCGGTGTCCCTCAACATTTCTCAGAATATTTGGAGCTGTCAAAATATTTATAGCAATGTTTTGGAGCCCCAATCAAATACAATATGTGTTGAGGTAAAATCCAAGATGGCTAGGAAAATGTGCATCACCTCTAGTTGTTGTTTCGGCATTTCCAAAAATCATGAACATTCTCCTAAGACCATTTTGGGTTTTGGGGATTTATTTTAGCTGAACCTATTTGATTTCTCTTAGGTGCTAGGGTTTGAGTCAATCCCCATTTCAAATTTAAAAGAAATTTAAACATGATGCAACACATGACTAGCTAGCCGAGAGCATACCAGAACTAGGGATGTGACACCGGCGCTGGTCCTTGTTGCGCCGTGGTTTCCCATTTCCATCCCTGATTTTGTATGTACTTGGGTCGCTGGTGCTGCATCTTGCTAGCCAGCTATCCTCTCCAGCAAAGCGGGTCATGAGGCTTGTTAGTGCGGCCATTGTTCTTGGCTTTTCTTGACCGAGGTGTCTGGGCGAGCCATTCGCTCTCGGACGTTGTGTTTGGAAGTTGCTAAGGCTTCAAGGCCCCGACAGTCGACTATTTGGTTCTTTTAGTGAGGAACCTGTTCCAATTTTCGGGCTGACTCTCTGGGCTGTTGAGTTATGTGACTTAGATCGTCTCAGATCCGGAGGGCGGACATAAGTCCCCTGAAATTTGCCGAAATGCATCCTCGAGCTCTTCCCAGCTTCCAATGGTATTTTCGGGAGGCTCTTAAGCCAATGCCGAGCTGGCCCTTTGAGTTTAAGGGGTAAGTATTTTATGGCGTGGAGATCATCTCCTCTAGCCATGTGTATGTGGAGGATGTAATCCTCAATCCAGACTCCAGGGTCTGTTGTTCCGCCGTATGCCTCTATGTTTACGGGTTTGAATCCCGCTGGAAATTCATGATCCAGCACCTCATTCGTGAAACATAGGGGATGTCGGCGCCTATGTTGGGTGTGCCGTGATCTTGAATTTTGGCGTGTTGCATTGCTTTGACGAGCATGCTTTCTTGGCCCATAGATGGACCTAACTGGGCCATCCTTTTGATTGTGAATCCTTATGCGGATCGCATATTGGCTTGTGTGCGGCACCATTCGCCGCTCTCTTCTTGATGTGAGGTCGTCCATCCGACCGGGTGGCTTTCTTGCTTTTCGATTGTGTGGGCTCTAAGGCCTCTTCGTCGAATTCGGGTAGTAGCTTTTTTTTGGGTAGCTCTTTGTTCGGCGATCGTCATGTCTTTGGTCTCATGTGTTGAATACCTTGCTCCATCTGATTGAGTGCATCTTCTGCTGTTTTGAGCTTCCGCTTCGCTTTTTCAGGCTGCAGCGATGGCGGCAAAGCCTTTTACGGAGGTCGTTTGCTCCAATAGCTTGTCCAGCGTCAGATCGTCCGAACTGTTGTCTTCGTCGGGGACAGATTGTTTATCGAAGTTGTCTAGTTCGGACGATTGCTCAATAGCTTGTTCATTGTCCACCGGTTGGCCCTGCTTTATGGCTGGGTCTTTGTTGAGGCGGGACTTTGTTCGGCGTTTGCGTTGCCGTTTTGACTGCTCTTCGAGGGATTTATCGCTTCGTGGCGCCCCGTTGTTCCTCGCTCTTCATTTTGTTTAGGTGTATCCACCATGTATACATCATGAGATGAGGTGGTTGTCCAAAGATCCTAGAGGTGCTAGCTCATTGTTTTCTCCTGCATCGTCGTCCATACCGTCGATGTCTTCGAGTCGAAGTCCGGCACGCCGTGTAAACTTTCGGCGGTGGCTACGGGCGGGTGGTGGGTGGTCGTTGAATTTCTTCGCCGTCCGCATCCCAACCTTCCCGACCGTAGTCCGCCAGGCTCTCCGGATAAAGAGAGAGACTTTATTGAATTCAGGATGTCGCCAAAGGGCGAAAAGGTCTTTGAAAAGATGTCCGCGGCCGTGAACTCCATGACCGGCGCCCAATCGGATTTGATTGGCCGGGGCGCGGAGGGTTCGGAGTCCGGAGAGGAGTCCGGCACCCTGGAGTCGAGGTCTTTGCAAAGGACAGGGATGGAGTTCGGCTCGATCGCCGTAGAGGTTGTAGCCCCCGAGGCGGTGTCCAACCACTCGTCCTCGATCGGGGAATCCGGCTCCGAATTATGGGTCGGGCGGATCTTGAGTGCGGCCTCCAGTGGCCTTTGCTCGTCAGCGAGCTAGATTATGCCCATCGAGACGGTCGCGGCATGCTTGGCTGCGGCTCGAATCCGTCGAAGATCAAGTCTCCGCGGATATCGGCCGTATAGTTTAAACTTCCAAATCTAACCTGATGGCCAGGGGCGTAGCTTTTGATCTGCTCCAGATGGCCAAGCAAATTGGCCCGCATTGCAAAGCCGCCGAACACGAAGATATGTCCGGCGAGAAAAGTTTCACCCTGGACCGCGTCGTTGTTGATGATCAAAGGAGCCATCGGGCCTATTGGTGACGACACAGAGGAACTCTCAATGAAAGCACCAATGTCGGTGTCAAAACCGGCGGATCTCGGGTAGGGGGTCCCGAATTGTGCGTCTAGGCGGATGGTAACAGGAGAAAAGGGACACAATGTTTTTACCCAGGTTCGAGCCCTCTCGATGGAGGTAAAACCCTACCTCGCGTGATTAATATTGATGATATGGGTAGTACAAGAGTAGATCTACCACGAGATCAAGGAGGCTAAACCCTAGAAGCTAGCCTATGGTATGGTTGTTGATGTTGTAGTTGTTGTGTCCTACGGACTAAAACCCTCTGGTTTATATAGACACCGGATAGGTTAGGGTTACATGCAGTCGGTTACAATGGTAGGAGATCTACATATCCGTCTTGCCAAGCTTGCCTTCCACGCCAAGGAAAGTCCCATCCGGACACGGGACGAAGTCTTCAATCTTGTATCTTCATAGTCTTGGAGTCCGGCCGTGACGATAGTCCGGCTATCCGGACACCCCCTAGTCCGGGACTCCCTCAGCAAGCATAATCAGAAGTAAAGAATTACGAGACAACACATATATTTATGTATCAATAAAAACCCAAACTTACCAAAGATGAAACTATGTTAGCAAAATTAGTCCTTATATTTAAAACTGTCAACGCATTTGGTTTATATATCCCTTTGATAAATCAAGTAATATATTCTGAACATTTCACTTCGTAAAATCCTAGCCCGCGCATCGAGCGGGCCACTTTGCTAGTTAGATTAACAATAACACTGGTTAGACATGTCCCTAAGGTAACAGTGTGATCACTTCATTTTACATGCGCCCTTACATTAACAACAGCAAAAGGTTGGTATAAGGACATGCGACAGTGGACACATCAGCACAATGTACCTACAAGGAGGCATAAAGTGGTGATGCCGAGTTTGTTCATGCTATGTGAGGGCAGCAAACCTAATCCTGGAGACCTTGTACTATGTGAGGGCAGCAAATCTAATCCTGGAGACCTTTTACTATGTGAGGGCAGCAAATCTAATCCTGGAGACCTTGTACTATGTGAGGGCAGTAAATCTAATCCTGGACACCTTTTACTATGTGAGTGCAGCAAATCTAATCCTGAAGACCTTTTACTATGTGAGGGCAGCAAATCTAATCCTGGAGACCTTTTACTAGGTGAGGGCAGCAAATCTAATCTTGGAGACCTTTTACTATGTGAGGGCAGCAAATCTAACCCTGAGACCTTTTACTATGTTAGGGCAGCAAATCTAATCCTGGAGACCTTTTACTATGTGATGGCAGCAAATCTAATCCTGGACATACTCTGTTGACTTGTCCACCACCGCCACTTTCTATCCTTTTTCAACCAATAATAGATCTGTTCCTTATCCGGTTTGTACCGCATTTTCCCATTATTTCCCTTTTCAACCAAGAGGACCGGTTGGGTATCCGGTCTCTACTACTTTCACCATATTATTTCCTCTTTGAATCAAGTCCTAGATTCATGCTACAACTTTCCCCTTTCTTCGTTGTTTGAACAAAGCCCTAGATTCAATGCATGAAGTAGCTTTACCTCTACTAATACTAAAAACTTAGGTGGCTTTGGAAGAGCTGAAGGAGTAAAAAGATGCACATGCGGAACCACGTGGGGAGCTGGGGCGGTAGAGCAAGGCCGCTTTCAAGAACTTATACGAGGGTCGCCGGATGTCGTGGCGGCAGGTCGGATCTCATGGACAATACTGGCAGGGAGGAAGAAGGGTCGAGGACCTCCGAGCCGGGCGCCAGGTGTCGGAGAGAACGGCACGGGCAGAGGATCGGGCCCCTCCGGCAGCTGTGGGTTTCCTCCCTCGGTGGCGATGACCGCGTGAACGATGCACCTTTTAGTCCTCTACACACCGGCCGAAGGGATCCGGCCGGATCTATGACCAGCGGTGAGCAGAGAGAAAATGTCGCTACCGCTGTCTTGTTTATATTTGGAGAGGATGAGAGAATGAAGAGAGCAACCCTAGTAAACAAAGCGCTCAGGCCCTGCAAGGCCCATATATAGTGGAGTGATTATATTTTTTCTCTCCACAACAAGCGTTTCAATTTGTGTATGTGGCATTAAACAAAAGAAACTCTCTATTTAAGATGACTACTGTACGACTCCTACTTACTACTAGTAGTACTACAGTATTGTTCACTTGTGCTCCCCGCCCCTCCATTCATTGAACAACCCCACGGGTGAATAAACATACAGTAAGTACTATATTTATATAGAACGAACAAGCTCGAACTATTTTCGCGTAGTTAAAAGTTGAGGGCGGGGCTTTTCTCGGGAAGTACGCGCAGCAGTTTTCAGGTAGGCGGTTTGACAGAGAGGCGAGGAGGGTGAGCGAGTGGCGGATTCTCAAACACACTGCTGGAAAGGTCGGGATGTGCGATTTGACGGTGCATTACTGCTGGAAAGACTTTTGATATGACCACTCACTATAGTCATGGATTACTGGCGCTCCGACCGGGATGATGCCCCCCTTCCGTTCCGCGCTCTAATCTAGTGCATGACACATCGACCCGGATGCTGGCTCTCCCACATGTTGGAGTAGTAAGAAGGAGCAAAGAATGATGCGGTATATACTAGTACTACTACTACTCAGGTCGGAGGAGTGCAAACCACGGCAGCCCAGTGAACCAGCAAAGAAGTAACCACGGCAACCCATCGAACCAGAAGTGCGAACCACGGTAGCCAGTGAACCAGCAGTAGAAAACAATGTGGTGATATGGCCATAAAAACAATGTGCTATGGTCCACCGTAGCATGTCTGATAACACTCATCTTTGTTTGGATCCCTGAGTTAGAGCTAGTTTGGGTTGAAATATCCTCAAATTATCGAAACAAGAGGGTTTAGTTTGAGCTAGTTTGCTCTAACCCAACTAACAAAACTAGCACGGTGGAGAGGTTCTAATTGGGTTAGTTATCCTCGGGCCCACTCAAAGAGAACTAAAAAATCTCCCCTGCCCGCACCAGATCGCTCCCCCCTCTCGCACGGCTCCTCTCTGTTCCCCATAGGGCCGCCCACCCAAGCACCGCTCGCTCTCTCTCCTCCGCCGCCCTCTCCTTCCGGCCTCCAGCCCACTCTCCGCCGCCTCCTCCGGCCTTCAAAGGTCGCCCGCTCCCCTTCACGGTCGTTTTCTCACTCTTGTCATCTTGGCGGTAGCACATCTACCGGGGAGGTCATGAGAGGGTGACTTTGTTCGTTCCTTCTCTATCTCACGGCCATATCATTGATCTTGCTTGCTCTAGCGCTTAATTCTGATTTGGAAAAGTAGATCCTGATCAAACTTGGTATAGATTTGTGGTGCACGCATGGAATTGTTTGATGCTGCTTGAGGAGGTAATAAATCTTTCTAGAGGCCCAAAGATTCAGTTCACCTTTCTAGGTATTTCAATTTCAGGCTTGCATTATTTCTAGAGGCCCAAAGATTAAGTTCACCTTTCTAGGTATTTCAGTTTCAGGCTTGCATTATTTCTAGAGGCCCAAAGATTCAGTTCACCTTTCTAGGTATTTTAGTTACAGGCTTGCATTATTTCTAGAGGCCCAAAGATTAAGTTCCTAGTCGGCGGCAAGCGGCCCTGCTACCCATGCCGGTGTCGACCTCAACTCACAAGGGCCGGCGTCGGAGGGGTTCCCGGGGCTTGGGCTCTACAGAACCTTCCTCCAGAGCGATCCAACTTTTTTCTAGAGGGCCTAGCTGGCGAGCGATCCCAGTCCTTTGTATCATTCTATGAAAGAATGAAGAGATTTTATCCATAACACAACTCCTAAATTGATTTTTGATCGACCTATTTAATCTGATTCTCGTTAGAATTAAGAAATCGATATATCCATGGTATTGAATGGACAAGAATTGAATGGGCGAGCTCCTCCCTCGTGAATGACTTACGTGATGAGTTTGCTCATGCTTTGTTTCATGAAGTGTTTTTTTATTTTGTGAAGCTTGATTGACGACTTGTATGTTTAAGTGGGATATCTCATTTGTATGGACAAAGTAAAAATTATCATGCTTTGCATGATTGATTTGTATAGATGATTCGTTTATCTCAATTGTGAGCGGGAGGAGGCCACAGAAGAGCCGGCCACACCAAATCCGGCAGGAAATAGGGTCCAAAGTAGTCAAATAATTGAGAAAGAGCATTTATTGTCAATCTAACTATGTCATCCATACACCTCTTTGGTTTAGAGTTAGTTCAGGGTTAGAATCTAACTCTAACCTCTAACTGAGTTAGAGTTCTCCTCGTCTCGGTTCATCGCCATCATACTTTCCCCATTCCTGTGTTTTCAGTATCCTATGAATCAAAGAGGCCCTTTTTTTGTGGGAAAAATCAAAGAGGCCCTTAGACTGGTTTAGGTCCGGTCATTTTTTATAAACGTGTTATGTCCAAAATTTAACGAACATGCTCCGATTTCCATGAAAATAATCCGGTTTCATGTAGTAATTCATTCATTTATTTATTCTTCTGCGGGGGGTTTGCATGTAATTTGTGAAGTCTGAAATGTAAAGTACCCCGGCATATGCTCCGAGTCGTGCATGCACTACGACCCAGATGCTCTATGTCCCACATGTCGGCGAATGGGAGCACGTGGAAATAGCCTAGGAGTACATATAGGCGGATAAATGCGTGAAAAAATATGTATTGTGAAGCGCAGCTGCGGTTCGAAAAGGAGACCTAAAGTGATGACAGCTATAGGTCGCACGCACCCAACTGGTGGTACTAGACATACGACTAATTTTTCCCTCAGAAAAAAAGAGTCACGAGTGCTCAGTACTCCTATTCTATAAACACGAGTCCCATCTGACAACAGCGTCCGTGCTATAGCTAGCTCTCCTCCCTCGTTTCTCTCTTCTAATTCTAAACTCGGCCGACGCCCGGTGGGCGGGGTGGGTTTGCTCAACTGCGGCCCCACCTCACAGTGAAAACGTTACGACTGGAATAAAAATGCCATATACTCCCTCCGTTCCTAAATATAAGCCTTTTTAGATACTATTTCAAATGGAATACAGCATACAGATGTATGTAGACATAATTTAGAGTGTAGATTCACTCATTTTGCTCTGTATGTAGTACTCACTTGCTGGAATCTTTAGAAAGACTTATATTTGGGAATGGAGGGAGTACTATACTAATAAAACATTAAGGCCATGAGGCGATGCAGTGCTGGTTACAGGAGGCAAGAAGAAGAGATGCATCCATCGACGACGTCCACCTCCTTGACTCAGGGCGCCTAAGTAGCAGCGGCTTTCGTGGCCAGGTCGACGTGCTTCTGAACAATGGCGTCCAAAGACTCCAGCCACTGGAAGAAGGCCAACGTCTTTCTGTCCTCGCTTGCCTTGTAGTGGCCTATGTAGACGATTTTCTTGTAGACGTGGATGTGCAGGTCGACGGTTTCTTGCATGGCGAGAGCGTCCTCGAGGTGCACATTCTTCGTCGCGACCTCCGGCACCTGCAGGGCCACCTGGGCTTGAAAGAGTTTGCACCATGGAGGCCGATGAGGGTGGCTGGGAATGAGGAGCCTGGGCGCGCGGGCTGGAGCAGTACGGCAAGGTCGTCCGCGCGCTTCTTGACGGCGGTGAACTTGCGGATGGAGTTGACCATCATGTCGTCCATGCGAGAGGCAAAGCCGGCGTCGGCGAGGGCTACGATGCCTGCGGTCGCCAGCACCATCTGGAAACGCTGCGTGATGTCTACTACACAACCTTCTTCTTGTAGACGTTGTTGGGCCTGCAAGTGCACAGGTTTGTAGGACAGTAGCAAATTTCCCTCAAGTGGATGACCTAAGGTTTATCAATCCGTAGGAGGCGTGGGATGAAGATGGTCTCTCTCAAACAACCCTGCAACCAAATAAAAAGAGTCTCTTGTGTCCCCAGCACACCCAATACAACGGTAAATTGTATAGGTGCACTAGTTCGGCCAAGAGATGGTGATACAAGTGCAAAATAGATAGTAGATATAGGTTTTTGTAATCTGAAATAATAAAAACAGCAAGGTAGCGAAGCGGTAAAAGTGGCGTAAGCAGTATTGCAATGATAGGAAACAAGGCCTAGGGTTCATACTTTCACTAGTGCAAGTTCTCTCAACAATAATAACATAGATAGATCATATAACAAGCCCTCAACATGCAACAAAGAGTCACTCCAAGCCACTAATAGCGGAGAACAAGCGTAGAGATTATGGTAGGGTACGAAACCACCTCAAAGTTATTCTTTCCAATCAATCCGTTGGGCTATTCCTATAAGTGTCACAAACAGCCCTAGAGTTCGTACTAGAATAACACCTTAGGACACAAATCAACCAAAACCCTAATGTCACCTAGATACTCCATTGTCACCTCAAGTATCCGTGGGCATGATTATACGATATGCATCACACAATCTCAGATTCATCCAACCAACATAAAAGTACTTCAAAGAGTGCCACAAAGTTTCTACCGGAGAATCACGACGAAAACGTGTGCCAACCCCTATGCATAGGTTCCCAATGTCACGAAACCCGCAAGTTGATCACCAAAACATACATCAAGTGGATCAATAGAATAACCCATTGTCACCACGGTTATCCCACGCAAGACATACATCAAGTGTTCTCAAATCTTTAAACACTCAATCCGATAACATAACTTCAAAGGGGAAACTCAATTCATCACAAGAGAGTAGAGGGGGAGAAGAAACATAAGATCCAACTATAATAGCAAAGCTCGCGATACATCAAGATCGTGTGAAGTCGAGAACACGAGAGAGAGATCAAACACATAGCTACTGGTACATACCCTCAGCCCCGAGGGTGAACTACTTCCTCCTCGTCATGGGTAGCGCCGGGATGATGAAGATGGCTTCCGGTGATGGGATCCCCCTCAGGAAGGGTGTCGGAACAGGGTCCCGATTGGTTTTTTGGTGGATACAGAGGCTTGCGGCGGCGGAACTCCCGATCTAGGTTCTGTTCTGGAAGTTTTAGGGTACATAGGTATATATGGGTGAAAGGAGAACGTCGGTGGAGCTACGGGGGCCCCACGAGGCAGGGGGGCGCGCCCAGGGGGGAGGGCGCGCCCCCACCCTCGTGAGCACCTCCTGTATCTTCTGACGTAGGGTCCAAGTCCATCAGGTGGGTTTCCTTCCAAAAATAACTTCTCCAGTTGATTTCGTTCCGCTTGACTCATTCGATATTCCTTTTCCTCGAAATACTGAAATAGGCATAAAACAGGAAATCTGGGCTGGGCCTCCGGTTAATAGGTTAGTCCCAAACATAATATAAAAGTGTATAATAAAGCCCAAAATCATTCAAAACAGATAATATAATAGCATAAATGCTTCATAAATTATAGATACGTTGGAGACGTATCAACATCCCCAAGCTTAATTCCTACTCGTCCTCGAGTAGGTAAATGATAAAAGAAAGAATTTATGAAGTGTGAATGCTAGAGGTGAACAAGTTTGATCAATGATAATTTCAATCACCTTTTCTAGCATGATAATATGTCATAACAGTAGTTCATCTCATAAAACTTTTCACGAACTAGTAACAAGCAATTCACATGTTAAAGCATAGACCATAAACATTCTTGAAAACTAGCAAACTTCATTCTTAGCCATCAAACAATTGCAATTCATCTTACTTTAAGGAATAGCAAACTCCACATACTCAACTATCATATAGTCTTCTACAATTGCTAACACTCATGCAATACTTGTGGGTATGAAGTTTTAATCAAACACAGAGAAAGATTGGGGCTTATAGGGTTGCCTCCAAACGTATTCACCTTTGGGTGATGTCAACAATAATAGTTCATGCTAACGTACATCCAATTGGATATATATATCAGGATCACCCCAACACAAAGTGCTTGCCAAAGGATAAAATGAAAAAGGAAAGGTGAAGATCACCTTGACTCTTGCATAAAAGTAAAAGATAGGCCCTTCACGAGAGGGAAGCAGGATTTGCAGAGGTGCGGAGCTCAATTTTGAAATAGAGATAAATAATTTTGAGAGGTATGATCTCATTGTCAACATAACAACCAAGAGTTCCCAATATCTTCCATACTACATACATTACTGGTGGTTTCCACGCAGAATGGTAAAAGTTTATACTCCCCAACCACCAACAAGCATCAATCCATGGCTTGCTCGAAACAACGAGTGCCTCCAACTAACAACAATCCTGGGGAGTTTTTTAATTATTTTATTTGATTTTGATCTTTTGATCATGGGACTGGGCATCCGGTTACATCGCCACTTTCTCGTGAATGAGGAGCGGAGTCCACTCCTCTTGAGAATAACGCACCTAGCATGGAAGACACTGACAGCCCCTAGTTGCTACATGAGCAATTCGGGCATACAAAACAGACTATAATTTGAAGGTTGAGAGTTTGGCACATGCAAATTTACTTGGAGCAGCGGTAAATACCGCATATAGGTAGGTATGGTGGACACTCATGGCAAAAACTGGGTTTAAGGATAATGGATGCACAAGCGGTATTCCGCTTAGTACGAGATATTTAGGCTAGCAAGGGAGAAAGGCAAGCTCAACATGTTTGAATGATCCATGACAATATACTTTAACTGAGATGCGAGAAAACATAACCCATTACGTCGTCTTCCTTGTCCAACATCAACCCTTTAGCATGTCATACTTAATGAGTGCTCACAATTATAAATGATGTCTATGATAATATATTTATATGTGAAATATCCCTTCCTTCAATATTCTTTCATGAATTGTTCAAATGACCAATACAATGCTTGCTAACCGTCAATAAATTTACAACCTCTACTTCTTAGATGTGAAGTCATTAATCCCCATGGATAAGCAAAAGAAACATAAATAATTTCAGATTTATGACAATCAACTCATTCAACCATTTACTCATAGGATATAAGTGAAGCACACGAGTAAATGAAAAACTACTCCAAAAAGATATAAGTGAAGATCAATGAGTAGCTAAATAATTATGTAACTATATGAAGACTCTCTCTCATTAAAGAATTTCAGATCTTGGTATCTTATTCAAACAGCAAGCAAAGCAAAATAAAAGACATTGCAAGGATAGCACAACAAAGGCTATCCTTGAATTTTTTATTGAAAATAAAGATGCAAAACATTATTCTAAATAACAGCAAGCAAAACTAACAAAATAAATTAACATGACGCTCCAAGCAAAACACATGTCATTTGGTGAATAAAAATATAGCTCCAAGTAAAGTTACCGATGAACGAAGACGAAAGAGGGGATGCCTTCCGGGGCATCCCCAAGCTTAGGCGCTTGAGTCTTCCTTGAATATTACCTTGGGGTGCCTTGGGCATCCCCAAGCTTAGGCTCTTGCCACTCCTTATTCCATAGTCCATCAAGCTTTACCCAAAACTTGAAAACTTCAACCACACAAAACTTAACGAGAAAAACTCGTAAGTCTGCTAGTTAGCGAAGAAAACAAAACACCACTTCAAGGTACTGTAATGAACTCATTCTTTATTTATAATGGTGTTAAACCTAATGTATTACAACTTCTCTATGGTTTATAAACTATTTTACTAGCCATAGATTCATCAAAATAAGCAAACAACACAATGAAAACAGAATCTGTCAAAAACAGAACAGTCTGAAGTAATCTGTAACTAACGTAAACTTCTGGAACTCCAAAAATTCTAAAATAAATTGGTGGACCTGAGGAATTTGTCTATTAATCATCTGCAAAAAGAATCAACTAAATATCACTCTCCAGTAAACAGTTCTAGCTAATCTCGTGAGCACTAAAGTTTCTGTTTTTTACAGCATGATCATAAAGACTTCACCCAAGTCTTCCCAAAGGTTCTACTTGGCACAAACACTAATTAAAACATGAAACCACATCTAAACAGAAGCTTGATGGATTATTTACTCCTAAACAGAACCAAAAATCAAGAAACTAAAATAAAATTGGGTTGCCTCCCAACAAGCGCTATCGTTTAACGCCCCTAGCTAGGCATGATGATTTCAATGATGCTCACATAAAAGATAAGAATTGAAACATAAAGAGAGCATCATGAAGAATATGACTAGCACATTTAAATCTAACGCACTTCGTATGCATAGGGATTTTGTGAGAAAACAACTTATGGGAACAAGAATCATCTTGCATAGGAAGGTAAAGCAAGCATAACTTCAAAACTTTAAGCACATAGAGAGGAAACTTGATATTATTGCAATTCCTACAAGCATATGTTCCTCCCTCATAATAATTTTCAGTAGCATCATGAATGAATTCAACAATATAACCAGCACCTAAAGCATTCTTTTCATGATCTACAAGCATAGAATTTTAAATACTCTCCACATAAGCAAAATTCTTCTCATTCGGAATAGTAGGAGTATCATAAGAGACTTGAACACTAAAAATTGTTTCCACATTAAAAGAGTAATGTTCAGAAAAAGGGTAATCATAATCATGACAAGATTTGTAAATATAATCATCACTACTTTTTATAGCATAAGTTTCATCACAATAATCATCATAAGTAGCAACTTCGTTCTCATCATAATCGATTGAAACCTCTCCCAAGATAGTGGAATCACTAAATAAAGTTGACACTCTTCCAAATCCACTTTCATATTCATCACAATAAAATTCAACATCCTCCAAAATAGTGGGATCAATACTTCCTAAAGTTGACACTCTTCCAAACCCACTTTCATAAATATAATCATCATTATTAAACATAGCATCCCCAAGCTTGGGACAAACATTAATTGCAGAAAATATATTCTCTAATATGTCATCCTCATTAAACATAGCTTCCCCAAGCTTGGGCCTTTTCATATCATAAGCATAATCACTCTCATCATTAATAGTATGGATAGCACCAATAGTATAGAAATTATTATATTCTTCCATGCAAGTGCCAAAAAGATTCTCAAGATCATAAGAAGTATCATTATCTTCCCAATCATAATCAGCACAACAAGAAATAGGCATAACGAGATCATCATCAAGTGTATCATCTTCATTTTCATGAGGCACAGCAATAATAGGAGCAACTTTATTTGGGAGAGATACCTTTTTACCTCTCTTCCTTCTTCTTTTCTTCTTCTTCACCACATCATGTGTGGGTTCAATCCTCTTTTTGGAGCTCCTTATTAATGAGATTGGTTGGATAGAAGGCTCCTCTTCGTTACCTAATTCATCATAAGAAATAATAGGAGGATATTGGGAAGTCTCTTCCCTTTCATTAGTATTCTCTTCATCTTCTATTTGTTTTATTTTCTTTATGTAATTGGCAATATACGGATTTTCAATGCAATTCACCGCACAATACATATAAATCTTTTCTAGATCAAAATCAAGAATTTTATCAAGACTAAATTTTGGAATACCCTCAGTTATCGTTTCATTTCTTCCTAACCCGAAAGAAGGCTAAGTTCTTTATGATGCTCAAGGGTAATCAAATTATCACAATATTTGGAAACGACTTGATCATGAAACAAATAGCATTGGAGCTTTAAATGACCTTGTTCATTGCAAAGTTCACAAGGGGCATGAAAAATATTGAATCTTTCAGCACATTCATCTAGCTCTTCTTGCAACAATTTGGTTTCTAAGTACTTATGCCTCTTGCAATATCTATCATCCCTATTTGGTGTGTACTTACAAACCCAATGCACTCCACAAAAATTGACATGTTTATAGGAGACATTTTCATCATGACTAGTGCAATCATCATTAGCATCATGGATATTCAAAGAATTCGTACTAACAACATTGCAATCATGCTCATCATTCAAATATTTAGTGCCAAACAATTTAGATATTTCTTCTTCTAGCACATGAGCACAATTATCCTTTCCATCATACTCACGAAAGATGTTAAAAAGGTGAAGCGTATGAGACAAACTCAATTCAATTTTTTTTGTAGTTTTCTTTTATAAACTAGACTAGTGCTAAAACAAGAAACAAAAAGATTCGATTGCAAGATCTAAAGATATACCTTCACTTACCTAGCCTCCCCGGCAACAGCGCTAGAAAAGAGCTTGATGTCTACTACACAACCTTCTTCTTGTAGACGTTGTTGGGCCTGCAAGTGCACAGGTTTGTAGGACAGTAGCAAATTTCCCTCAAGTGGATGACCTAAGGTTTATCAATCCGTAGGAGGCGTAGGATGAAGATGGTCTCTCTCAAACAACCCTGCAACCAAATAAAAAAGAGTCCCTTGTGTCCCCAACACACCCAATACAATGGTAAATTGTATAGGTGCACTAGTTCGGCGAAGAGATGGTGATACAAGTGCAAAATAGATAGTAGATATAGGTTTTTGTAATCTGAAATAATAAAAACAGCAAGGTAGCGCGCGGTAAAAGTGAGCGTAAACGGTATTGCAATGATAGGAAACAAGGCCTAGGGTTCATACTTTCACTAGTGCAAGTTCTCTCAACAATAATAACATAGATAGATCATATAACAAGCCCTCAACATGCAACAAAGAGTCACTCCGAAGCCACTAATAGCGGAGAACAAACGTAGAGATTATGGTAGGAGTGCAGAAACCACCTCAAAGTTATTCTTTCCAATCAATCCGTTGGGCTATTCCTATAAGTGTCACAAACAGCCCTAGAGTTCGTACTAGAATAACACCTTAGGACACAAATCAACCAAAACCCTAATGTCACCTAGATACTCCATTGTCACCTCAAGTATCCGTGGGCATGATTATACGATATGCATCACACAATCTCAGATTCATCCAACCAACATAAAAGTACTTCAAATAGTGCCACAAAGTTTCTACCGAGAATCACGACGAAAACGTGTGCCAACCCCTATGCATAGGTTCCCAATGTCCACGAAACCCGCAAGTTGATCACCAAACCATACATCAAGTGGATCAATAGAATAACCCATTGTCACCACGGTTATCCCACGCAAGACATACATCAAGTGTTCTCAAATCTTTAAAGACTCAATGCGATAACATAACTTCAAAGGGGAAACTCAATTCATTACAAGAGAGTAGAGGGGAGAAGAAACATAAGATCCAACTATAATAGCAAAGCTCATGATACATCAAGATCGTGTGAAGTCGAGAACACGAGAGAGATAGATCAAACACATAGCTACTGGTACATACCCTCAGCCCCGAGGGTGAACTACTCCATCCTCGTCATGGATAGTGCCAGGATGATGAAGATGGCTTCCGGTGATGGGATCCCCCTCCGGCAGGGTGCCCGAACAGGGTCCCAATTGGTTTTTGGTGGCTACAGAGGCTTGCGGCGGCGGAACTCCCGATCTAGGTTCTGTGCGGAAGTTTTAGGGTGCGTAGGTATATATGGGTGAAAGGAGAACGTCGGTGGAGCTACGGGGCCCAACGACCCCTTGGCGCCCCCACCCTCGTGAGCACCTCCCGTATCTTGACGTAGGGTCCAAGTCCATCGTGGGTTTCCTTCCAATAATAACTTCTCCGGTTGATTTCGCTCGTTTTGACTCGATGCGATATTCCTTTTCCTCGAAATCTTTGAAATAGGCATAAAACAGGAAATCTGAGCTGGGCCTCCGGTTAATAGGTTAGTCCCAAAAATAATATAAAAGTGTATAATAAAGCCCATAATCATTCAAAACAGATAATATAATAGGACGAATGCTTCATAAATTATAGATACGTTGGAGACGTATCACTGCGCGGTGCAGGGCCGCAGGCCGGTGCCTTGGATGATTTGGCACAGCCGACTGCCGCTCGCGTCCATCGCCTCCATAGGTGCTTGTGGCTTCTGGTCACTTGGTCTTGGATTGGAGTGAGCAGTGTTCCGCAGAGACTTGGGAATAGATGGCTTGGAGTGGTGGGGCGCCTTTATTATATGAGAGTCCAAACTCTTGCATTCACATTGTGCTGGCTCTATTCTGCTTCTCCAATTAATTCCCTCTCCATGTAATTGAGGATGCATCATTGACCGTTCAACGTCTCGGGAACTGCTACCTTCTCCCTCCTTGGCATTCAAGCACCTATGGACCCGTTGACGACAAGGTGCCTATGGTGACTTCTTAAATTTCAAGATGATAGTGCGGTGCGTGTGTGCGTTCATAGGGGTGAGTGTATGCGCGTGTATATGAGCGCTTCCGTCTGTACTGTGTCAAAAAAACGTAAATGAGTGTTAAAAAGAGACTAGTTAGTATACTCAATATTGTGCACCTCGGAGAGGAAAACGATAGAACTAGTACGTATTTATTTACGGAGCAGATTCACTCATTTTGCTCCATATGTACTCCGTCTCGGTGTAGACTAGTCACTTGTTGAAATCTCTAGAATGGAAAATACTCCTTTCTGGTTTACAGGGCTATACTAGCAAGTAGTTGTACATACTAGTACAATAGTGGGCTCACATAGCAATTTTGTCTCATGCAAGAGCCTAGCTATATGCGTGCTCCAATGTTCGCAACTGCAACGTTTGGTTTGCGCTTGGCTCTTCGCCTCTTCGAGAAGACGAACAATGATGTTACTACTACTGCTTCTACAAAGGTCGAATCCATACGCATGTCCGTCCACCGCATGGCCAGACGGATAGCTTGTTGTAGAAGTACTACTAAGCAAAGCCTGTCCTCGTTTACGAGCAACATAGCGCATGGGCGAGGGAGAAGGCGTAGTAAAATCAAGCTTCTCCTTGTTGTAAGAGTTGACGCGACACATCATAGCACCGGCCCCACATGCTTGCCTCTAAACTTGGCTGAAAGACCCGCAGTGTACAATATATTTGCTGCAACCTCTAACATTTACCCACCACAAATTAAAATATATGTGGCCGTATGCATCGTTCTGATGCAGAGGCCGGGGAGTCCCCCATTTTTGAAAAATAAAATAAAATATATATTCCTGTCTTGACCAGATGAGCGTGCAAACTACAATCACCAGGGTGACAGTTAGAGCCAGAAGACTATTTTAATTTTTTTTTAAACTTCAAGATGGCCACATAGCATGGAGCCGACCCCAACGATTTTAAGCTTATAGGCACGGTACACGCTATCCTAGACTACTCTACACATGAAACTGCCACATGAGCGTCCAGGCTGCGCTTGGCTCTTCGCCTCTTCGGGAAGTCGAACAATGATGGAGTACTACGCCTTTGGAGGAGTACTACAAGACGCTTCAGCCATCGACACCGATTGAACTGCTGCATGTCCACTGCGCATGCGAGGGAGAGCGTGTGGCTAAAGCTTCTCCTAGTCTTGCCAGCCACCATGCTCATGGGTGAGGGAGGGCAGCTCCACGCCTTTGCGTATATGACAGGTGGGCCCGACAGTGTGTGTGGCCAACCTGTCATACTGACCAAAGGCAGGTGCGATTAAGTCCGTGAGGGAGAGGATAATCAAACTTCGTTGATGTATGATTTGTGCGACACATCAAAGCACTTCACTCGATATATTTCAATAATGTGCATTTACCGATGCATTAATTACAACGCATGCATGCATGCTGTGACTCTCCTTTTGATACTTGCATGTGTTGATTTAATGCACCTTGAAGTAGTATAAAATATGTGACGGTAAAGCTTTGTAATGCCCCGGCCCAAGTCGAGAGATGGTTGTGCACGAGGAGGGCGAGGTCATGCAGACCGAACAGGACCCGAGATGGAGCTCTCTAAGGTCTCGATGGACCTCACCGTGCTCCACTGCCCCTTGTGCCTCTGCCCCTTGACGCCTCCAACATGTATGAGGTTCGAATACACCTCGTCCTGCTCGGCTGATTGAGCAAGGTGCAGGTTTCTTGATTGATGTGTTGTTCGATTGATTTCTGCAGTGCAAGGGAGGGCACCTGGCCTGCGCGGACTGCCGCGTCGAGCGCCCCGGGAACCAGCGGCAGTGCCAGAAGTGCGAGCGCGGTGGTGGCTTCGACGTGCGGAACACGGCGGTGGACTCCGTCCTTTCGTCGGTGAGGGTGGAGTGCCCGCACGAAGGCTATGGCTCTACGTCACCTACCACAAGCTCGCCGATCACCAGAGCGTGTGTCCGCTCGCGCCCTGCAAATGCTCCGTGCCCGTCTGCAGCTACGAAGGCCCGCCGCTGGCACTCTACCACCACATCAGCACCGCGCATCCCATGCCCGTGCCCAGGATCTAGTACGGCAAGGTGCTCCAGCTGCAAGTGCCACTGTCGGAGCCACGGCTCTTACTGCTCGCGGAGGAGGACCGCCGCACGTTTTTCTTGGTCAGCGGCGTGCTCGACATCAGAGCGGGGGCGTCCCCACTGCCGCACTACGTGGCCAAGCTGTGGGCGAACGGCCCGCCGGGGGAGCCTAAAGGCACGACCGACGCCGTCAAGGTGCAAATGGAGGTGACAAGGAGCAAGGATCCCGGCGACGTCGACGTGCAAGAGCTGACCTTCTTGACAGTTCCGCCCAAAGGCGGGGCTAAGCCGGTGTCCCTCCACATTCAGATTGACAAGGTCACGTCCTAAATGTTTCTACAGTGCCTTCTGTTTACCTTAGTAATATGCTAATATAGGGATTACCTCGGTCTACTTGAGCTTAAGAAATGGTGGGTTTTGGTGGTGATGCGGCAATTACTTCGACATCAGATCAGTAATTTCCAACAGTCGAACGGATATTTTGTGTCTGTTGGATATAAAGTTCCTTTGGGTAAGAAGTACTACTTGTCATCAAAATGGATAAAAGGAGATGTATGTAGACGTATTTTAGTTCTAGATATGTCCCTTTTATCCATTTTGATGACAAGCACTCCTCCGCTCCACAATACATGCCTTCCATTTGTCAAAATATAGATGTATCTAGACATGTTTTAGTATATAGGTACATCCATGATATAGCCAATCAGATGGTTGAGAACACTACAATTCATAGCTACAGATGCGTGTGTGACTCCCAGATGCAGAAGCCGGGGGTCATCATCCTCCTTTTCGAGAAAGAACAGACGCGTGTGTGAGAGGACGAGTGCGTGCGTGCACCTCTTCTCTTCCTGTATATCGTACTAAACTCAGACTACAAGTTTTTGTGGGTGGCATGATGGTGCGTGCGAGAAGTCCCGAGAGATAGGTTTAATGCGTCTGAAAAAAAGACTAGCCTAGAGCTCGCCACGCGGCTATTCCTTTCGAACGCCCCATTAACCGTAAGATATGTATACGACGGTGCCAGTTATTACACGTACACAACAGTACTCCCTCCTTTCCGATTTATAGGGCTTAATTCAAAAATCTCACCAACCAAGATGGTGAGTGATGGAATATTTTTTGTAGTTTGCAAAAGCACCTAATTAATGCTCTTGTTTTTCTCAAAAAATTATGTTTATCAATGCATTAATTGCAATGCATGCATGCATAAAGTACATGCATTGGTCAATTTCCTCTTATTACTTGCATGCAATGATTTAATGCACCTTGGAATCTGAACATGTGTTTGGGAACAACCAAATTGAGCCTTATAAAATGGAATAACTAAAATTTTGAGATAAGCCCTATAAAACCGGAAAGGAGGGAGTAGAAAAAGAACTACTCCATCCGGGAATAGTGCCGCACTTCAAAACTAGAAACGTCAATAAATTTTGAGCTTGCGTCTCATCACATTCCAAATTACTCCACGCTATATTGAATTGCAAACCTGTTCACACCAATCACAACCTAAACGGTTTCCCACTTAGGAGCGTATTAGGACCACGCTATATTGAATTGCAAACCTGTTCACACCGATCACAACCTAAACGGTTTCCCACTTAAGAGCGTATTAGTACTCGGTTATAAATACTAGTATGCCAAGATGACTGCAATTCCTCCTCAACTCCTCATCCACAAAAACAAACAAGTCATTCAAAGATCCTTCCCTTAAATGCGCCGCCATGGCTAGCGTGAGTTCTGGGTCGAGAGATTGCCACCGTGGAGAGGCGAGCATGGAAGCGGAAGAACGAGAGATGTCCCGCCTCGCTGAAAGAGCAGCCGACATGTCCCGCCGGGCGGAAGTAGCTGGACAGAGGTCCCGCCACGCCGCTGAAGCAGCACGGAGGTCCCGCCGCGCCGTCGATGCGGCAGACTGGTCCGGCCGCGCCGCGGAAGCAGTAGAGATGTCCCGTCGCGCCGCGCATGCAGGAGAGATGTCCCGCCACGCCGCGGCGGCCTGGGAAAATTTCTCGTGGGCAGGCCACGAATGTTACAGGCGCATGCATGCGATCGTCCATAGCCAGATGGATCACTCTGGCTGGGCGAGGTTGCAGGACACATGAAAGCCTCGTTTGAACAGGCTACCAGCGTCATCCGGCAACTAAGGGAGGGCAATGAGAGGTTCCGGGCCGAGCGCGACCTGCTGAGGGAGAAGATCGTCCGAAGTGCAGACCAGCAGGAGGAGACCAGTGCCTTGTTGAAGAGGACTGGCGTCATCGTCATGAAACTTATGGACGAGAATGACATGCTCCACAACGAGCCCCAAAGGCTGGTGGAGGAATCCGTGGATGTTCTCAAGAAGCATGTTGAGGACACGAAAGAGCTCATTGCCGCTCACCGCGGAGACTAGTTCCCGTGGCCTGCAGCAACGCATCAAGAAAGTAGAGATCAGCGAGCCAGATCCTTGTCTTCCTTCTTCTTTTGCCCTTGTGTATTTCGGGCGTAGCCGCATGTGGCTTTTTTTAATTATCTTTCTAATTATGTAAGACAATTAATCATCCTTATATATTCATCGCCTTTGCTATAAGTCGCAGTAGATGCTATATAGGTCCGTCAGATCTTACATCAAGATCCGTGCTTTCAGATTTTATTTTTTCTCTCTTAAATCTCAGACGAGTGACACATAGCCATGCCATTAAACAGAGGTTCGAGCGCCATTAATGGAGACCTTGGGAGAGAGGTGGACGGCACATGGAGGTCAAAGGGCTCTCCTCCCGATAAGCACGCGCAAGGTCTGATCGCACGCCTCTCATACTCAAATAGCTACCCTTCACTACGCCTCCTAGCTAATAAAAAATGGGGACGCGTGGCGGCACGTAAATGGTACTAGTAAGTAGAACGCACACGGTTTCAATAATACTTGTGTTTCCGATTGTAACGTGACAGCACTTGTTCCAAAATGACTTTGTTGATTGTTAATGTGTGCGCCTTCGCAAATTGGACTGCAAAATTACCATTAAGCATGTTGGTGCCATGTCATGGCACCAAGCCAAGTTTCATTATTTTCATGCGTGTTTTGGATTTACAGGAATTAAAAAACTAAGTTTCTCAATGTTTCCAACCCAGCCACGACGCCCAGAATTTTGAATTTCATTCCCATTTCTTGCATGGAACCTAAAAATTTACCCGAGGACACACATGTAATTTTTCAACCAACTTTGGTGCACTGGAACATGTGCTTGTATTTCAAATTTGAATTATGCACACAAAGGTGACACGTTCCCTCCCAGAACCACGAGCCTTCTTGAGAGAAGTTCCGATTTGCAAGAAGCTTAGGGGGTGTTTGGTTCAGGGACTTTTTAGTCCCAGAGACTAGAAAAAGTCCCTAAAAAGTCCCTAGGAACCAAACGGGAGGGACCTTTTCTAGGGACTAGAAAAGACTCTCTTGGAGAGTCTTTTTCATTAGTCCACTCGACTAGAAAAAGTCCTAGGACTTCTGAACCAAACACCCCCTTATACCAAAATTTGTTCCTATTCGGCCAATTTTTTTTACCACGGCATGGTACTACCATGACATGACACCATGCCAAGTTTCATGATTTTAAAACCAAGTTTCTCAATGTTCTCGACCGAGCCACGATGCCCAGATGTTTGAATTTTATTCTCATTTTTTGCATGGGACCTAGAAATTCACCCGAGGACACAAATGTGATTTTTCAACCAACTTTGGTGCACGGGAGCATGTGCTTGTAGTTCAAATTTGAATTATGCACATTAAATGACCAAAAACTCAATTAATGTGTAAATAAGGCCAAACGAAGCCGGAATAATTCCAAAATTTAACAGGCACTCATGTAGTTCTATGTTGCCTTTGTAAATAAACTCAAGGGGACAACGTATATCGTTTCGCACTCAAAGGTGGCACGTTCTCTCTCAGAACCACGAGCCTTCTTGAGAGAAGCTTCGGTTTGCAAGAAGCTTATACCAAAATCTGATCCTATTCGGCCAATTTTTTTACCACAGGATGGTAGTACCATGACATGAAACCCATGCCAAGTTTCATGATTTTTAGACGTGTTTTGGATTTACAAGAATTTTAAAACCAAGTTTCTCAATGTTCTCGGCCGAGCCACGATGCCCAGATGTTTTAATTTTATTCTCATTTCTTGCATGGGACCTAGAAATTCACCCGAGGACAAAAATGTGATTTTTCAACCAAGTTTGGTGCACGAGAGCATGTGCTTGTAGTTTAAATTTGACTTATGCACATTAAATGACCAGAAACTCAATTAATGTAAAAAAACGACAAACGGACCCGGAATAATTCCAAGATTTAATAGGGCACTAATGTAGTTCTATGTTGCCTTTGTTAAGAAACTCAAGGGGGGCAGCATATATCGTTTCACACTCAAAGGTGCATGTTCCCTCTTAGAACCACGAGCTTCCAAATCGGCCCAATTTTTTACCACAACATGTTAGTGCCATGACATGACACCATGCCAAGTTTCATGATTTCCAAAGTAGTTTTGGATTTACATGAATTTAAAATCTAAGTTTCTCGATGTTCTCGGCGAGTCATGACGCCTTGAGATGTTTGAATTTCATTCTCATTTATTCCATGGGACCTAGAAATTCAACCAAGGACACACATGTGATTTTCAACCCACTTTGGTGCACCGGAGCATGTGCATGCAATTCATATTTAGATTATGCACATTAAAAGTCCAGAAACTCAATTAATGTATAAAAAGGCCAAATGAACCCGAAATAATTCCAAAATTTAACAGGGCACTCATATAGTTCTATGTTGCCTCTGTAAAGAAAATCAGGGGGGGAGGCAGCGTATATCGTACGCACACAAAGGTGACACGTTCCCTCTCGGAACCACGAGGCTTGTAGAGAGAATCTCCGGTTTTGCAAGAAGCTTAGACCAAAAGTTGTCCCAATTCAGCCAAAAATTATACATATGAAAACAGGGTTTAGATTATCCCGAACATCTCGCTACCTAGACCAATAATGTACTATGATTTGAATTCAACATAAAATGGATACAAATATTTGAATTGGAGAGCGTATGGTACATGTAGTTCATAGCGAAATATGATTACTGCTATATGCATCTTTTTTGTTATCAAGATAATATTTAAATTATTGTATAACTTGACAACAATCGTATTCAAATAAGGAAAATTGATTCAAATTTAGTCCATATGGTAGATGACAATATATATGTTCACATGGTGGAGTAAAATGTTCATATATGATGGAAGATCAAAATGTACGACTACATCAATTATAAACCGCAAGGTCACCTAACGATATATTCGAATTCAACATAACGTGGATTCAAAAATTGAAATTCGAGATCCTGGCATTTGTAATCATATAAAAAGGGACATTACTCTCTTCTTTGGTGGGAATTGATTTTTTTTTGTTGTTGTTGAGCGAAGTGCGAATCGATTTGGTACTGTGTAGGGTAATCTTGTTCTCCCGCCGGATCAGCCGCCCCGTCCTCCACCTCCAAGGAGCTGCCCCGATGTTCACCTCGTCTATCGCGCCATCTCAATCCCCACAGCGCCATCTTGACCTGCCCCACCGGAACCGCAGCACCCTCACCAATTCCTCCGATGAAGCCGAGGCCAACTCGGCGCCACCAAGGAGGTTCTGCACTCACCGCTGCATTTTATCTTTTATTCGATCTCACGGGGCTGCCGTTGCTCGATACTGAGAAAACATGGCGAATCTCCATCAGCGCAGTCGCCGTCATGACCACATCATCCACGCGTTTCTCCCCCATGTCGTTGCTTCCTCGTGGCGACTTCCACAACGGCATTAGCTGCTGCTCTTGCTCTCGCTTGCTTCTTGGCTACATTCTTCTTCTGCTCGATCATGCTGCACTGCTCCTGCTTTCGTTCATGCTGCTGCTCTGCTCTTGCTCTCGCTTGCGCTGCTGCTGCTATTGCACGACCTCCGACAGCTATAGGAGTTGCTGCTTTAGCACTCGCTTGGGGTGCTACTGCACGACTTGCTCTCTGCTAGTGCATTCCCTGCTCGAGCGTCTGCTGATTTAGATCACTGCTTCTCTGCTACTACTGCTCGAACGCCCTAAACATCTATTGCAATGCTCTGTTACTAGTTCAATCAGTTTCAACAGTAAAATTCAGTTTCAACTGTAAAGTTCACTTTCTTAATTTAAGTTCAGAGTGAACAGTACTTATAGCATCTGTCGGAGCGGCCGTGGCGCGGCTGATGCGTTTTACATCTAGCACTTTTTGGTGATGTATTTTACATCATCTAGTGCAGATGATATTAGGGTCCCACTTCAGATTAACGTTGTCTGTCTTGTCCTGCTCTGGCCACGTCGTTGTACACCTTAGCGGAGCTTCTCCAACGACGGAATTGTTGGGGAACGTTGCAGAAAATTAAAAAATTTCCTACGGTTTCACCAAGATCCATCTATGAGTTCATCTAGCAACGAGTCATGGGAGAGTGATTGCATCTACATACCACTTGTAGATCAGCGTGCGAAGCGTTCAATGGAGCAGGGTTGATGGAGTCATACTCGCCGTGATTCAGATCACCGATGACCTAGTGCCGAGCAGACAGCTGCCTCCGAGTTCAACACATGTACGAGCGGATGACGTCTCCTCCTTCTTGATCCAGCAAGGGGAAGGAGAGGTTGATGATGATCCAGCAGCACGACGGCGTGGTGGTGGATGCAGCAGAACTCCGGCAGGGCTTCGCTAAGCAACTACGGGAGGAGGAGGAGGTGTTGCAGGGAGGAGGGAGGCGCCAGGGCTTATGGGTGCGGCCACCCCTCCCTCCCCTCCCTTTATATAGGTGCAAGAGAGGGGGTGAGGGCGCAGCCTTGCCCCTTCCTCCAAGGAAGGGGTGCGGCCTAGAGGGGGGGAGCAGTCCATCCTCCCCAAGGCACCTCGGAGGTGCCTTCCCCCTTTAGGACTCTCCCCTCTTTCTTATCTCTAGGCGCATGGGCCTCTTGGGGCTGGTGCCCTTGGCCCATATGGGCCAAGGCGCACCCCTCACTGCCCATGTGGCCCCCAGGCAGGTGGACCCCCGGTGGACCCCGGACCCCTTTTCCGCACTCCCTTACAATACCGATAATGCCCAAACTTTTCGGCGACCAAAATAAGACTTCCCATATATAAATCTTTACCTCCGGACCATTCCAGGCTCCTGTGACGTCGAGGATCTCATCCGGGACTCCGAACACCATTCGGTTGCTGCATACTCATTTTCATACAACCTAAGCGTCCACGAACCTTAAGTGTAGACCCTACGGGTTCGGGAGACCTTGAGACATGACCGAGGCGGCTCTCGGGCAATAACCAACAGCGGATCTGGATACCCATGTTGGCTCCCACATGCTCCTCGATGATTTCATCGGATGAACCCACGATGTCGAGGATTCAAACAACCCCGTATACAATTCCCTTTGTCAATCATTATTTTACTTGCCTCGAGATTCGATCGTCGGTATCCCAATACCTCGTTCAATCTTGTTCTTGGCAAGTCACTTTACTCAATCAGTAATGCATGATCCCGTGACCAAACACTTGGTCACTTTGAGCTCATTATGATGATGCACTACCGAGTGGGCCCGGTGATACCTCTCTCACATGCGGAGTGACAAATCCACTGTCTCGATCCGTGTCAACCCAATGTACACTTTTGGAGATACTGTAATGCACCTTTATAGCCACCCGATTACGTTGTGACATTTGGTACACCCAAAGCACTCCCTACGGTATCCGGAGTTTACGATCTCATGGTCTAAGGAAGAGATACTTGACATTGGAAAAGCTCTAGCAAAAGCGAACTACACGATCTTGTGCTATGCTTAGGATTGGGTCTTGTCCATCACATCATTCTCCTAATGATGTGATCCCTTTATCAATGACATCCAATGTCCATAGTCAGAAACCATGACTATCTGTTGATCAACGAGCTAGTCAACTAGAGGCTCACTAGGGACATATTGTGGTCTATGTATTCACACGTGTATCTCGATTTCCGGATAATACAATTATAGCATGAATAAAAGACAATTATCATGAACAAGGAAATATAATAATACTTCTATTATTGCCTCTAGGGCATATTTCCAACAGGAACCGTCCATCACAGCGGAGCAGTACCCTCGGCACCGTTTCTAAAGGCCTCGGATCTTCTTCCCCGCCTCCGACAGTCACACCAGCATCATCACCATCCTCCACGTCCAACCCAATGATGCTGAGGTCCACAAGGCTATGCCAAAGAGGTTGTACACTTGTCGCATCAGTTTGTTACTCTGCATTCATGTTGATCCCTCAGGGATCCTTTGCTATGGAACTACTATTCGTGCAAATCTGTTAGAAGGAGTGGAGCAAAGCAAAACTGGAGGATTTTTTTTCCTTTGGTGTCTCTTTCGAAGAAGAAACGTAGGAATTTTATTCACTTGGACGTCCTTTTCAAATTAATATGCACGAAGAACAGAACTAATTGCATTACTAGCATAATAAGATTCTTATTTTTTCATTTTCACGTGGTTTGACTTCAATTTGACCACGTTTCTCCATTCCTATGTTCTTCCAATTCATGTGAGCCAAACACCCAGGTTGACTGAAATCCTATGTTTCCAAATGCTCTGTTTTGCACGTGCATTCCTATCCTATTCCTGTGTTTTTCCTGTCCCTGCGTATATAGAATCCTCCAATTCTAAGGAGCCCTTGCATATTTACTTCATTTTTGGATAGGCGTCAAAAGAAAACTACGTGTGTTATGCCCTGCTCCTGCCGTGCAGTCATCCACCCCACCTGAGGTGCACCATCGATAGAAGTGTTCACTGCAGCAGAGATCCCCCCTGCAAACTTTCTTTCGCCGCCTCAGATCATCTTCCCCATTGCCGGCAGCCACGCCAACTGCATTACCATCATTGACTGAGCAGATGAACCTGAGGACTACACAGTTCGGGAAGAGAGGTCATGATCTTTTCGTGTTTGCTTACTACGTTATACATTTGTTATTATTACCTGCTACTTTATCGTTCAAACTTGAGTTTTGAATTCCCCATGGGTCTCATATCGAGCTAGCAACGAATAGTGTCTGTCTACTATCTGGGTCATCTAGGGTCTTCTATGTGGCTCATGTTGGGTGGGCAACAAACAATAGATGATCCATTGTCTATCTTTTTAAACTGAAGCTATAATCTACCTGCTATCATTAGTTTTGGATCCATCCACTCGTTTGCTACCATCAGTCTTGATTTTTGCATGCACCCCTTAGGCCTTACAAAATCTAACTATTTTTTTATTATGCATGTCAGATATTGTACACAATCGTACTGAACATGTAGAGAAAAAGAGAAGACCGTTGCGTGCGAATATAATGTCATGCAGACGCCGCTCCATGGTGGGCGAAGTGCCCCCCTCCTGCATTTCGGATTGTATTCGAGAGGAAGATAAGCTGTTGAGATGGAGATTCGGAAGGAGCCGACCACACTGTTTACCACACGAGGTGTTTGCTCTAACCTGGCATGCTGATGTTGGTCATATCATGCATATGGCGCCTTGCATTGCTTACATTATATATCTTATATGTCATCAGCTTAGTTTAGATTTGCTTTGTGTGAATGACAGCTGTCCGGTTTCTATATCATACTCCCACCATTCCTAAATATTTGTCTTTTAGAGATTTCAACAAGTGACTACATATGGAACAAAATGAGTGAATCTACACTCTAAAATATGTCTATATACATCCGTATGTGGTATTCCATTGGAAATCTCTAAAAGACAAATATTTAGGAACGGAAAGTATATAGAAATGTAATGCCATCTTCTTTAGCAGGGCATCATATCGTGAATCATGCAATGCCATTCTATTTAGCCAGTCATCGTATATGTGAATTGTATCGTGCCATATTTTTGCCATAATGTATTCCATTTGTCAACAATGTTTATACATTCATCTACTCTTCCTGTGCATCAGCCATTTGAGTCGGTCATGGGAATATACGGGTGAAAACAAGGTCTTACGGCGATTAGTGCTACCTATCGATGCAGATTTCTTGCTTTGATTCACGAGAAACATGTCCTTTGTCCTTTTAATTGCCAGATATTCTTGACCGCTGTCCGATGTTCCTTGCGGGATTACTTTGGTACCTTCACCTGCCAAACTTACGGCAAGGTATACATCAGGTCAGTACACAAAGATGGCATACATAATAGATCCTATGGCTGAGGCATAGGGGATGACACTCATCTCTTCTTTATCTTTTGCATTGGTAATTAGGGCATTGAGCTGAGCTCAATTTCACACCTTGCAAAGCCTGGCAAGAACCCTTTCTTGGACTGATCCATTTGAACTTCTTCAAAATCTTATCAAGGTATGTGCTTTGTGAAAGACCTATGAGGCGTCTCGATCTATCCCTATAGATTTTGATGCCTAATATGTAAGCAACTTCTCCAAGGTCCTTCATTGAAAACTCTCTTATTCAAGTAGGCCTTAATGCTGTCCAAAAGTTCTATATCATTTCCCATCAAAAGTATGTCATCTACATATAATATGAGAAATGCTACTGAGCTCCCACTCACTTTCTTGTAAACGCATGAGGCTTCTCCATAAGTCTCATAAACCCAAACGCTTTGATCATCTCATCAAAGCGAATGTTCCAACTCGAGATGCTTGCACCAGCCCATAAATGGATCATTTGGAGCTTGCACACCTTGTTAGCATTCTTAGGATCGACAAAACCTTCCGGCTGCATCATATACAGCACTTCCTTAAGATAACCGTTAAGGAATGTCGTTTTGATGTCCATCTGCCATATCTCATAATCATAGTATGCGGCAATTGCTAACATGATTCGGACGGACTTAAGCTTCGCTACGGGAGAGAAAGTCTCATCGTAGTCAATCCCTTGAACTTGCCGATAACCCTTAGCGACAAAGTCGAGCTTTATAGATGGTAACATTACCATCCGCGTCCATCTTCTTCTTAAAGATCCATTTGTTTTCTATCGTCGCCGATCATCGGGCAAGTCTGTCAAAGTCCATACTTTGTTTTCATACATGGATCCTATCTCGGATTGCATGGCTTCAAGCCATTTGTTGGAATCTGGGCCCGCCATCGCTTCTTCATAGTTCAAGGTTCACCGTTGTCTAACAACATGATTTCCATGATGTGGTTGCGTACCACTCACAGTGCGGGCGTGTCCCTAGTGGACCTCTGATTCAGTAGCAACTTGATCCGAAGTACCTTGATCATCATCATTAATTTCCACTCCGATCGGTGTAGGCACCATAGGAACATTTTCCTGAAATTTGCACTACTTTCCGGTTCAAGAGGTAGTACTTCATCGAGTTCTACTTTCCTCCCACTTACTCCTTTCGAGAGAAACTCTTTTTCCAGAAAGGATCCGTTCTTGGCAACAAAGATCTTGCCTTCGGATCTAAGGTAGAAGGTATACCCAATGGTTTCCTTAGGGTATCCTATGAAGACGCATTTTTGCGACTTGGGTTCGAGCTTTTCAGGTTGAAGTTTCTTGACATAAGCAGCGCATCCCCAAACTTTTTAGAAAGCGACAGCTTAGGTTTCTTCCCAAACCATAATTCATACGGTGTCGTCTCAACGGATTTAGACGGTGCCCAATTTAAAGTGACTGTAGCTGTCTCTAGTGCGTATCCCCAAAATGATAGCGGTAAATCGATAAGAGACATCATAGATCGCACCATATCCAATAGAGTGCGATTACGACGTTCGGACACACCGTTACGCTGAGGTGTTCCAGGTGGCGTGAGTTGTGAAACGATTCCACATTTCCTTAAGTGTGTACCAAATTCATGACTTAAATATTCTCCTCCACGATCTGATCGTAAGAATTTTATCTTTCGGTCACGTTGATTCTCTACTTCATTCTGAAATTCCTTGAACTTTTCAAAGGTCTCGGACTTGTGTTTCATCAAGTAGACATACCCATATCTACTCAAGTCATCGGTGAGAGTGAGAACATAACGATATCCTCCATGAGCCTCAACACTCATTGGACCGCACACATCGGTATGTATGATTTCCAATAAGTTGGTTGCTCGCTCCATTGTTCCGGAGAAGCGGAGTCTTGGTCATCTTGCCCATGAGGCATGGTTAGCATGTGTCAAATGATTCATAATCGAGAGACTCTAAAGTCCATCAGCATGGAGCTTCTTCATGCGCTTGACACCAATGTGACCAAAGGCGGCGATTACCACAAGTATGTGGGACTATCGTTATCAACTTTACATCTTTTCGTATTCACACTATGAACATGTGTAACATTACGTTCGAGATTCATTAAGAATAAACCATTGACCATCGGAGCATGACCATAAAACATTTCTCTCATATAAATAGAACAACCATTCTCGGATTTAAATGAGTAGCCATCTCGTATTAAACGAGATCCTGATACAATGTTCATGCTCAAACTTGGCACTAAATAACAATTATTGAGGTTTAAAAGTAATCCCGTAGGTAAATGTAGAGGTAGCGTGCCGACGGCGATCACATCGACCTTGGAACCATTCCCCGACGCACATCGTCACCTCGTCCTTCCCGGTCTCCGTTTATTCCGCAGCTCTCCCGCTGTGAGTTACATATATGAGCAACGGCACCGTATCAAATACCGGGGAGTTACTACGAGTCTTTGGTAAGGTACACATCAATTACATGTATATCAAATATACCTTTAGTGTTGCCGGCCTTCTTGTATGCGCTAAGTATTTGGGGCAGTTCCGCTTCGATGACCCTTCCTTTGCAATAAGAGCACTTTCAGTCTCGTGCTTGGGTCCATTCTTTGACTTCTTCCCGGCAAGCGGCTTGCAGTAGCGGCAACATCCTTGCCGTCCTTCTTGAAGTTCTTCTTACCCTTGCCCTTCTTGAACTTAGTGGTTTTATTGACCATCAACACTTGATGTTCCTTCTTGATTTCTACCTCTGCTGACTTCAGCATTGAAAATACTTCAGGAATAGTTTTCACCATCCCCTGCATATTGTAGTTCATCACAAAGCTCTTGTAGCTCGGTCGGAGCGATCAAGGATTCTGTCAATGACCGCCTCGTCAGGGAGGTTAATGTCCAGTGGGACAGGCGGTTGTACAGTAACCTGACATTTTGAGTATGTGCTCACCGACAGACTATTTTCCTCCATCTTACAAGCTGTAGAACTTGTCGGAGACTTCATATCTCTCGACCCGGGCATGAGCTTTGAAAACTAGTTTCAGCTCCTCGGACATCTCATATGCTCCATGTAGCTCAAAACGCTTTTTGGAGCCCCGGTTCTAAGCTGTAAAGCATGCCGCACTGAACGAGGGAGTAATCATCTGCACGTGACTGCCAAGCGTTCATAACGTCTTGGTTCTTCAGGATGGGTGCATCACCTAAGCGGTGCTTCTAGGACATATTGTTTCTTGGCAGCTATGAGGATGATCCTCGGGTTAGGACCCAGTCCGAATAGTTGCTGCCATCATCTTTCAGCTTGGTTTTCTCGAGGACCGCGTTGAAGGTCATGGTGACATGAGCGGTGTCCATTTGATCTACAAGACATTTTGCAAAGATTTTAGACTATTGTTCATGATAATAAAGTTCATCTAATCAAATTATTTAATGAACTCCCACTCAGATTTGACATCCCTCTAGTCATCTAAGTGATACATGATCCGAGTCGAGTAGGCCGTGTCCGATCATCACGTGAGTCGTACTAGTCATCATCGGTGAACATCTCCATGTTGATCGTATCTTTCATACGACTCATGTTCGACCTTTCGGTCCCTTGTGTTCCGAGGCCATGTCTGCATACATGCTAGGCTCGTCAAGTTAACCTAAGTGTATTGCATGTGTAAAACTGTCTTACACCCGTTGTATGTGAACGTAAGGATCTATCACACCCGATCATCATGTGGTGCTTTGAAACGACGAACTTTAGCAACGGTGCACAGATAGGGAGAACACTTTCTTGAAATTGTTATGAGGGATCATCTTATTTACTACCGTCGTTCTAAGTAAACAAGATGCATAAACATAATAAACATCACATGCAATTATATAGTAGTGACATGATATGGCCAATATCATATAGCTCCTTTGATCTCCATCTTCAGGGCTCCATGATCATCCTGTCACCGGCATGACACCATGATCTCCATCATCATGATCTCCATCATCGTGTCTTCATGAAGTTGTCACGCCATAGCGACTACTTCTACTTCTATGGCTAACGCAGCTTAGCAATAAAGTAAAGTAATTTACATGGCGTTCTTCAATGACACGCATGAGTCATAGAAAAATAAAGACAACTCCTATGGCTCCTGCCGGTTGTCATACTCATCGACATGCAAGTCGTGATTCCTATTACAAGAACATGATCTCATACATTACATATATCATTCATCATTCATCACAACTTTGGCCATATCATATGACAAAACACTTGCTGCAAAAACAAGTTAGACGTCCTCTAATTGTTGTTGCAAGTTTTACGTGACTGCAATAGGGTTCTAGCAAGAACGCGTTTTCTTACCTACGTGAAAGCCACAACGTGATTTGTCAAATTCTATTTACCCTTCATAAGGACCCTTTTCATCGAATCCGCTCCAACTAAAGTGGGAGACAGACACCGCCAGCCCACCTTATGCAACTAGTGCATGTCGGTTGGTGGAACCGGTCTCACGTAAGCGTGCGTGTAAGGTCGGTCCCGGCCGCTTCAACCCACAATACCGCTGAAGCAAGATAAGACTAGTAGCGGCAAGAAAGTTGACAACATCTACGCCCACAACAAATTGTGTTCTACTCGTGCAATAGAGAACTACGCATAGACCTAGCTCATGATGCCACTTTGTTGGGGAACGTTGCAGAAAATTAAAATTTTTCCCTACGGTTTCACCAAGATCCATCTATGAGTTCATCTAGCAACGAGTCATGGGAGAGTGATTGCATCTACATACCACTTGTAGATCGCGTCTTGAAGCGTTCAATGGAGCAGGGGTTGATGGAGTCATACTCGCCGTGATTCAGATCACCGATGACCTAGTGCCGAGCGGACAGCACCTCCGCGTTCAACACATGTACGGGCAGATGGCGTCTCCTCCTTCTTGATCCAGCAAGGGGAAGGAGAGGTTGATGATGATCCAGCAACGCAGCGGGCGTGGTGGTGGATGCGTGAGAACTCGGCGAGAGGCTTCGCTAAGCAACTACGGGAGGAGGAGGAGGTGTTGCGGGGAGGAGGAGGCGCCGGGAGGCTTATGGGTGCGGCCACCCTCCCTCCTCCCTTTATATAGGTGCAAGAGAGGGGGGAGGGCGCAGCCTTGCCCTTCCTCCAAGGAAGGGTGCGGCCAAGAGGGGGAGGTCCATCCTCCCCAAGGCACCTCGGAGGTGCCTTCCCCTTTAGGACTCTCCCTCTTTCTTATCTCTAGGCTTAAGGGCCTCTTGGGGCTGGTGCCCTTGGCCCATATGGGCCAAGGCGCACCCCTACTGCCCATGTGGCCCCAGGGCAGGTGGACCCCCGGTGGACCCCGGACCCCTTTCCGCACTCCGGTACAATACCGATAATGCCCAAACTTTTCCGTGACCAAAATAAGACTTCCCATAGATAAATCTTTACCTCCGGACCATTCCAGAACTCCTGTGACGTCCAGGATCTCATCCGGGACTCCGAACACCATTCGGTTTGCTGCATACTCATATTCATACAACCCTAGCGTCACCGAACCTTAAGTGTGTAGACCCTACGGGTTCGGGAGACACGCAGACATGACCGAGACGGCTCTCGGGCAATAACCAACAGCGGGATCTGGATACCCATGTTGGCTCCCACATGCTCCTCGATGGTTTCATCTTATGAACCACGATGTCGAGGATTCAAACAACCCCGTATACAATTCCCTTTGTCAATCATTATTTTACTTGCCCGAGATTCGATCGTCGGTATCCCAATACCTCGTTCAATCTTATTCTTGGCAAGTCACTTTACTCGTGCTTAGTAATGCATGATCCCGTGACCAAACACTTGGTCACTTTGAGCTCATTATGATGATGCACTACCGAGTGGGCCCAGTGATACCTCTCCGTCATACGGAGTGACAAATCCGATCTCGATCCGTGTCAACCCAATGACAAGTTCGGAGATACACATAATGCGTAACTAATTGCATTACTAGCATAATAAGATTCTTATTTTTCATTTTCACGTGGTTTGACTTCAATTTGACCACGTTTCTCCATTCCTATGTTCTTCCAATTCATGTGAGCCAAACACCGGGTTGGCCCGAAATCCTATGTTTCCAAATGCTCTGTTTTGCACGTGCATTCCTATCCTATTCCTGTGTTTTTCCTGTCCCTGCGTATATAGAATCCTCCAATTCTAAGGAGCCCTTGCATATTTACTTCATTTTCAGATAGGCGTCAAAGAAAACTCTGTGTGTTATGTCCTGCTCCTGCCGTGCAGTCATCCACCCCACCTGAGGTGCACCATCGATAGAAGTGTTCACTGCAGCAGAGATCCCCCCTGCAAACTTTCTTTCGCCGCCTCAGATCATCTTCCCCATTGCCGGCAGCCACGCCAACTGCATTACCATCATTGACTGAGCAGATGAACCTGAGGACTACACAGTTCGGGAAGAGAGGTCGCAGTCTTTCGTGTTTGCTTACGTTATACATTTGTTATTATTACCTGCTACTTTATCGTTCAAACTTGAGTTTTGAATTCCCCATGGGTCTCATATCGAGCCAGCAACGAATAGTGTCTGTCTACTATCTGGGTCATCTAGGGTCTTCTATGTGGCTCATGTTGGGTGGGCAACAAACAATAGATGATCCATTGTCTATCTTTTTAAACTGAAGCTATAATCTACACTTATCATTAGTTTTGGATCCATCCACTCGTTTGCTACCATCGGTCTTGATTTTGCATGCACCCTTAGGCCTTACAAAATCTAACTATTTTTTTATTATGCATGTCGGATATTGTACACAATCGTATTGAACATGTAGAGAAAAAGAAGACCGTTCGCGTGGGAATATAATGTCATGCGAGCCTTGCGCTCCATGGTGGGCGAAGTGCCCCCCCCCCTCCTGCATTTCCGGATTGTATTCCAGAGGAAGATAACTGTTCAGATGGAGATTCAGAAGGAGCCGACCACACCTGTTTACCACCTGAGGTGTTTGCTCTAACCTGGGATGCTGATGTTTGTCATATCATGCATATGGCGCCTTGCATTGCTTACATTATATATCTTATATGTCATCAGCTTAGTTTAGATTTGCTTTGTGTGAATGACAATTTGTCCGGTTTCTATATCATACTCCCACCATTCCTAAATATTTGTCTTTTAGAGATTTCAACAAGTGACTACATATGGAACAAAATGAGTGAATCTACACTCTAAAATATGTCTATATACATCCGTATGTGGTATTCCATTGGAAATCTCTAAAAAGACAAATATTTAGGAACGGAGGGAGTATATGGGAATTACGCAATGCCATCTTCTTTAGCCAGGCATCATATACGTGAATCATGCAATGCCATTCTATTTAGCCAGTCATCGTATATGTGAATTGTATCGTGCCATATTTTTGCCATAATGTATTCCATTTGTCAACAATGTTTATACATTCATCTACTCTTCACATGCATCAGCCATTTGAGTCGGTCATGGGAATATACGGAGTGAAAACAAGGTCTTACGAAAGCAGTTAGTGCTACCTATTGATGCAGATTTCTTGCTGATTCTGAGATAGCTCCTCGGAGGAGGATTAGAGACAGATGACCAGTTGTATCCCCGAGGTGCATGCTCTAACTTGGCTAGGTTATATTGCTCATATCATGCATATGGTGTCTTGCATTTTCCATGCCATCTACTTAGATTAGACATGCTTTTTGTGAATGCCTCTGTTTGCTTTCTATATCGGATATGTGAATTATGCAATGCCATGTTTTTCAGCCAGTTATCATATATGTGAATTATGCACCGCCATGGAGCCAGGCATCATATATGTGAATTATCTCATGCCATATTTTTTTTCATTACGTATTCCATTTGTCGACAATCTGTGTATATTGAACTACTCTTCATGAGCCGGTTATGGAAAAATGCAGGTGAAAACAAGGTCTTGAGTAGGCAATGGTACTGTTGAAGCATATATCTCGATGGTTACTGAGGAGCTCCTCGGAGGAGGATTGAGAGATAGATGACCAGTCCTATATCCCACGAGGTGTATGCTCTAAGTTGCAATGTTTATATTTCTCATATGATGCATATGGTGTCTTGCATTGCTTAGTTTAGACATCATATGCACAATATTGAATTCTATCTTCTTAGTTTAGAGATCATACATGCAGTGCCGGCTGCTTAGTATATGAATCAATTATGTCAATTATATCATGCCATCATGTATACTTAGACAACATGTATGTGAATTATTTCATCCCAACCTATTTTAGAAAGACATCATATAGTTTTGTCATGTCATCCTGTTTAGGTACTCATCATATGTTGAATTATGCCATTATATCCTGTTAAGTTATCCATCATATATCTGAAACTGTGTCATGCTATCCTGTTTAGTTAGGCATCATATATGTGAAATTGTGTCATGCTGTCCTATTTGGTTAGACAACATATATGTGAATTACCACATCTGTCTATCATACAATGTCTGTACGTTCAATTTCTTTTCTTGTTTATCAGCCATTTGAATTGGAGGGGGTGATGGCAGTATCTAAGGGAGCAAAAACTCGTTCTTCACAAAAGACAGTGCTACCCGTCGATGCAGATAGAACCATGGTTGTACTGGCCCACAAACTAGCCACACCACACATAATTGAGACTCTTCCAGATTGCACACTTACACACGTTGGGCGAGAGAACCAGCTACAGCCCATCTAACCACAACCCCAAAGTGATAGTAACCCACTTCTAGTTGACAAAGCACCATGTCCACCACAGTACCCCCCCACTCGAGTAGTTTGTAAAAGCTACTGCAGTGCTCAAAAGCACGAAGACCACCACAGCTAACCCAAACTCCACGCTTAAGCGGAAAACAAGCTGTTCTCGGGTAAGATTCCGTAGCTATGGTCCATACTCCTTTCTTTGTTGCATCACTTGTATTTACTCATACCAACTACTTTTGAATTTGAAGGATCCAATTGAAACTCCAATGGCATAGCAGGTATGTTTTAAACCTATTTCTTTAACTGGATTGTTGTTCTAACTTCTTGCTCTATGTTGATTTCAGTTTAAGTTGTATAAGCAGATTCACGTTCTCATGTGATGCACATTACAAGTGCTGCCAATGCTGTGTAGTTTCTCACACTTATATTCTGTCTATCTTTCTTTGTGTCTTAAAAATATATGAGTTGAACTGTGTCCCTATCCTGATTAGGGAACATAAACTAGAATGATATGGACAATACAGTGACCATAGTACATAGATATATGTTTGTTTCATGCTGTTATCCTGTCCACCTTACTACTGAACCGGTTTACCATAATGAGTTTCGTATACTACAAGCTAAACCTGTGATGTGTCTGCTTGTTTCTCTTGTAGTATGCAAACAGAATATTGGAGAAGAGCACCCCACTATGCAACGCTAGAGAAAGTAATGCATAAAAGGTTCAAGATAGTGAGACAACCTTGTTGGTCTCCAAGAAAGGTGATAAAAATGATCTTGTAGACAGTGAGAAAACCCCACAGTCCTGCGTTGATGTAGTGTTCGAGTTACTGGCCAGTACCGCTGGCACAAGCTCTTCGAACTTACTGCATGAATCACTTCGGCTTCTTTAGTCTCAGCTACAAGCTGCAAGGCATCGATCAATTTGTCTTTGCGCCAAGAAGCCGATGGATCGAGAAGTCCCTGCAGAATTCAGATCGTACTTTCTTGTGCAACGACAAGCTATTTGGAGGATTTAAGCGTAAACAAGAGAAAGTTAATAAGCTTGCTAAGCATCTTGCCAGCATTATGGGTACCCAGGATATTGTTTCTTGAACCCTTCTGAAGTGGTTTCAGTTCTGGACTTGTTTTGCTGCGGCTTTTATATGCTGCTTTGTTCCCTATATTTGCACTGGTGGCGAACTTTGATGCCCAGTGGATGTAATATGTGTAATAGCCGTGATAGCCTAGCATAAGTTGCTTGCTTATTTGTTTCCTTGTTGTCTTGTTTATTTGTTTGCTTGTAGTCAGTGCAGTTCTTTTTCCGTGGTTTGCTAGTGGCTGCAATAACCTATTTTTTAAAACTAGGCCACGATAACCATGGGCTAATATTCTTTGTAGTGACCTTTGGGCCTCTGGGCCGTAGAAAGCGATGGGCCTTCTACGGGCCGTAAAGCGATGGGCCTTCTACGGCCGTAAGCAGTGGGCCTTCTACGGCCGTTGAAACAATGGGCCTTCTACGTCAGTAGAAACAATGGGCCTTCACGGGCCGTATCATCAATAATGCCTTATACGGGCGTATGATCGATTGGCCAAACATGGGCCAATAACAGCGCATTATGGCCATAAGCGGGCTAGAGTTGGAATCGTCCGTTCATGGGCCGACCATAACGAGCCATCGTTAATAGGCCGTGTTGATGATGCTATGAAAATGGCCCAACGTATTAACGGACCACAAACGAGCCGATCAGTAACCACGGGCTGAATTTGGCCCTGGCGAAGAAAATGACAGAATGGGCGTAAGTAAGCGAATCTTTGGAAATGAGCCCAAGAATAGATGGGCTCACGAGAAGGCCGAAAGATAACATGGGCTGGAAGCGGCCCAATGGAATAATGAGCCGTTAATGGGTATAAAAGTGATACCTTTATTCATTACGGGCGATTTCACCCACAGGCCATTAATGGGTGTAAAGTGATACACTTTGTTCATTACGGGCCGGTTTCACCACGAGCCGTTAATAGGCCAAGAGTTACATAGGGCCTCATATGGGCGAAAAGGCGTCATGGGCCATACATGGGCCAAGAGAAAACAGCTGGAATCATATCGATGGCTGCTCGTCTTGAGCATCGTTGGTTTTCCCGAAGAGGAGAGGATGATGCAGCGAGTAGCGTAAGTATTTCCCTTAGATTTTGAGAACCAAGGTATCAATCCAAAGAGGAGGCCACGCGCAAGTCCCTCGTACCTACACAAAGCAAATAACTCCTCGCAACCAACGCGAATAGGGGTTGTCAATCCCTTCACGGTCACTTACGGAGTGAGATCTGATAGAGATGATAGATAATATTTTTGGTATTTTTGATATAAAGATGCAAAGAAGTAAAATAAAAAGGCAAAGTAAAAAAGCAAAGCAATAATAAAAGCGTGGGAAGATTAATATGATGAGAATAGACCCAGGGGGCCATAGATTTCACTAGTGGCTTCTCTCAAGAGCATAATTATTTTAAGGTGGGTGAAGCAATTCTTTGTTGAGCAATTGGCGAGAATTGAGCATAGTTATGAGAGTATCTAGGTATGATCATGTATATAGGCATCACGTCCGATACAAGTAGACCGACTCACTGCTGCATCTACTACTATTACTCCACTCATCGACCGCTATCCGGCATGCATCTAGAGTATTAAGTTAATGAAAAGCAGAGTAGCATGTAAGCAAGATGACATGATTTAGAGGGATAAATTCATGCAACATGATAAAAACCCCATCTTGTTATCCTCGATGGCAACAATACAATACGTGCCTTGCTGCCCCTCATCCTTTGGGAAAGGACACATAAGATTGAACCCAAAGCTAAGCACTTCTCCCATTGCAAGAACTACCAATCTAGTTAGCCAAACCAAGCGGATAATTCGAAGAGACTTGCAAAGATAACCAATCATACATAAAAGAATTCAGAGAAGATTCAAATATTGCTCATAGATAATCTTGATCATAAACCCACAATTCATCGGTCTCAACAAACACACCGCAAAAACAAGATTACATCGAATAGATCTCCACGAGAGAGGGGGGGAACATTGTATTGAGATCCAAAGAGAGAGAAGAAGCCATCTAGCTACTAACTATGGACCCGAAGGTCTGAAGTAAACTCCTCACACTTCATCTGAGAGGCTATGATGATGATGTAGAAGCCCTCCGTGGTGGATTCCCCTTCCGGCGGAGCTCCGGAATAGGCCCCAAGATGGGATCTCGTGGATAGAGAAAGTTGCGGCGGTGGAATTAGGTTTTTGGCTCCGTGTCTGATTTGTTGAAGTGCGTGAGGTATATATAGGAGGAAGGAGTACGTCAGCTGGAGCTTGGGGCCCACGAGGCAGGCGCCCTAGAGGCGCCCTCCACCCTCGTGGCCACCTCCCTCCTTTCTTGACCGAGGGTCCAAGTCTCCTGGATCTTATCTGATGAGAAAATCACGTTCCCGAAGATTTCATTCCGTTTGGACTCCGTTTGATATTCCGTTTCTTCGAAACACTGAAATAGGCAAAAAAACAGGAATTTTGCGCTGGGCCTCCGTTTAATAGGTTAGTCCCAAAAGTGATATAAAAGTGGAAAATAAAACTCAATATGGTCCAAAACAATAGATAATATAGCATGGAGCAATCAAAAATTATAGATACGTTGGAGACGTATCAATGGCCCAGATGACGCTACTGGGCCTAATTCGGATAGGGAGTAACGGGCCTTGGGTTAGCGGGCTGTAAATGGGCTATATGCGAACATGCCGTTAACAGGCTTTCCATGGGCCGGCCCGCCACCTTTTGACCAAGTCAAGCGGGCGGCCTTTTCACGTGAATGGGCCTCTATTGGGCCATGCCATGTGTCGACGTATCATAAGGCGCCTTTACGTCCAATGAGTGGATGACATCTGCCCCAACGATGAGCTGACACGTGTTTCCTCCAGCCAATGATGATTTTACACGTGGAAAATCCCCATTGGCCGGGCTGTTAACGGGTTATCGGATCCAAAACCCGACCCGATAGCTTAACAGCGTTCCGTTACGGTAGATGCCACGCGGTGTCGGTCACCCTTGACGAAAGCACTTCTCGACGCGCGATTTATCGTCATGGAAGTGGACACTTCCGTGATGATAATTTTGGAAATGTCATGGAACACTTCTCTGACGACAGCACGGTATGACTATCTTGATTACGTCATAAAATGCGTCATGGATGTACATGCATGACAGAAACGCGCCACCTCTTGTGGCAAACACGTATCATCATGGAAGTGTATTTTTTTGTAGTGTTTCCTACTAATCTATCCCTCTAGGAGCATGCGCGTAGTGCTTGGTTTTTGATGACTTCTAAATTTTTGCGATAAGTATATGAGTTCTTTTGACTAATGTTGAGTCCATGGATTATACGCACTTTTACCTTTCCACCATTGCTAGCCTCTTCGATGCGTGCATTGCCCTTTCTCACCTTGAGAGTTGGTGCAAACTTCGCCGGTGCATCCAAACCCCGTGATACGATACGCTCTATCACACATAAACCTCCTCATATCTTCCTCAAAACAACCACCATACCTGCCTATTATGGCATTTCCATAGCCATTCCGAGATATATTGCCATGCAACTTTCCATCGTTCCGTTCATCATCATGACATACATTACTTTTGTCATATTGCCATTGCATGATCATGTAGTTGACATCGTATTTGTGGCAAAGCCACCAAGCATAATTTTTCATACATGTCACTATTGATTCATTGCACCATCCCGGTACACCGTCGGAGGCATTCATATAGAGTCATATCTTTTTCTAGTTTCGAGTTGTAATTCATGTGTTGTAATCAATAAAAGTGTGATGATCATCATTATTAGAGCATTGTCCCAAAGAAAAAAAAGAAAAAAAGGGAAAGGCCAAAAGAAAAAAAGGCCCAAAAAAAGAAAATAAAAAAGAAAAAGAAAAAAATAAATTAAAAGGGGCAATGTCACTATCTCTTTTTCCACACTTGTGCTTCAAAGTAGCACCATGTTCTTCATATAGTGAGTCTCATATATTGTGCTTCAAAGTAGCACCATGTTTTTCATATAGTGAGTCTCATATGTTGTCACTTTCATATACTAGTGGGAATTTTTCATTATAGAACTTGGCTTGTATATTCCTCGATGGGCTTCCTCAAATGCCCTAGGTCTTCGTGAGCAAGCAAGTTGGATGCACACCCACTAGTTTTCTTTTGTTGAGCTTTCATTTATTTATAGCTCTAGTGCATCCGTTGCATGGCAATCCCTACTCCTCATGTTGACATCAATTGATGGGCATCTCCATAGCCTGTTGATTATCCTCGTCAATGTGAGACTTTCTCCTTTTTTGTCTTCTCCACACAATCCCCATCATCATATTCTATTCCACCCGTAGTGCTATATCCATGGCTCACGCTCATGTATTGCGTGAAAGTTGAAAAAGTTTGAGATTATCTAAGTACGAAATAATTGCTTGGCTTGTCATCGGGGGTGTAGAATTTGGGAACATCTTTGTGTGACGAAAATGAAGCATAACCTAACTATATGATTTTGTAGGGATGAACTTTCTTTAGCCATGTTATTTTGAGAAGACATGATTGCTTTGATTAGTATGCTTGAAGTATTACTATTTCTTATGTCAATATGAACTTTTATTTTGAATCATTTGGATCTGAACATTCATGCCACAATAAAAGAAAATTACATTGAGAATTATGCTAGGTAGCATTCCACATCAAAAATTCTGTTTTTATCATTTACCTACTCGAGGACGGTAGGAATTAAACTTGGGGATGCTTGATATGTCTCCAAGGTATCTATAATTTTTGATTGTTCCATGCTATTATATTACCCCTTTTGGATGTATATGGGCTTTATTTTACACATTTATATCATTTTTGGGACTAACCTACTAACCGGAGGCCCAGCCCGTATTGTTGTTTTTTTTGCCTATTTCAGTATTTCCAAGAAAAAGAATATCAAACTGAGTCCAAACGGAATGAAACCTTGGGGAGCGTGATTTTTGGAACGAACGTGATCCAGAGGACTTGTAGTGCAAGTCAAGAAGCAGCTGAGGCAGCCACAAGGGTGGGGGCGCGCCCACCCCTACAGGGCGCGCCCCTATCTCGTGGGCCCTTCGGGCGGCCACCGACGCACTTCTTCCTCCTATATATACCCATGTACCCCGAAAACATCCTGGGAGCCAACGAAAAACAATTTTCACCATCGTAACCTTCTGTATCTGCGAGATCGCATCTTGGAGCCTTCGCCGGCGCTCCGCCGGAGGGGGATTCGACCATGGAGGGCTTCTACATCAACATCATAGCCCCTACGATGAGTTGTGAGTAGTTTACCACAGACCTTCGGTCCATAGTTATTAGCTAGATGGCTTCTTCTCTCTTTTGGATCTCAATACCATGTTCTTCCCTCTCTTGTGGAGATCTATTTGATGTAACTCTTTTTGTGTGTGTTTGTCGAGATCCGATGAATTGTGGGTTTATGATCAAGTTTATCTATGAGAAATATTTGAATCTCCTCTGAATTCTTTTATGTATGGTTGAGTTATCTTTGCAAGTTTCTTCGAATCATCAGTTTGGTTTGGCCTACTAGATTGATCTTTCTTGCCATGGGAGGAGTGCTTAGCTTTCGGTTCAATCTTGCGGTGTCCTTACCCAGTGACAGAAAGGGTTGCAAGGCACGTATTGTATTGTTGCCATCGAGGATAAAAAGATGGGGTTTATATCATATTGCTTGAGTTTATCCCTCTACATCATGTCATCTTTCTTAATGTGTTACTCTGTTCTTATGAACTTAATACTCTAGATGCATGCTGGATAGCGGTCGATGTGTGGAGTAATAGTAGTAGATGCGGGCAGGAGTCGGTCTACTTGTTGCAGACGTGATGCCTATATACATGATCATGCCTAGATATTCTCATAATTATTCGCTTTTCTATCAATTGCTCGACAAGTAATTTGTTTACCCACCGTAATACTTATGCTATCTTGAGAGAAGCCACTAGTGAAACCTATGGCCCTCGGGTCTATCTTTTATCATATAAGCTTTCAATCTACCTTTATTTCCATCTTTACTTTTCCTATCTATATTATAAAATACCAAAAATATATTTATCTTATCATACTATCTCTATCAGATGTCACTTTTGCAAGTGGCCAGAAGGGATTGACAACCCCTTTATTGCGTTGGTTGCGAGTTCTTTGTTTGTTTGTGTAGGTGCGTGGGACTTTTGAGGAGCCTCCTACTGGATTGGTACCTTGGTTCTCAAAAACTGAGGGAAATACTTACGCTACTATTGCTGCATCACCCTTTCCTCTTCAAGGAAAACCAACGCAAGCTCAAGACATAGCAGCAACCCACAGGTACCAATTTGTGGTTTGGATACAAGATTGGATACAAGAGATGAACTAGGGTTTTGAGAGGAGATGGTGCTGGTGAAGATGTTGGTGGAGATTGACCCCCTCCCGATGAGAGGATCGTTGGTGATGACGATGGTGATGATTTACCCCTCCCGGAGGGAGTTTCCCATGAACAGCTCTGGGAGCTCTAGATTGGTTCCGCCAAGGTTCCGCCTCGTGGCGGCGGAGTTTCGTCCCGTAAGCTTGCCTCTGATGGGTAAAAGCCTTCATATAGCAGAAGATGGGCACCGGAGGGCCACCAGGGGGCCCAGGAGACAGGGGGCGCGCCCAGGTGGGCGCCCCCCACCCTCCTGGCTTGGGTGTGGGCCCCCTCTGGTAGTTTCTTCGCTCAATAATTCTTATTAATTCCAAAACTGACTTCCGTGGAGTTTCAAGATATTCGGAGCTGTGCAGAATAGGTTTCCAATATTTGCTCCTTTTCCACCAGAATTCCACAAGATTCCCCTCTTCATGGTAAACCTTGTAAAATAAGAGAGAATAGCCATAAGTATTGAGATATAATGTGTAATAACAGTCCATAATGCAATAAATATTGATATAAAAGCATGATGCAAAATGGACGTATCAGTGGGGCGGGAGCGCGCGCGGGCTGGAGGGTTTTGGAGGGAAATGGAGGGAAATGGTGGAGGCTGCCACCAACCAGCGGGCCCGGGGGAGGAGAAGGCGCGCGCGTGTCCATCTCATGTCCGCGCCGACGCAAATCCGGCTCAAAATGGGCCGGGAATGGGTCGGCAGGCGGACGCCAAGCGGACGCGCGTCTGTTTGGGTCGGCGTATTGGGCCTAGTTTTGTGTCCGCACCGATCCAAACAGACGCCAGCGGACAAAATGGGTCGCCCCGTTGGAGTTGCTCTTAGTCTAGTCTTTAGGCGCGTTTGGTTAGTTTCTCAGCGGAGCCTAGCCCCGTAGAACCTGGTTCAGTGCATACAGGCTCTGGACCATCATCTGTATGTAGTAGTTTGGTTGCCCACATTAAGCCCAACACGCATACTTCTCCTAGTGTAGATTGTACTAAGCCCAGCCTACATCGCTAATCTGAGTTTCGTGTGGCCCAGTTTCTATGTGTAAGCCAAGCAACCAAACAACATGCTACTTAGAGCATCTCCAACAGGCGTGCTAAACAAACACCGCGCCACAAATTTACCCATTTTAGCGTGCACGCTATCGCGAATTTGTCTCCAGCGGGCACGCAATAACCGTGCGCACGACATATAGAGTTGGGCGTGCAGTCCGAATCGCTATCGCGTGCTGCGTATTTGGGGCTCCCACTTCCGCGCGCGGCACACACGAGCGCTCGCGCCGCACTCTCTCCCCTGCGCCACATTCGCCTCTGCGTGCCGGCGCCGGCGAGCTGACCCGATGGACCCACGCGCCGGCACTCCCCTCACCCCATCCTACAGCCGCGAGCCTTCCAGCGCCGCCGCTGCCGCCGCAAACCCTTGCACTGGGAGCGTTGGCCACGCCTCCGTTGGAGCTCCTCCGAGCATCGTCCTCGCGCGCGGCCTCTTCATGCCGCCGCGGATGACCTCGGCGGCTGGTGACATCGCGCCGGCGCCCACCGGCACCCGCCTCGGCTGCTCCGGCACCTCGAAGCTCCCAAATGCGTCGCGGCCGAAGAAGGGCAAGACATCCGCGAAGAAGAAGAAGAAGGCGGCGGACGGCTCCGGCACCTCGAAGGCGCCAAGGAATAAGCTTGCAGGGCGTGTGACAAGCGCGGCGGCTACTAAAGCGCCGGCGAGCTCACTTGTTGAGCCGGCGGCCGGCGCGCACCATGTGTTCGACGATATGCCCCAAAGGTGAAAATTTTCCCGAACTTTTTTTCTTCTTTGTTTTTTGAATGCATACATATAGATAGCTTATTGCATTGTTCTATATACTTTGTAGTGTGAACGATGATGCATACATGTCAACTATGGGTGTTGGCTTGAACAATTCTCATTGGGCTCAAACCAATGGCATGCACTTTGAAAACCATGAGTTCGAGGTGGACGAGGATGGTGAGGGCATTGTCGACGCACCGAAAGGAAGAGCGGGCAATTACACCAATGCCGAAGACATCTTACTATGAAATACTTGGTTGCAAGTGTCGAAGGATCCATCTGTTGGAGGTGATCAAAGTAGAGACGCTTATTGGCTCCGGATGAAAGAACACTTTAATCTTTGCAACATGAGTGGAATTGACCGCTCCGCACGATCACTTCGCTCCCGGTGATCGACCATCAATAGGGATTGTCAACAATGGTCGGCCGCACAAAAAGCGGTTGACAAGTTGAACCCAAGTGGCACCAATGATGATGATAGGGTAAGTTTGGTTTCATCATTCCTCATGTTCACATATCATGCTTGTTGTTGGTGTTTCTTGTGCTAACTTGTTTTGTTTTCATGTAGTTGAACATTGCCCAAAACTTGTTCAAAGGAGAGGAGAAGAGGACCAAGAAGGGGAAGATCAAGAAAGGAAGGCCATTTACCTTGCCTCATTGCTATGAAGTATTGAAGGATGATGAGAAATGGAAGAAGCGTGAGGATATTGATGATTTGGATTTGAGCAAAAAACGCAAGCGAACAATTGAGTTGGAAGATGATGATGAGGATGATGCATCAAGTGAAGATGGCAAGAGAAGCCCCACCCCAAACTTGGTTTCATACTCGAAGCCAAAACGACTGGATAGCACGAAGAAAGACAAAGAAAAGAAGAAGAGGAAAGGAGATGATGAGATCAAAAATGATATGGAAGCAATTGATAACACAAGAAGAGAAGCCAACGAGGTGAGGAAAATGTCAAGGAACCAAGATGTCGCGGCCGAGGAGAGGAGGTTGGCGACCGAGGAGAGGTGTGTGGCCGCCGAGGAGAGGAAAGTGGCATTGGAGGGAGGAAGATGGCCATGGAGGAGCGAGCTAAGTTGTTGGAATGGGAGAAACACTTGTTCTTCTTGGACACATCTTTGTTCAATGATGCGCAAAAGGAGTATGTCAACCTTGCCCGTGAAGAAGTCTTGATCCAAAAAAGAGCCATGATTGCCGGCATGGGTGGCGGTGGCCTTGGCGGCATGGGTGCCGGTGGCCTTGGCGGCATGGGTTCCATGAGTGGCTTTGGAGCTACCGTGGGTGGAATGGGTTCCATGGGTGGCTTTGGAGCTATCATGGAGACCATGAGAGGCATGGGTGGCTTTGGAGCACCTCCGGGCGGCTTGGACGGCATGGGTGGCATGGGTGGCATGAGTTTTGCGTCTCTCATTGGGGGCATGGGTGCACCTCCGGGCGCCGGTGTGCCACCTTCACATGAAGATGCCGTTCAAGATCTTGGCAACACCATCCGAGCTCCACGCGATGATGATACAGCGCGCAACAATGAAGAGGAGGAGGAAGAATCGTGTTCGGAGGAGGAAGAATCGTCTTTGGAGGAAGAGGATGAAGACGAAGACGAGGACGAGGCTTGATTCTTGTGTCTTTCGTTTGTGTCATCATAAACTTGGTTTGCATGTTGAGCTTGGTTTAATTATATTGTGGGCATGAATTTGAATTTGTGGGCATGAACTTTTGAACACGAACTTGGTTGGAATGGTGTTTGATTCAATATATGCCATGTGTTTTGTGTTGAAGTGTGAAATTTGTGCCCAAAATGTGTGCGTCGGCTGCTCGCGCGCTGCATTTTAGCACTCTTGCTAGAGCAAGCGTTGCGCGGCGCGCCAAACTTGATGTTGCGCGCGCCGCAAACCAGATTTTAGCAGGCCGTGTTGGGCGCTTGTTGAAGATGCTCTTAATCTGCTAGAGTCTGGGTGGGCTTAATGCAAGCTACCAAGCGTGCCCTTTGTCTTGCTAAAAAAAAACCAAACGTGCCCTTTGTGCTTTCGGACTGAGGGACCGTTCGGATCAGGCATGCTCATTCAGCAACGAATTCACAGTGAACGGATACGTCCCCACCCAGCATGCAGCATGCACCTGCCCGCACCTCCTGCACAGTGCGTGTACTGCAGTAGCACAGTTGAAGGCCTACTCTGCTACTCCAGGACCACGAGAGAGAGAGAGAGGAAACCGCTGATCTGACCTGAAGCTGAAACGGTCTAGCTAGGGTCGTATTCTATGGTTACGATTTTATCAGATATGTCTTTTTGATTTCATCGAAAATCTATTTTAGCCTGCTTCGCGTAAAGCCAAAGCAAAGCAGCACCAGACACACAGCTGAAACGGCCATGGCCATTTCTGGCCGGCTCCCGGACCTCCTCGAGTAGTTAGGCCAACTCCACCACGCGACCCCATCCTGTCCGGCCCGTCCGTTTGGGGTAAAACGGACAAATCGGGCGGCCCAGCACACGGGAGCAAACTTTTATCCGTTTTGTGTCCGCTTTCGACCCATCCGCGGCCCAAGTTTGCGCCGCTTTTGGGGTGAAACGGACACCACGCGGACGCGCAGGCCGTCTGCGCGTGTCCTCTCCTAGCCCGCCCGTCGGTGGCACAGGACGGGCCTTTTTCTATCCGCCCCCTCCTTCCCTTCGGTCGCACCCCACTCCACTCTTCTCCACTCTTCCCCACTCTTCCCCTCGCCGCTGCCGCCGCCGCCGCTGCCATTGTAGCCATGCAACTCGGACGCGCGCTCGTCCAGCCCCTTTCCCTCGTCGCCGCCGAGCTACCCAACCACGGCCACCTGGTTTGCGCACCCGCCGGCCGGATTTGGGGCGGATCCGGTCGGTCTTGAGCTCGGCCGGCTGTGGGAGGCCAGGTCGCACCATGGACTGGCCGGACACCTCGCCGGAAGGCCCTGGCAGGGTCGCAAAAGGCCTATCGCGGCAGTGGCTCGTCCTCTAACCGCCGGATCTGCACCGCCGGTGGTCCGCCGCAGATACACGAATGGCGGCCGCCGGGCTCAGTGCTTGCCCAAAGCTCGCCGACGCACCGCTGCCCCTCATCAAGTGCGATCACTGCCCAAGGATGATGCGTCGCCCGCGTGTTCATAACGCCGTAACAACCCGGATGGGTGTTCATCAAGTGCTTAAACGATGGGGTATGTGCTCTTTTTAGCTTCGGTTTGTGCTCTCGGATTAGACTAGTTGTGCTAACTTTAAGTTTTATTGTGTAGAATGGATGCAAGTTTTGGTATTGGGAAGAATAGTACATCAATATATTGATAGAGCGAAATTTAGTACATGTCCGTGCACTTTTAGCTAGCCTAGAGGCTGTAGATGAGACAAGTGCACTTGTTTCTAGACTAGAGGCTAGGCACGATACTACGTGTGAGGAAAGCAACATCGACTTCTGGCTTGAAGAAGAAAGGAGGGTGCAACGTCGAGCCTCCTCCACAGATCAACAATGAGTGCATCGAGAAGGCCCTAACCCAACTCAAGGGAGCAGTTATGGAAGTTGGGTATCTTCTCAAATTTATTCTTGTGATTCTTGTTTTCTTTGGCCTTACTTTATTAGTCAAAATGTGATGATGTATTGTCATGTACCAAAAATGAATGATGAAAAAAATTTAAGGACTTGCAAAGAAATGAGCACGCGGACAAGATGCGGCCGGGATGCGGCCGCGCGCTGGGCGCACGTTCACCGCATCCCGGAAACTACCCGGACACGACCCCATTGCCCTACCCAAACGGACAGAATCCGGATAAAACGAACGTCTGTTTGGGGTCGCGCTGTGGAGTTGGCCTAATCAATGCCATTGGTCTTGATCGGTCTCCCAAAGGCACAGTCGGGCCTGTTCACCACTGGCCCGGCCGGCAGCGGCACGCAGCCATGGCGGAGGTGAGGGGCACCCAAGAACTGGCTACCTGTTCCAGAAGAAAAAAAAGATCTCCATCCAGATAATCTGACCGCACAGAAAAATTGTAATACTAGTAGATTGCGTGAGATAAGACCGGTAAAAATTACTAGTAATTCACATAAATTTGACAATGCACGCGGAACAAATAAAACCGCACAGGAACTGAAAATAAGGCCAGCCGGCAGGATTACCATCGATGATCGATCGACCTGGGAGGTAGTTGAAGAGCATATGTATGTATGACTCACTATTTAATCAAGACTGATGGATAATCGAAGCCTACCTAGCCGAACCGTCCGCCTCCTCTTCCTCTAAGAAAGAAAGTTAGGGTTCGTGCCTTTCGCCGGTGCCGGCGCAGATCCGCCTCGTCTTCGGTGGCCCTAAGGCCATGGAGGCGCGGTGGATCCTGGCAAGGGCCGGCGGGAGGGCTCCGTTTTTAATCGTTTTTTTTTTTCAATCTTGTTAGGGTTTGTGTCCTACTCAAGAAGGCGAGACGGCGGCGGCTCTCTGAAGATGGAATAAAGGTCTCCCCGCTTAGCCCCCGTTCCGGCGGTGCGTCTAGCATCGTTGGTGGGCGTGTGGAGGTGCAGATCTATCTTTGGTGGATTTGCTCGGATCTCGTCGTTGTTTGTCTACGTTCGTGTGTCTTCGGTTTGGATCCTTCCGATCTACGTTATTTTTTATCGGCGGCGGTTGCTGTTCTGGGGTGCTAGTCCTATGGGGTCTTAGCACGACGAATTTCCGACTGTCTACTACAACAAGTTGTGCCCGGCTCCGGCAATGGAGGGGCGATGACGGCGGCGCGCCTTGCGGCTCGCTTCGGTGCTTGTAGTCGTCGCTAGATGGTCTAAGAATCTGGATGTAATTTTTATTTCTGGTATTCGTTGTACTGCCTTGATTGAAGATTAATAGATTGGAAGTTTTTTCGAAAAAAGGAGACTGATGGATAATCAGGCACCTCACTTACTCCGCCACATACTGTATTACTCCCTCCATTTCAAAATAGATGACCCAACTTTATACAAACTTTGTAATAAATTTAGTACAAAGTTGAGTCATTTATTTTGAAATGGAGGGAGTATCTACTAATCAGGCCGATGGAGTAGTATCTATCTTAGCCAGCTGTCCTGGTTAACTTTGTGTCACATATAGACACTCGACAGCATACGAACGCACTAGCTACTCGATCGGCTCTTGGACTAGCTGCTTGCTATACCACCGTGATTAATAATCGAATTGGGCCGCGAGAGAAGTTAGAAAGTGAAAAAGGTGAAATGCCAGGAGTAAGAGAATTATGTTCATGCAGCATGCACGACAAGGTGATAGAGGACGTGATGTCCATTAACCGCGGCACTTTCCCTTTTCTCTGTACATTTGATATTCAAATGACCTGCGAGTGCAAGTTGTCCGCGTTGACTTCTGCTCAGCCGTGCGTACCTTTCCCGTGTGCACCTTCCTTGCATATTGTTTTGAGATTTTCTTTCAATCTAAATCTGCACTTTCTCACCTTCGTAAGTTTTTTTCTGTCTGTTGGAAGCAAAAAGATTAGTGGTTCAGAAAACAACCAGGTAGTAAGAAAGAAAAATAATTAGTACTTCCTCCTTGGGCCTATCTAATTTTTTCTTTTGTCCGGTTTGCTACCTCCGTGTTTATTCGTCTTCACTACACTTTTAGATTCCGAGACGCACAAAAAGAAAAATTATCAGTGCATGTAGCCGTTTATCCTCATTTAGTGGCCACACATACGTGCGCTGCAGTTTATGCAGATTAAAGCATCGGAGATTAGGAAAACGAACACCCTAATTGGGTAGTTTTGCAACCTACAAAATTTGTTCACAACTCATCATTAATCTTAGCTGGAAATATTTTTGAGTTTGGGCCCTTTAAACCGGAAGGGATGGAGTATCACTTAGTAGGTTGTTGATGTATACGCTCTTTCTTTTAGGACCATGAGTAGGCTACCCAGAGGTGGGATTACAATCAAGCATACAAAAAAATTGCAGTGTGTCCGGACCTTGGCGATCAGCACCTGGCCTCCATTTCTCCTTTCTTCAGCCGCCAATTCATGGGCTAGGACATTGCATTTTCTTCCCACTATGCTGATCTGGTAGGCAGAGAAATTCTCAAGCACCTTTTTATGTCAGATACCATTATTCTGAACATCCTTCCTAGATTTTCACATCTCCATGAGATGAAGCGCTCAAGGACCTTGCAACAAAAAACAACAACATAATGTGATGGTTGATGAATAAATAGGCAGTTTTTCGATTAAATAAATCCATGAATAAATCATGAGCATGACATGGACAGCATTGATAACACACTGATTACAATCTAACAGAGCATGTACTACGCACATAGTAGAAACATCTACGCATATCGCTAGTACTGCTACAACAGAAAGAAACACGAGAGGGATAAGCGATGTATACCCTCCAATCGGCCACGCGGCGGCGGTGACGGTGGCAGCAGCCGCGGCATCCTCGGCGGCCTTCTTGTCGGCCTCGGCCTTCTCAGCGGCGGCACGGTCAGCGTCCGTCGACATGGTGATGACGAAGGTGATGCGGACGTAGATGAATAGAAGCGAGCAGTCGCGTAGTCGCGCTAGTAGAAAAGGGGGCAATGGCCCACGCCAGTTCAGCCCATTAGTCCCGGTTCAATCCAGAACCGGGACCAATGGAGCTACTTGCCCCGGTTCGTGAGCCCAGGGGGCCGGCCGGGCCACGTGGGCCATTGGTCCCGGTCCGTCCGGACCTTTTGGTCCCGGTTGGTGGGACGAACCGGGACCAATGGGCTCTCTGGCCCACCACTATTGGTCCCGGTTGGTGGCATGAACCGGGACCAAAGGCTGCCCTTTAGTCCCGGTTCGTAAGCACCAACGGGACCAATGGTGGTGCCTATATAGCCCCTCGCGCAAGAGCAGAGCACACTGCTCTGTTTTTTCTGGCTGAGGGGGAGAGGGCTTGGTGGTGCTCTAGCTCGCCTCCTATGCACACAAGGTGTTCGATGGAATGCCCGAGCCACACTACTTAGGTTTCTTCTCTCCAAACTCGACCGCCAAGGTCCATTTTCCTCAATATTTATCTAGATTTAGCGGTCCGTCACGCCCCGTCCCCGTCTTCACCGCCGTCGATCACCCTCGCCGATCTCATCGCCGGCACCAACGTGGTGAGCCTCTTGTTCTTATCTTCTTTCTGAAAGGAAAATATTCTTACTTGTATGTTTAGATAGATACTTGTATTATTTTCTTACTTTTATTATTGCATCTTATATAGTGCGATGGTTTTGGTATCCGCCCCGATCGGCCCTCGTCTGTCTATGATTCGGATGTGGTATATATTATCTTTTCATAACTATTGGTTCATTTATTGTTTATGAAAATTATGCCGACCAACGTGACATATATTTTATTTATCTAGGAGGTTGTTGAACCGAAATTCCAACCGACCCTATTGTCGAGAGGTTAAATTTAGTTGAAGAAGAAAACAATTTCTTGAAGGAAAAATAAAACAACTTGAGGAGGAGAAGATGATATTGGAGTTGCATGTTGCGGATGTAAATGCGATGATCACAAGATCAAGATGGATGCAATGCGCTTTGAAGATGAGAAAGATTAGAAAATATGCCATTCATACCGAGGCTTGCTATCATTATGCCGTTGGATCAGTTGTTACCTTGGTTGCGATTATGATCGCATTTGTTTTCGCATTGAAATGTTTTACATAGTTTCAATGTATGGTTTAATTAATTTAGATGCTCTGCAGAGCTTTATGTTGTTAGATGAGAACTATGTATGTACTTTGGTTTTTATGTGATGATGAACTTCTATTAATTTGGTCACTTAATTATCTATTCATGATGTTCTGTAATGATTTTTGACACACTTAATTATATATAATGCACGCAGATGAACCCGGCAATGGATGTACGGTGACAGACACACCTCCGAGTACATTAAGGGGGTGCATGATTTTCTCGAAGTGGCTGAGGCAAACAAGCAGAATGGTTTTATGTGTTGTCCATGCCCTATATGTGGGAATACGAAGTCTTACTCTCCCGACCGGAAAATCCTTCACACCCACCTGCTTTACAAGGGTTTCATGCCACACTATAATGTTTGGACGAGGCACGGAGAAATAGGGGTTATGATGGAAGATGGCGAGGAAGAAGAGTACGATGACAACTATGTGCCCCCTGAATACGGTGATGCTACTGAACATCAAGATGCACCCGACGATGTGCACGATGGTGCTGTGAACGGGCTAAGTTGAAGATCAAGAGGAACCGCATAATGTGCCCGATGATGATGATCTCCGCCTGGTCATTGTCGATGCAAGGACACAATGCGAAAGTCAAAAGGAGAAGCTGAAGTTCGATCGCATGTTAGAGGATTACAAAAAAGGGTTGTACCCCAATTGCGAAGATGGCAACACAAAGCTCGGTACCGTACTCGATTTGCTGCAGTGGCAGGCAGAGAATGCTGTGCTCGATAAAGGATTTGAGAAGCTCATCAAAATAATGAAGAAGAAGCTTCAAAGGATAACGAATTGCCCGACAAGACATACGCAGCAAAGAAGGTCGTATGCCCTCTAGGATTGGAGGTGGAGAAGATACATGCATGCCCTAATGATCGCATCCTCTACATCATGTGCCTACAAGGATCTGAACGCATGCCCGGTATGCGGTGCATTGCGGTATAAGATCAGACGAGATGACCCTGGTGATGTTGACGGCGAGCCTCCCAGGAAGAGGGTTCATGCGAAGGTGATGTGGTATGCTCCTATAATACCACGGTTGAAACGTCTGTTCAGAAACGGAGAGCATGCCAAGTTGATGCGATGGCACAGTGAGGACCGTAAGAAAGACGGGAAGTTGAGAGCACCCGCTGACGGGTCGCAGTGGAGAAAAATCGAGAGAAAGTACTGGGATGAGTTTGTAAAGGACCCAAGGAACGTATGGTTTGCTTTAAGCGCGGATGGCATTAATCCTTTCGGGGAGCAGAGCAGCAATCACAGCACCTGGCCCGTGACTCTATGTATGTATAACCTTCCTCCTTGGATGTGCATGAAGCGGAAGTTCATTATGATGCCGTTCTCATCCAAGGCCCTAAGCAACTCGGCAACGACATTGATGTGTACATAAGGCCATTAGTTGAAGAACTTTACAGCTGTGGAATGGAAAAGGTGTACGTACGTGGGATGAGCACAAAAAGGAGGAATTTGACCTAAAGGCATTGTTGTTCGTGACCATCAACGATTGGCCCGCTCTCGATAACCTTCGTGACAGACAAACAAGGGATACCACGCATGCACGCACTGCTTACTTGACAATCGATAGTATATACCGGGAAGCTGCAGAAGAATGTGTGCCCGGCCATCGTCGATTTCTTCCAACCAACCATCAATGTCGAAAGAAAGGCAAGCATTTCAAAGGCGCAGGCAGATCACCGGAAGAAGCCCGCCATGCGTACCGAGGATCACGCGTACTTGCTATGGTCAATGATTTACTCGTAATCTTTGGAAAGGGTCCGGCGGACTAGCTGTTCCGAATGATGCCGAGAATCACGCACTCCATGTGGAAGAAGAAATCTATATTTTGGGACCTACCCTCACCGAAAGACCTAGAGGTCCGCTCTTCGATTGATGTGATGCACGTGGCGAAGAACCTTTGCGTGAACCTGCTAGGCTTCTTGGGCGTGTATGGGAAGACAAAAGATACACCGAGGCACGAGAGGACCTGCAACGCTTGCACGAAAAGAGGGCATGCCTCCGAAGCAGTATGAAGGTCCTGCCAGCTACGCTCTTCACGAAGAAGAGAAAGAAATATTCTTTCAATGCTCACTTTCAGTATGAAGGTCCCGGCCCGGCTTCTCGCCAACTATAAAGGGAATAATAAATATGCCCAGAAAAAGTTCCAGAACCTAAAGTCTCATGATCGCCACGTGGTTATGACGCAACTGCTTCCGGTTGCGTTGAGGGGGCTTCTACCGAAAACGTCCGATTAGCCATTGTGAAGCTATGTGCATTCCTCAATGCAATATCTCGTAAGGTGATCGATCCGTAAATCGTACCAATGCTAAGGAGTGATGTGGCGCAATGTCTTGTCGGGCTTTCGAGCTGGTGTTCCCACCATCCTTCTTCAATATCATGACGCACGCCCTAGTTCATCTAGTCGACGAGATTGTCATTCGGGGCCCGTATTTCTACACAATATGTACCCCTTTGAGAGGTTCATGGGAGTCCTAAAGAAATATGTTCAGAACCACGCTTAGGCGAGAAGGAAGCATCTCCATGGGCCATCAAACGAGAGGATGTCATGTGGTTTTGTGTTGACTTCTTTCCTAGCCTTAAGAAGATATGTCTCCCTAAATCGCGGTATGAGGGGAGACTGACTGGATTAGGGTCGCTTGGAAGGGACTCAATAATATGCTGGAACGGATATTCTTGGTCTCAAGCACACTACACAGCTTCTCTGAGAACTCTACCTTGGTGACCCGTATGTCGATGAACACAAGAACAAATCAAGGCTCCAAACACCCAGAAGTAATCATAAGACTGGATTACATGTGAACACATCATGACTTTCAGCAGTTGGTTGGAAACACGTCTCAGAGGTGACATCACTGTTTGTGATGAGCTGTACTTGTTGTCCAGGAGACCATCTTCGACTGTAATTATTTGGAAAGGATACGAGATAAATGGGAATACATTTTACACGATTGACCAAGATGAAAAGAGCACCAACCAAAACAGCGGTGTCCGCTTTGATGAGCAACCGACAAGGGAAATGACACATATGATGGTTACATAGTAGACATATGGGAACTTGACTACGGAGTAGATTTTAAGGTCCCTTTGTTTAAGTGCAAGTGGGTCCATCTGTCAGGAGGCGGGGTACAGGTAGACCCACAGTACATAATGACAACAGTGGATCTGAAAAATCTTGGGTACACTGACGAACCGTTCGTCCTAGCCAATGATGTGGCACAAGTTATCTATGTGAAGGACATGTCTACTGCATCGAGGAAAAGAAAAGATAAGGAAGCGAATACATCATACAATGAGCCAAAAGCGCCACATAGTTCTTTCAGAAAAAGGGACATCCACAGGAGTGGAGGGCAAGACAGACATGTCCAAGAGTATGAAAAGTTTCATGAAATTCTTCAAAGTCAAGGCTGACCCAAGCATCCTGATAAACGATGAAGATTATCCATGGTTACGGCGCAATAAGCAAAGCGACACAAGCGAAGAAAAAGTGAAGACTTTCTCCATAACTATTATGATGATACCATGCCAACTTTGTAATGCATTTAGTATGATACCATTGTCCGCTTTGTACATGCACATGCTATGCCAACTTTTTCAGAGTTCATTTGAAAACTATGAATTTGAAAACTTCGCCAACCGAAGGGCGCTCACACCGGTTTATAAGCATGTCCGTCTACACGCCTTGTTGAGCTCACAAACTTGTGATTCACACAAATTTCAAAGAATTCAAATTTGAAAACTAATGGCACTAACAGAAAGTTTATAATTTTTTGACCTAAAATCAAAAAGAATTAAAAAATAAAGCAAAATACATATAGAAAATAAATAATGCAGAAATCAAAAAATATTAACTTGTAAAAAATTAAAATAGCAACAATAAGTATTTTGTTGTAAGTAGAAACAAAATAAAATAAATAAAGCAACAAAGAAAAAAAAAGTGTTTTCAAATTTGAAAACTAATGGCACTAACAGAAAGTTTATAATTTTTCTAAAACTAAAAGCAAAAAGAATTAAAAAATAAAGAAAAAAACAAAAAAAATAAATAATGCGTAAAATGTAACAAAAAACTGAAAAATAATAAAAATAGCAACAATAAGTATTTTGTTGTAAGTAGAAACAAAATAAAATATATAAAGCAACAAAGAAAACAAAAAAGTGTTTTCAAATTTGAAAACTAATGGCACTAACAAGAAAGTTTATAATTTTTCTAAAACTAAAAGCAAAAATAATTAAAAATAAAGCAAAAACAACAAAAAATAAATAATGCGTAAAGCAAAACAAAAAACTAGAAAAATAAAAATAGCAACAATAAGTATTTTGTTGTAAGTAGAAACAAAATAAAATAAATAAAGCAACAAAGAAAACAAAAAAATGTTTTCAAATAAATAATAATAATGCAGAAAACAAAACAAAAAAACTGGAAAAAAATAGTGCCGCCTACTGGACCCCCACGGCCTGAATACGACTAGAAACCCTACATGGGCCAGGATTCAGGCCCGCAGGAGGCCAAGTAGGCCCACAGGCTCATAGCTAGTGATGATTAGGCCCGAAGCCTGCAGTTGAGAGGAGCTCGAGAGGGTGGCGCAGCAGCTTATAAACCACTCTCGAGCTCTCTCAACTAGCGAGGTGGGACTAAACTTTTAGGCGCCAGGCAGCACAAGGCCTTTGGTCCCGGTTGGTGGCACCAACCGGACTAAAGGGGCATTGGTCCCGTTGGTGCATTCAATGCCTTTAGTCCCAGTTGGTGCCTGCTTGACCAAAGGCCGCCGCTTCCCGCCCTTTGGGCTGCTGAAAATTGGCCTTTGGTCCCGGTTGGTGGCACCAACCGGGACTAAAGGGGGGCATTAGTCCCGGTTTGTGCCACGAACCGGGACCAATGCTCTTGCTATATATACAGCACTTAGCAGTTTTCGCCAAAATTCATCTGTTTCTTCTCGCCCCGACGCCTTCTGCTCCTCGTCGCCGTCGCCGCCGAGCCCTGCCCCGACGCCGTCAGTTGGTCCACCTCGCCGTCGCCGAGCCACTGCCCCGACACTGCCGCCGCGCCGCCGCTTCGCTGCCCCGACCTCGTCGCCGCATCGCCGCCTGCCCTCACCCGTCGCCATCATGCCGCCACACGCCTCTGACCCCGTCTGCACATCACCCAAGGCTTTTCCTAACCGTCTGCCGCTGTCGCCGCCTTCCCCAACCCGTCGCCGTCGCCCGCCTGACCACACGCCGCCCGCCGCCGGTCCGGCCGTACTTTCCTCTTATTTTTTTGTGCATTTTATGTATATGTTCTCTGTGTATATATGTTCATATATGCAAAAGTTAGATTTTAGAAAAACTTTATATATGCAAAAGTTTCTATATGCAAAAATTTATACATATATGTAAGTATATATGTATGTATAGATGTATGTATGTGGATACATGAGGGGGGTCGATATACCCCTCTCCGATAGCATTTTTGTGCATTTTAGGTTAGCGATATATATGTTGATGTATATATGCAAAGATAGATTTTTAGAAAAAATACTATTTTTTCTGTTGATGATATGATGATGTTTTTTTTCATATATGTATTATTTTTTAAGTTGTTAGTAGATATCGATTTTAGGTTAGTGCATTTTATCACTGATTTTACGTTAGTTGATCGATTTAGTGCATTTTATGTTTGTTGCATTTTAGGTTAGTGCATTTTATGTTAGTGGAGAGGAAAAAGTAAAATAAGGAAAAGGAAAATAAGTAGAAAGAAGGAGAAGAAGAAGGAGAAGACGAGGAGAGGAAGAAGAGAAAGAAGAAGAAAAAAAAAGAGGAGAAGAAGAAGGAATAGAGGAGCTTCTTCTCCTTTTTTTCTCCTCTTTTTTTTTCTTCTTCTTCTTAATTTTTATCGGGAACGAGGGTGTCGAGGATCGCCGAGGGGTCGAGGGTCGGGAACTAGGGTAGAGGGTCGAGGGTCGGTAAGGGGTGGAGGGTCGAGTGTTTAAGGGTCGAGGGTTCGAGGGTTCTAGGGTCGAGGGATCGAGGTCGAGGGTTCCAGGGTCGTATAGGGGTCGAGTGTTCCAGGGTCGTCGAGGTGTCGAGGATCGCCGAGGGGTCGAGAGGTTTCCTAGTGTCAAAGTATTGAAGAAATCCATGGCTTCATCATTAGCCGGAAGTAACCATGGCATGATGGTACGAAGTCCTCCAAAGTTATTTCGAATGGAGTTCCGGATAGATAATTTGCCTTTTTGTACTAATTTCAGCAAAGGCCTTCCAAATAACGATATTCGGAAGGTTCTTGCTGAACTTTGTACCAAAAAACGAATTATCCTATCTAGGACTCCGTTCCAAAATAACTTTGGAGAGCTTCGTACCATCATGCACCAAGCATTTTACTTAATAATGAAGACATGGTTTTGTTGAACTTTGACACTAGGCAACCTCCCGACCCCTCGGCGATCCTCGACCCTCGACCTCGACCAGCCATCCACGACCTCTACCCTACCCATGGCGCCGATGCCCACGTCACTTGTGGGACATAGATGTAGTGTTCAACGCCGACCCCTCCCGATAGCTTCAACACGTGGGGGGTCGATGTACACCCTCCTTGAAGCGTTCTCGAGGCCACCCCTAACCCTTGAAGCATTGTCGAGGCCACCGAAACACTAGAGAAGCAGCGTCGAGGCCACTAATTAATATGATTCCTTATTGTGATTAGCTAGCTAGTTCTACGTTTTCCACTAATATATCCATATCTGTCATGTTTTAATAATAATTGCCATGTTGTAAATATTTGTAGAAACTATGGACACCCCGCCACGAGACGAAGCACAAGAAGCATTGTTGAGGGACATAATCGCAGAAGGAAGTGATGCCGATACGCTCGTTGATGTTTCTCAACGACAACGATGGTCTGGAAGGAGAGGGTGAAGAAGCAGCTGGCTATGATTTACATGGCTCTGATGACCCAATGCCGGTGCAAGAAGGAGAGGGTGAAGAAGTAGACCGTGAGGACGGCTCCGGTGATCACCGAACCGAGTCCGGCCAGTTATATATATTAGTTAAGCCTATGCTGACTAGCTAATTGATGCATTAATTTTTTTGGTATGTACACATATTAATTAACTCTCGTCTTTGTTCTTTTTTCTAGCCCTCTGGATCGAGCACAACTTCGGTAAAGAGACGAGGCCCGAAGAAAAAGTTGAGCTCAGATGAAAAGTTTGAGATCATAGAAATCGCAAGGCGACGGCCAACCGATTGAACCCTACCGGACAAAGAAGGCATTTGTTGCTCAAAGGTCGGGTTCCGTTAGGGACAAGATCCCGATTAGCATCCACCAATGGTATAAGCCTAAGAACGAAGACCCTGAGGTGTCTTATATCAATGATATGCAGAAAAATGATCTTTGGACTGAGCTGAAGTAAAATTTCACCCTACCGCCAGAGGATGATCCGGAGAAGCCAGTTAAAGAGCAATTAATCAAGTCTTCTGCTCTTAAGAAGATGGCAGACCTATTCAGAATTGGAAGAAAGACCTCAATAGGTATGTCGAAAAAATGAGACACCAGAATTCAAGGGCAAATATGAGAAGATCGTAGATGATCGACCCGCATTTGTGGCCCACAAGACATCGGAAAAGAGTAAAAAGATGTCGGCGACAAACAAGAGAAATGCTGCGAAGAAGAAGCTTCACCATCGCACAGGTCGTGGTTACCTCGTAGCCCGGCCTAAAGTGGGCCAAAATTTGAGAATGATCTCGCTTGATAAAGGGATCGAACCGTAGACAATGAACTGGCCGCATCGTTGCGGACTTGGTTCTTAGGGGCGGATCCTTGGACCCTATAACAGGAAGTGCATTTGGATGGACGAACAATTGGACATACCAAAGTCAAGAGGCTTCAGCAATATATCGGCAAGCGCAGCAAGGGACGCTCGTTCCGCATGTGGAGAAGGACGAGCTCACAATGGCCCTCGGGAATCCCCGAGCACCACAGACGGACACGAGGCACGCCAGTTCCGTTTCGTGGAAGGCTGGATTTCCGGACGCAGGGGGTTACAAAACCCAGGAGAGGAGGAAGAAATTGGAGCAGAGCCAACTGCAGGCGCTGCACAAAAGGGTAATGGGGATAGAGGAACGAGAAGCAGATCGCAGCAAACGACATGTCGAAGCTTCCCCCGAAGCTACCCCGCCATCTCAGCGGAGAAGCAGCGTGGCTTCCACCGAGCTGCTTCAGCCGGAGCATGCCTTGATGGCTCCTCGCCAGCCTATCCCGTGGATGCTATCACGGATGCTGAAATTGCCACCTTATGGCGCAATGGATGAATTTGAAGGTCAAGGCGGTCTGTTGGCTCTGTTTATCCTACTAAACCCGACTCAACTTTTCACCGCCGCCGATTCCAGAAAGGATATGCTAAGGTGATGGTCGATGAAATAACGGAGGATTTGAGGACCTCCGGCTTGACCACCCTACCAGTGAAGGGGAGTATCAGCTGGGTTCTCGCTCAAGACTCCATGCCTATGGCGGAAGGATCTCATCAACCTTCCGAACTGGACGCCTCCGCCTCCTCCTCCTCCTCCCGTGAGTCGGGGCACTCCGCCTCCTCCACCGCCTCCTCCTCCGGCAAGTGACGATCGGGGCACTCGGCCGGCTCCTTCTCCGGCGCGTGGCGGCACTCCGCCTCCTTCTCCTTCCGCTTGGCCCGGCGCCGAGCAGCCAGCCTCCTCCTTCTCCGCCTCGTCGGCAAGGGCGGAAGAGACTCCGCCGCCCGCTCCGGCTGCTCCGGCGCTGTCGTAGTCCTTCTCCTCCGCCTCGTAAGCAAGGAAAGAAGACATCTGCTCCGTCTGCTGCCGGCGTCTAGCAGTACAACCAAAGGCGGAGGAGATATAGATTCGGGTCCTTCTCTGAAGACTCGAGAGAAGTTACTGCGTCTGAGAGGAGCGAGAGGAAAACGCGAAGATCGCGCAGACCGAAGTGGATGACTGGTTTCAAGGGTTGAAAGTAAAGAAACATCCACCTCCGGAGGAGAAGGTAGATCCGGTGAAAGCGAAGCGCACTGCTGCCCCGACAAAACCACCCAAGTCTCCGCCGAAAGGCAACTATGAGCGCATTATTGGAAAGGCATTTGCCGAAGCGGAGAGGTCGGGAAGTACTAAAAGTGAACAAAGGATGAAAGAATGACGAGCTGGGAAACAAATTGCCCAGCTCGGCGAACAAGCGGGCAATCGTGCCCCCCGCTCAAGGTGCCTGCTAGCGACATTGTCGATCCGAGGATGGTGCCCGGTTATGGCAATCCTGCAGATTACCTGCCTGACGATGTACATTATGATTTCTTGGAGGTGCAGATACAAAGATACGAGTACGGGAAGCCTCTCGTCAAAGATGAAAGTTCTCTATCAACGATGATGCGAAGATTGCATGATTGGTACATGAAAACCTGCAAAGAGTCTGAGGAGAGGAGTGCTTTGTATGTGAGAGTTAAAAAGGAGCATGACCTCCTTGGAATTGAACTGTTGCCTATTCCATTTGAGGAGTTCTATCAGTTTTTCAATCAATTGGCCATCGATAAAGCAACGGTCACCGCTATCGCTCGTAAGTAGTACTACTTCATCATTAAGTCTCTTTATATAACTCAGCCCTTTCATTGCATGTATTTATAATTATCCTCACTATATTATGCAGATTGAAGATCGCGAATTGAAGAAAAGACAAGTGGGTGATATTGGGTTCATTAACACATATCTCATAGATAAAACTGAGGTTGAATTTCATAAAGAAAATACCGAGGCCAACTTGCTACAATCGTTGGTAATAAATGAACACAAAGATATAATACTCTTTCCTCACAACTTCAAGTGAGTGTTACTGTCTTGTGGCATATTTGGTTTCCTTATTAGTCCAAAGTTATAGTAATGTAATATTGATGAGTTATGCATGTGTGCGCAGCTACCACTATATTCTCCTAGAGATTAAGCTTGAGAAGGAGTAGTAATCGCCTTAGACTCCAAGCGAAAAGATCCCAAGGAGTATGCGGACATGACCGAAATGCTCGAGAAGTAAGTTAAATCGATCATTATCCACCATATCAAGAACTTTGTTCATTTCTGATATCAAGTAATTGTTTTCTTTGTATGGCAGGGCTTGGAGAAAATTCACCAAAAAGCTCCGGACTACCGAAGAAGCTGCAATTTAGACACACGTAAAGTAAGTACTATATAGTAGCATATTCCACGCATCTCCTAGTGATTGAAGCGCTAGTTTCATCAATACCATTTAGCATGCTTGCTAATTATCAGTTTGATTGACCTCTATTTCTTGTAAAGTGGTTGTGGCAGGAACAAGGGAATGATTTACTGTGGATACTACATTTGCGTAGTCCATCCGCCACACGACACTGTGAGCGGGCTACTCCGACAAACAATATGAAGTGCGTAAATAACAATATTCACAATTTTATTTTATTACCATCATTTGTGTTGAGTTTCATTCATTCATATATATATATATATATATATATATATATATATATATATATATATATATATATATATATATGTATTGACCCCTTCCTAAAATTAGATGTTTCGGATGCGGATGAACTCCTAGCACCAGATCGCTCATGTAGCAATTCAAGAGGAATTGGCGGCATTCTTTCTTGACCACGTGATCGCTGAAGACGGAGAATACTATGTGGACCACGCTATCGTCCGTATGTTAGGAGATTATATATTTGTAAAAGATAATTATTGTATATATGTAGCCGGTAGTGTCGGATAGATATACGAGAACTTGTTGTTCGACCAATCTCTCGGAGAAGGAGAGGTGGTCGATATCACTTCTCTGTATGCATATATGTTCATGACGATCTTCTGTTTGCTTACTAGCTAGCTAGCGTGTCTAGCTAGTCCTCTCTATAATGTATGTATAGTACGTGGCGTCGACCAAGCACGGACAATGTAGAGGACACTTCTCTCTATTAATTAGCTAGCTATAGCACAATATATGAAACACCTAAATTAACCCCCAAAACCCCCCAACCCCTTTCAAAAAAAAAACAAAACCCCAGCCATAGAAATGTCGACGTGGATGTTTATTGGTCCCGGTTGGTGCCACCAACCGGGACCAAAGGCCCTCCCGCCTGGGCTCACGGACAGGCCACGCCGAGGCCCATCTGTCCCGGTTCTGGATTGAACCGACTAAAGGGTCGAGCATTAGTACCGACCCTTTCGTCCCGGTTCATGAACCGGGACTAAAGGCCCTCACCAACCGGGAATATAGGCCCTTTTTCTACTAGTGTAGCTACCCAAAAACCTAATCGCCCCTCTCCCGTACAGGATCCGAAGAGGCGGGGTTTCGGAGGCCTGCTCTCCCGTCAACCGTGTATGCGGTGAACGGGATGGAGTCGCCGGCGGCAGTAGCAGCAGAGGAACGACATGGGCGTGGAGGCGGAGATGGAGACGCTGCTACATTTGGCGGTTAGGGTTGGCGCCCCACATATATATACGTCACGGCGTGTGGAGAGGCGTGGGCTGAACCCACGTCAAGTCGGTAGCCCATGATCCGACGTCTCAGATCGTGGCCCTACCTGTCAAAGACTCTCCGTTCCTGACTGGCAAAAAGAAGCGCATAGGAGTGAGCTCGGCTCGGCTCAATCCCGCAACCCGCGGCGTGTCGTGTCGTGTCGTGACGAGGCGTGGCGTGGCGAGCGGAGGAGGAGGAGTGCGCGAGGGCTTCTTTTCTTCTCAAGCTCCAATAGCATTAGGGAGAGAATTTGTTGGGGATATTACTACTGGGTGTAAACCGGACAGGACAGGCCGGGTTAACTTCATCAGTAGTTGACTATGTTAAAGCCCAAGTAGGTAGATGAGGGCTCAAGGCCCATAACCGGTTCAAGGCCTGTAGCCGTAAACCGGCGTCAGTATGTAACTTGTATGGTAAGTTAGGAGTAGTAGACCGAGCCGGATACATCTATGAACTGCTCGGGACTCGTGAACCCGGCTGTGCGCCACCCATGTATATAAGGGGAGACCAAGCGGGTTCAGTAAAAAGGAGACAACCACTCGAGACTTAGCCGAAGCTTGTTTGCTCCCTAGTCATCGAAACCCAATCAATTCCATCACAACTAGATGTAGGCTTTACCTTCATCGAAGGGGCCGAACTAGTATAAATTCTCTTGCGTCCTTGTGTCCGCTTTAACCCCTTCAAGCTAACCCGTAGCGATGGCTCCACGACTAAGTCCTTTCAAGAGGACATCTGCCGTGACAAAACCACGATAGTTGGTACCCACCGTGGGGCTATCACACGATTGTTTCAAGTTCTTGGAGGGCAACTTCGAAGGACTCAAGGGCTATCTTTGTCAGGGCGGATGACCAAGAGTCGTCGCAGCAAGCTCTACATCGACGATGCAGGGTGGGGCCCCAAGGCTAGCTCGATTGAGTACGGGTACCGGGTCCCCTTTGGTGGCATACACGTCTTCATCGGCAAGATCGGTGAACCGGGCCCTGAGCCGGACATCTGCACCGACCTCGTCGAAACGGCTCAGCGTGCGAGATCTGCCCAGATTAAACCGGCCGTGAAGCGTGCCTTCGTGGGAGTCATCCACGGAGGAGAATATGAGGATGGATCGGAATCCGGTAGCGAGACCGTCGTTTATTCCGGCGACGAATCCTCAACCGGAGAAACCGAATCATTGTATCAGCTACAAGATGGCCGGATTGGGGGCTGTTCCGACGGCGACAGTATTCCGGACCTCTCTGATCCGCCCAATCGCGTTGGAATATTTATGGCCGGTACACAGGCGGCGATCCACTCTTCGACCGCAGCAGCGATGATCTCCGGGTCAGCAGCGGCGACGGCTACCGGGGCAGGAGGCCCTGTGCACCCGTCGGCTCAAGTTTTATCAGATCTGTTTGATGCGTTTGCTGTGCTTATGGCGGAGGCTAACCCGGCGGATCAGGACGCCCACAACGCGGAAATTGCAAAGGTGAGGGAACAGATCACTCAGGCCAAGGCCGACCTAGCAGCCGAGAATAACAGGATGGTCGCAGAGCGGGCCGCTTTGGATGCGCAGCCTATAGGCTCATCTTTGGATCGCACTTCGCCGCATGAAGTTACGAAGAGGAAGCATCGGTCTCGCCCGCCACGGTTTTCGACGCCAGAAACCTCTTTAACACCCCAGGAGTAGGAACTAGTAACCCGCCGGTGATAAACCGGGCGGAGGCACCTGGGCCGGGTGCACTGGTTCAGCCTCGCCTGATGGAACCGCCTCGACAGAACAATGTCGTGCCTCAGCCTGTCCAGACACCTCCAGGTCATTATTCCAATCCAATGGACAATCTTGTCGCTGCCGCTTCACGACTGGAGGCCATCCCAATTGAAGGTGATTCTCCGCAGGCGGTGGAGATGCGCCGGGTTAAGGAGCTTCTTCGGACAGCCTTGATTCAACAGGAAGCATATTCATACAGCCGTGACCGAATTCATTCCATCCCCCGTCCGAGCCGAAGTTACAGCAGGCGTATGGATGAACCGGTCGTATCTAGTAATGCACGGAACCGTGAAGCGCTCTGTGGCAATAACCCGGCAGGTGATGCTCAAGAAGTGGTGGACCGGGCCCGGGCGCGCAGGGAAGCCGAGTTAGTGGCACAGCATGAGGCTCATCAGCTTACGCCAGTTCGTCCAACCACCTCGGTCGAGCCAGGGGTTACTTCTAGTTCTTTGGGGGTGCCTTGTCTTGTCCCCGCTTTACGCAATGTGCGCCTGCCCAAGGATTTCAAGGGCCCGCGCAAGGTGCCAAATTACACTGCCGATTTGTCTCCAGAAACGTGGGTGGAGAGCTATGAGATGGCCATGGAGATGCTTGATGTGGATGAGGCGGCATGTGCAAAGTATTTCACCATGATGCTTGAAGGGACAGCCCGTATTTGGTTAAAGAGCTTGCCGGCCAATTCTATCAGTTCATGGGCCCAGTTGCGAGCCCAGTTTATCCTGAATTACAAGGATACATGTAAGAAGCCCATGTTGATACTGGACTTAGCGGCCTGTGTCCAGGAGGAAGGAGAGTCGACAACCCGCTGGGTGCGCCGAGTCTCGGAAATTTTGCACTCATCGCATCGTATCAACGCCGATTCCGCTATTATAACCTTAGAAAGCAACCGCCGTTTAAGCCTCTCGTTGAAATTGGGACGGATGAAGCGTCATTGTAACGATATGGGGACCCTCATGACTGCGTCCCAAGAAAGTATGCTGATTCGATGGTACCAAGGATCCCGAGTCCGATGATGACAAGACAGGAAAGGGAAAGAAGAGCAGCAACTCCAAAGGGCAGCAACACAACACGGCAGGTCATGGTAACGGAGGCAAGCGTAAAGCGGATAGCAGCGTGGACTTCGTGGCTAATACTAGCACGCAGGACAAGGGCCAGCGACGAAAGGGTAAACCGCCGAATCGCGGTGGAGCTCCAAATCCGAACCCGGACCGCCTGACCTATCTGTTAAACCAGCCCTGTCCAAAGCACGGGACGAAGGAGATGCCAGCCAACCATCTTTGGAAGGATTGTTACATTATGCAGGAGTTCAAGAATTCTAATGCTTTCCGATATGATCAAGGATCAGGTGGTGGCTCAGGATCCGGATTCCATGGGCCGGGTCACAGTGGAGGAAATGCCGGTTCAGGCTTCAATGGTGATCGGGGTGGACATAACAATCAAAATAATCAGAATGGTCAGGGTGGTTACAACCAGCAGCAGCAGCAGTCGGGTTATCAGAGCCATCCAAAGAAGTTGAATAGCGGGCAGTATCATGTATTCACCACTAGCTTGGATAAGCGAGACCGGAAGCTTCACAAGCGAGCGGTGAATTCTGTTGAACCGGCCGTGCCTCGTTATTTACACAGGTCTGAACTGCCAATCATATGTAGCAGAGAGGATCACCCTCCCCGCGTTGGTGGTGGCACGTCAGATGGAGGTTATAAATTCACCAAGGTGCTCATGGATGGAGGGAGCAGTATTAATATCCTATACTATGAGACCTTCCGCCGTATGGGGCTAATAGATAAGAATCTTAAACCGTCTAATACGGTATTCCATGGTGTGGTACCGGTAAGTCAGCATATCCTGTTGGCAAGATAGCTCGAAGTGGCCTTTGCGCATTTATCATGATTCCGGTGTCGAGACATTGACTTTTGACGTGGTGAAGATCCGAGCCCATATCACGCCTCTATTTGGGCGGCCGGCTTATGCCAAATTTATGGCACGGCCCTGTTATATTTATTTACAGCTCAAGATGCCGGGTCACAAGGGGACAATAACTGTTCATGGAAGTCGCAATATTGCTTTGGAGTGTGAAGAAGGTGATGCGGCCTATGCAGAGTCGGTTTTGTGCCACGAAAGAGTTGAATACTACAAGGATAATGTTGATCCGGCGGACATGACTCTGTTGAAGAAGCCAACTACAGAGCATGATCCGGCCCTAAAGTTCAAATCGGCAGCTGAGACTAAGCTTGTTGACTTCAGACTGGCGATTCATCTAAGCAGTTCAAGATCGCACCAACTTGGATCCGAATAGGAAAGCGCGCCATCGAAGTTCATCCGTGAGAATCGACATTTTTGCATGGAAGCCTTCCGACATGCCGTGTGTACCGAGGGAACTCGCCGAGCACACTCTTAATGTTGATCCTAAGTACAAACCGGTGAAGCAATTTCTCCGCCGTTTAACGTAAGAAAGGCGCAAAGCTATTGGAGAGGAGGTGGCCAGCTCTTAGCGGCTGGTTTTATTGTCGAAGTTTTCCATCCCGAATGGCTGGCTAATCCGTGTCGGGTCCTTAAGAAAAATAGCACTGGCGCATGTGTGTGGATTACACGCACCTTAACAAGGCTTGTCCAAATAGATCCTTTTGCCCTCCCTGCATCGATCAGATTATTGATGCTATTATGCGGGTTGTGAGCGTTTGAGTTGTCTGGATGCATATTCTGCTATGATCGCATCAAGATGGAAGTTAAGGACCAGGAGAAGACGCCGCTTATAACTCCCTTTGAGCCTTCGCTATGTATCCATGCCCTTTGGGCTCAAGAGTGCCCAGCAACTTATCAACGGTGTTTACGTAATTGCCATCATAAGCAAATCGGACGTAATGTACATGCCTATGTGGATGATATTGTGGTTAAGTCAAGGGAGAAGGAGACTCGTTGACGATTTGAAGGAAACCTTTGATAACTGCGGACATACAAGATGATGCTTAACCCGCCAAATGTGTTTTTGGTGTACCGGCAGCAAGTTATTGGGTTTTGGTATCCAACAGGGAATTGAGGCTAATCCGAGAAGATCACGGCCATCACCTCCTGGCTAAACCGGCGGTATCAACGACGTTTCAACGCTTGGCGGGCCAGATTGCCGCGTTGAGCCGGTTTATCACCGCCTCGGTGAGAAGGCGATCCTTTGTATCAAAATGTCAAGAAAATGTATCAATTAAATGCGAGTTCGAGTTCGCTGATAAAGTGTTTGAGGATTTAAAGCGGCAGCTAGCCAATCGGGTTCGTTTCTTGCCGCCCGATTGACAAGGAACCATTGTTGCTATATGTGGCAGCTAATGCTCGTCTTGATCGGTAATAGCTATTGTGGTGGAGCGCAAAGAGGCGGAAAGGAATATCTGGTTCGGCTGCTCGGTTTACTATATCAGCGAGGTGCTTATTGAGTCCAAGCAAAGATACCCGCATTGGCGAATCTGGTGTATGGAGTTTTCATGGCGTCGAAGCTTAAGCAATACTTCCGTGGACATCCCATCACAAAGGGTCAGCTCTGCTCCTTTGCGAGATATAATTCAGAACATGGAGGCAACTGGCCGGATTGCCAAGTGGGCTATAGAGCTTGGGCCACACGGACTGAAATACGTGCCTCGGACGGCGGTCAAGTCTCAAGCACTTGTAGATTTCATCAATGATTGGACGGAACTATAAGCACCTGAAGAAAAGCCGGATCACACCTATTGGACTATTCATTTTGATGGGTCCAGGCAATTGGAGGGCTCGGGGGCTGGAGTCGTGTTAACTTCCCACGAGGTGATAAGCTCTGTTACGTTCTCCACTTGATGTTCGCTTGTACTAACAATGCAGCTGAGTACGAAGCTTTACTCCATGGTCTTCGGATGGCTAAGGAGATGAATCTCAGCCGAGTTAAGTGCTTCGGTGACTCGGACCTGGTGGCTCAACAAGTATCTCAGTACTTGGGATTCCAAGGATCCGCTCATGGCAGCATATCGTCGTGAGGTGGATATTGTTGCAGGTCACTTCAAAGGGTATCAGGTGGATCACGTGGACAGACGGAAGAACGAAGCGGCGGACACTTTAAGCCGGCTGGGCTCTCAACGTAAACCGGTCCCGCCTAATATCTTCTTGGATGTTCTCCATAACCCGTTTGTCAAGCTCCCTGGTGAAGAGGATTTGGCTATTCCTGATCCGGAGGCTCAGTTGGTGGCGGCTCTGCATGTCATTCTGTCGCGACCGGTTTTCCTGGTATTAATTTCCAGAAAATGGCCGTCGTGCTCACTAGCCCCAGGATGACTGTTAGCTGATGAGGCACCATCTTGATACAGAAAACTCCAAGCAAAATACAAAATATGTAGTACAAGACCATTCTGGCCTGTGAGTACAACAAAGGGTTTCTAGTGGTTGATGGCGGAAGCGGTTTGTGGGTCATCAGTGTCTATGGGACTCCATTTCCCACAGGAACAGCTGACCAGGTTAACTCCTATCTTCGCGATTCTGCTATCACCATTGCTTAGGTTCCGGGGCTGTCATCGCAACGCTCCTCTCCATGCAAGAAACCTGGTCAAGACAATAGCCAGGGACAAGCCAGTGATTAATTTGAATGTACCGCAAACATTAAGAACACGGGTATAATATAAATGATATCAAGCGCTGAAATATACTATGATTACATCACAACAAAAATAAAATCTCTGACGCATGCAGGCAGGTTATTTATATGCAACATGAATATGCAATAATGGGGTAGAAATAACATGCACCAATCGGGTGTCTGAAGCGACGCCTCGAAAAAGGCCGTGATATGAAGCATGCCTGGCCGAGGCCTCAAATGACACCACATAAAGGGCTTAGAAAGAAAATAACAAGCATGCCACGGTCAGGCGTCGGCGACACCACATAAAGGGCTTATAAAGAAAATAACAAGCATGCCACGATCAGGCGTCTCGAGCGACACCACATAAAGGGCTTATAAAGAAAATAACAAGCATGCCATACTTAAGGCGTCTCGAGCGACACCACATAAAGGGCTTATAAAGAAAATAACAAGCATACATACGGGCGTCTGATCGACACCACATAAAGGGCTTATAAAGAAAATAATAAGCATGCATACGATCGAGGCCTGAGCGACACCACATAAAGGGCTTATAAAGAAAATAACAAGCATGTTACGCATAAGGCCTAAGCGACACCACATAAAGGGCTTATAAAGAAAAATAATCACAATGAATATCCAGGGGGTAGAAAGTAATGACAATAGTTAGTCCACGATAATAATCATCATTATCATCACAAGTCACAAATCATGATCCAAGTTCTGGTTTAGTAGTTTCTCCTCCGAAGACCGACACTAAGACCGACACTTGACCCGACCCAGACTGTAGTCCTTAATCATGGACACGGCTATTCGAATAGGTTTAATACCTCTGCAGAGGGTGTACTCTTTACCCACGAGTAACGGGTTTCTTTAGTCCATCGGGACTAATTCCGTCTACGGTCTTTTAGTCGAAAACACGCCTGACTTTGCACGCACTAGCTTAACTTTACTCGTGTCCGAATCACCCACGACACTTGTTAAGCAAAACTCTAAGTGGGGAGGCTACAACCTCGCGTAGCATGGGATCAAATTTCTATCGCTGGCGCTCTAAGGGTGCCCCCTCTCGGTCCCAACCGAAACACCCATGCTCCCGGACCAAGTGGCATGCCTCAATGGATGCAGCCAGTATCTTCCACCATGGCCTCTCCAGACGGTGTGTGCCAAGACAAGGGTTGACAACTTATCGAATCCATACCCTACCTACGGTAGGGACAAGTGGCAGCACGTAAACAAGTATGGGGTTTATCGAACAAGACTCGATCTACGGCCAACTCAGAGGCTTAAGTATTCCCCGCATGTTATGTAAAACCAACATATTTTCAATCAATGTAATCACCGCTCATTATACCTTACTATGCCATACCGACATAACTGCGTTAACGGAGACCGGTGACAAGCTCACGCCTACCCAAGGCAGAGGCTTTCCCGGATTCCCTTCCGGCATGCATGCAAGGCACATGAGGATGATTACCATCACATGCATATTTATTTCCAACAGCAAGGAGAACACTAATATGCATCCATGCAAATGATCATATCACATGAAATAACGAAGTTCTCCTCAAATAAGGCGGTATTATAAACGTGTCAACTAACACACCAAAAGTATTATGTCGGGGTTCGTAATGCTTGCCTTCAAGGTGTGGAGAGGTGGGGTGCTCTCCAAAACTTTTTGAAAGTTTTCGCTTCTCCAAAATCCTATTTTGAAAATATTGGAATTAACACACAATTTCCAAACAGCACAAAAAGTTGTTTGAAATTTTTTTTTCAAATAAATCTTAAAATAAACTAGACCGAATTTGAGAGATGTAGGAAAAAGAATCAATTCATTTGGAGTTTTATTTTAAAAGATATAGCTAGTCAACGTTTAGTCAAATTCTGATTTTTAAATAAAAATGTAAAAAAAAGAAAACGATTCGAATATGAACACGTCAAGGCGTGCATTCGAAATACGCTTTCACTTAACCCACGTGGAGGAGGGGCTGGGTCACCGACTGGGGTCCAGGGCCCACCGTCAGGTTTGACCAGTCCGTCTCTCCCTCCTCTTCCTCTGCCCGAACGGGGGCGAGGCAACGGCGATCAACGCCGGCAAACGGCGGCTCCCCGCGGGCTCCGGAGGGTCGGGATGGATCCGCAAGACCGGGGCGGTCCTCCCGGTGGTCGTTGGGTCGGCAGGGACGGAGTGAGCTACCGGCGGCGAGCTTCACGGTGGAGGAGGCATTCGGCAGCAAAGTGGGTTTGGCGCTACGGTGGCTCCCGATCAAAATTGAGCAGGGGGACGGGTTCACGGGAGGAAGAGGGAGCTTCTGGTGGAGAGTGTGGAGAGGGGGAGGCCCTGGTTTCACTTTAACGGAGCCGGAGGCGGCGGTGGCCGAACTGGCCGGAGTCGGGAAGACGGCTTCCCCGGCGATTATTGCGGGCTGTGGGGGTGCCAAGGGTGGCCGGAGGTCTCCCGTGCACTCGGATGGGTTCGGCCTCTCAAGAGAAGCGCCGATGAGGTCGGGTTCCGCTGGCGGTGGATGAGGATGCCGGCGAACCGCCTCTCTGTAGCTTGCAGGGCGACGTGGAGGCGACGAGAGCTAGCCGACGAACGCGGGGATAAGCTTGCGCGCCACCCATGGGCAGGTGGCGAGCCGGGGTGGCTCGGCGGCGCCCGACCGGGCAGAGCCATCATGGACGCCGTGCAGCCAAGAGTGCCCCCGACGGCGGCGCCAGTAGTGTGCCAGGGCGGTCGGGGTGGCGTGGCGGTGCAAGAGGATACGTGGCGTGCTAGCTGCTATTGGCCAAGGGCTGGAATGGGTGCGGGGCGAGACGCGGCGGCTCGGGCGCACGCGGCGCTGGCAAGACGCCTGGCGCCGCCAGAGCATGCCCGGACGTGCTCGGACGAAATGCCGTGGTAGCCCTGAGGTCCCGTGAGGCTGGCAAGAAACAGGGCTAGTTTAGGGTTAGCAAGGGAATCAAGGGACATGGTGGATAGGTCGGGCTCAAGTTCACAATGTAAACTTGAAATCATGCCAAATCTAGCTATGCACTCGTGGTGTTTGTCAAAATGCCAAGGGCAGCTAGGCAATACTTGGGATGACCAAATTCTCCAGATCGGTGTCTCTTTGGATGCATGATAGGGTGGTGAAGTTAGTTTGACAAAAGCAAAAACTTGTTATTGAAAGTTTTGCAAAACTTCAGTTTCTGAAATAAAGATGAGGGCATGATTGCAAGCAATTAGGATCATCCAATGGGTCCACTCTCCTGGACTGAAGGGTTGTGTAGGGTGGTCTACAAGCAGGGGAAAGAATCAAGGGCCAAAGAGCAAGCAAGAATATGGTTGCTGCACAAACCATCACGTTGGACCGGAATGAAGATGAGGATGATTCACTCAAATCTTTCAAAGAACATTACAGGGTTTTTGCATAAAGTTGAATCATATGCTACTACTAACATCCCATAGTTTTGGTGGAAGCTAGAAAGAAATATTTAAATAGGTTGTAGTGCAAAATTGCCTAATGGACCAGAGAAGAAAATTGGGTGTAGAGCTCAAAATATTTCAATGTATGAAATATCCTTTTGCATAAAAGTGATTTAGAAACATCACATGACATCTCCAAATTTTGGTGGGATTTTTAAATAAATTTATAAAAGGGTTGCAGTGCAAATGGGGTCCTAAACTTATGAAAAACCATTCTAGAGAGATGAAGCTCAGGGATAAATAATTATATAAATAATCCTATTAATAAAAGAATTGTTTTATTTGAGAGGGTAAATGAGTCCAATAATAATTGGAAGGTTTTTACTAGGGGTGAAAACTCCACAACTTTGGGGAAAAGAGAGGCTCTGAGATCAAGAATAAATCCAGAAAAATAAAAATTTAATTTCCTGGCAAAATTTTAATTAATAAAACAAGGTTAAAATTTTGGGGTGTTACACATTCCGGATTGGACGATTCCTTATCTTGCGTACATGAACCGGGGCGAGTTACCAGAGGATGAGACTCTGGCCAAACAGATAGTCCGGCGATCCAAGTCCATGACTATTGTCAATGGCGAGTTGCATCATTGCTAAAGGTGTCGTATGCGTTTCAACGTTGTGTGTCTCCTGAGGAAGGCTGTGAAATCTTGCGCGAAATCCACGAAGGGGATTGTGGTCACCATGCCGGTTCAAAGTCTTTGGTGGCTAAGGCGTTTCGTCACGGCTTCTATTGGTTGACTGCTCATGCTGATGCGGAGGACCTGGTTAAGCGATGTGATGGCTATCAGAAGTTCTCAAGACGCGCTCATGTGCCGGCTCAAGAATTGAGGATGATTCCAATTACCTGGCCGTTTGCGACTTGGGGGCTGGATATGGTTGGGCCTTTCAAAAGGTCCAAGGATAAGAAGACACACCTTTTGGTGGCGGTTGACAAGTTTACAAAGTGGGTGGAGGCGGAGCCCGTCAGCAAGTGTGATGCAGCCACGGCGGTTCAATTTATCAAAAAGGTGATTTTCCGGTTTGGCTTTCCACACAGCATTATTACTGATAATGGCACCAATCTGTCCAAGGGTGCTATGAAGGAGTTCTGTGAACGTGAGCACATCCGGCTTGACGTTTCATCAGTGGCTCACCCACAGTCCAATGGCCAAGCAGAGAGGGCTAACCAAGAGATCTTACGAGGCATCAAGCCCCGGCTTATGGTACCTTTGCAGCGGACACCGGGTTGTTGGGTTGAGGAGTTACCATCTGTATTATGGAGCATCAATACTACGCCCAACAGATCAACAGGATACACACCGTTCTTTATGGTCTACGGAGCGGAGGCTGTTCTCCCCAGTGATAGCCATCATGATTCACCTCGTGTAGCGGCTTATGTTGAAGCGGACAATGAGGTAGCACGGCAAGACGCTTTTGACCTGTTGGACGAGGAGCATGATATCGCAGCTGCACGTTCGGTGATTTACCAGCAGGATCTTCGTCGCTATCACAATCGCAGGGTTAGAACCAGAACCTTTCAAGAAGGAGATTTGGTGCTCCGGCTCATCCAAGACCAGGCCGATATGCACAAGCTATCCCCACCTTGGGAGGGACCTTTCGTGGTCAGCAAGAATCTACACAACGGTTCATACTATCTGATCGATATTCGAGAGCATAAAGACTCGTGTACATCGGAGGAGGAGACCAACAGCCGTGGAACATAGCTCATCTTCGCCTTACTATACTTGAGCCATAGGCTCTACTTATGTACATATTATGACAATGTATATATTATGATCAATACAATAAACCGAGCCTCAAATTAAAGCGGGGTCTCTGTTATTTTTACATCATGTGTGGTTACACGGAGTTTTTATCTTAAAGCGGCCTCCGGTTTACCCCTTGAGTTAGCTTTTTCAACAAGCTTTATATCATATCACTTGGGGGCTTGGTCTTCTCCGAACCAATGCAACACCTTTTGATAGGCGAAAGCCATAGAATCACTTGGGAACTTGGTCACGTCTGAACCAGTCACGCCTCTTGATCGGCCTAAGGCCACAGAATCACTTGGGGGCTTTGGTTGAACACGAACCATCACTACACCTCTTGATCGGCATAATGCCACTGCATCATTTGGGGACGTGGCTGACTTGAACCATAGCTACGCCTATCGGGGGCTTGGTCGTGTCCGACCATGGTAATGCCACTTGATCGGCTCAACAGCCTCTTTTTGCAAATAATTCTATCCTTGTCTTTTCTTGAAATTCGTTTCTCTTGTTGCATATTTCTCTTGTTGTGTTTTTTAACCGACAAATATTATCGGTTCAACTGTCAGTTGACGGAACACGGTCCGCTCTTAATCTGGAGACTCTTTGCCGGGTTTGATTTGTTGATAACATCCTATTATGGGGTAGCACCGGTGTGCATTGTAACCCGGAGCGGTTTACCTGGTAAACCGACCTTATATTCACATGAGCTGTTTTCTCCTCCAGCAGAGTGAGTTTCTTAAAACTCCGTTTCAAGATTGGCACAGCCAACTTCATGCCCTACGATGGCAGGTATCATATATTCCATATTTGATCATATGTTTAAATCTAAGATATCATCTTTGATTTCATATACATAGATATTATGACCCTTTGGTGATACAACCACAGCGGTGTTTTAAGCTCTTTGGCTGCGACAACGCTTAATATGGATGATTCAACGGAAGCATAAAGTTGCAATAAGTATGCGCGAAGGCATATCAACACCAAGTGTGGCAGCTAGTCTATTACAAGGCAACACGGTGCCCAGATAAGATAATTGTTTTTCTGCATAACATAGAGGAGCAGTAATGTAAACCGGCTTCCGGTTCATGCTTGGTCGCCAGCTTGGCCTGATGGTTGCGGGTCATCCTGCGCCGCTTCAACTTCTGCTTCCCTACCAAATACCGGAAATCAACAGTTGTCTAGTCGATTCCCATTAATGCTTGAAATACAGCTTCATCATTGATCAGCAACAACGGTTCAATGTCAGGAGCGTAAGTATGCTTACGGATTGGAGGTATAAGGTTCTCCGCTTCAGGAATTGGTGCAGCTACTCGTTTGTTTTCGCCATCATATTGGGCTTGATAGTGAGACAGAGTTGCCTCTTCAACCAATTGACAAACCAAAGGGCGACTTCCCGGTTTATAGCTCGAGATCCTCTTCATTTGAACTCTCATCACGTCTTCCTTCAAGCTTAGGAAGCCCTGGGCCGCTTCAACAGGATCAAAATCCCGCACCCATGCTTTTGCCCGGAATAAGGCGGTTATAGCACCGGTTCTAGCAGCAGATTTCTTTAACTCTTCAACCCGAGCAGGAAGCATTGACAACCTTTTAATAGTGTCCTGGATCATGGTCGGCGCCGGGTTGTTGTGAGAAGCAGTGCAGATGATCTGTTGCGCACCAGTATACAGTTGTTCTATCAATGTATAGGCGGCTTTCAACTTCTTCCGCACATCTGATCCCGAGTGACCAATACGTGTCCCTCAGATCATTCAAAGGGTCAGAACCGCAGTTATATGAGAAGACCTCGTTACTTTACAAATAAAGAAGGCTTACCAAAGACAAGAGCGGTCATGGCATGCACTTGCCGTTTACACCGGGTCAATTCATCCACCACCGGTTTGAGTGCAGCCTCGACTTTCTCTGCCCGTTGAGTTAAAGCGGCTTTTTCAGTGGCCCAATCCGCCCGCTCCTTGTTGAAACCTTCTTTATTCTTTTCCATGACGCTTAAAGCGCTGGTTAATTCATTTTTTGCATGGGAGGTTTCAGCTTGTTGGGACTTCAGATTTTCTTGCAGATCGGTGATTTGATTTTCTTTTTTGCTCAGATCAGCCTGCATACAGATAGTCATTTGATAAAGATTACGGTGCCGAGTTGAAGTACCAATCACATAACAGGTTATGCCCTTGGTACTTGGGGGCTAATACATATTTGCTTTTCATCCTACAATTTCTATATAAAGTCCCAAGCTCAATACAAATATTCAACTTGGCACTTGGGGGCTAATGCCTATTTGCTCTGTCATTGAGTGATACTGGAATTCTTATTGTATAAGTCCCGGTTTAACTATATTAAGTTGAACCGGCCCTTGGGGGCTACTTTCCCAAAAATGCAAGCTGCGTTAAGGTTCACGTTGGAAAGTCCCGCTTAAGATGATATCTTAAAACCGCTACTTGGGGCTATTGGACTTGATGTATTCAAATATACAAGCGCATACCATATGGAACTTACCTCATATTTGTCCTTCATCATGTTGACCAGACCGGCTTCATAATCACGGCTGGTATATAGCCGATTGAGATAGGCGGAATGAAGATCTTGGGGGTTCAGAGCGGCATAAGTGGCCAAATCGGCATTCCATTTGCCTTTACCAAATGCAGCAAATTCATCTTTGGCGGTGTGTTTAGACAAAGCGACAGGATTGCCTGGCTCGGAATGACCAAAGCCAGTAATAACAACATCATCATCTTTTGCTTCACCGGTCCGCACTGGGGTTGCCGGTTTATCAATATGCTTTGATGGGCTTGTTGTTTTGTCAGTCTGAACAGGACTCGTGGGCTGATTAAAAGGGCCTGTGGCATCAACATGTGCCTCTTCAAAGAAGAACATCATGATCTTGCAATGGTGGGTCGCTCAAAGCATATCTCGTGGATGTGTTCTTCGTGATCTAGTATTTTGTCCGGTTCAGAGCGCTGCTTTTCTCGCCGCTTTATCCGCATTTAGCTTTCTTGCTTGGCCTAGGCTTGGCCTCGAAAGGAAAAAGACGGATCAGTCGAGTGAATATTGAAAGTGATATATCAAACAACATTATAAGGAATATGGCTCACCCAAGCACCATTTTAAGTGGTGGGAGCTGAGTGGCTGACGACTCGCCGGAAGAAGAATGAGAAGTGCCCTGATAATCGGAGTCAAAGGGATTAAGAGGTTGACGAAAACAGCCCGCTTTAGGATAAGCATTGACGAAACAGTTAGAGACCTCTGAACGGCGTTTCCGAACCGGACTGTTCGGTAAACCGGCGGGAGTAACTACCTGGCCGCTGTGTCGGGTTGTGCGGCGAGCTTCATGCTGCTGTGTCTTCATAAGAAAGTTCGGGTCCAAATAAGCAAGAGGATGAGAAAATTTAACTTTCCGGTTTGCCCGATGGATTTTTAATGAAGGCAAAGGGTTTGAATCGGAAGAAAGAGCGATTACCTCTACAACATCAGCGTGACTGATTTCCGCGTCATCCTCGCAATATTCATTATCAATAAGGTGTGTAAAAAATAAACCAAGTGAGTCAAGCTCTACCTCAAGGTCCGGATTACCCACATCATCGTCAGCTGGTGGATCGGAGGATGCAGTGGTTCTCTTTCTATTGGCCGGTTTCTTTACAACTCTGGTCTTGGGCCGGGTTGTTTTCTCCGGTTTCTCTTGTGGGGGCTTCTTGCTCCAAATTGGATCATCACCTTGTTTGAAAGATGTTAAAGTCAACAAAGGGTACTTAAACAGTCAGATTTCATGAAAGCATAAGATATGAGTCTTACGGCTGGCGGTTTGTTAATGGCAGAAAAGGGAGGCAGGCCGGTCTAAGCGCAAGCAGCTTCCGGTTCATTTAAGATCCTCTTAACAGCCTCAGTAACTTCGTCGTCTGTCAGCTGGATTTCAATATGCCGTAGAGGGTCTTTTACATCTTCTGTGTATTTGCACATCAAACCGGAGCGCAGGCTTAAGGGTAGTATACTCCAAGATATCCAAAGAATGAGCAAGGTCAACTCTCACAACCCATTAGCCATGAAGGCCTGGAGCTTGGATAATTGAGGAGCATATTTGCTTCTCTCCTTAGCGATCGATCTCACGAGGGAAGGGATGTGTGTTGCTTAACCGCTCCGGACGATAACCCGGCAAAGGATTTTCTCCATCAGGAGAGGTATCTTTGTAGTAAAACCATGTTGAATTCCACTCTTTGGGATGGCTGTGCAGTTTGGCGTGAGGGTAAGTGACTTCTTTCCTCTTTTGAATTGCCATACCACCTAACTCGGTGTTGGGACCATCAGTAAATTCGGTGCGGCGGTTTAGATGGAAGCAATCCTTGAATAATTCAACTGTGGGCTCCTCTTGAAAGAATACCTCACAGAGCACTTGGAAGTGACAGATGTTGGTTACAGAGTTGGGACCAATGTCTTGTGGACGCAGTTGGAAGTTGGCCAAGACATCCCGATAAAATTTTGAACCGGGTGGACTGAAGCCCCGGGCTAGATGGTCAGCAAAAACAACAACCTCTCCATCTTTGGGTTCTGAGGACATTCCGGCCGTGGACCCTCCAGTGAATGACGCCTTTTTTGCCTAAAGCGCCGGTGTTGACTAGGTTATCCAGCTTGAGTCTCGATCACCCGAGAAGGGACCCAGTTGCACTCATACACTTGCTTGGCCATGGTGCAATCTGCAAAGCAGTAATACAGGTTCAAGAATATGTTGGAAGGGTATACATTGATGCATTCATTGCTAAACCGGAAGAGGTTGCTTATAAACCGGAAGTTCTGCAAAGTGGCAATACTTAGCTAGGGAATCCTGGCGGTTCAACAAGGGGACTAATGGTATATACAGAGTTATCAATTTTTCTGCAAAGTTAAACCGCCTGGTCTAAAATATTGAAGAGTCAAGATTGCGGATGAGTAGGTGTGCGAAAACAGGTTTCACAAAATCACATCACAGTTTTGGATCTGGAACATGTTCAGAAAAAGAGATAAATATTCAAGGTCCAAAGGGGAGCGGATGCTGAATCAATGATCAAGGATATAGAGAGATCTATGGTCTTGAGATGCGCAAGTGAAAACGGATGATAAAAACTACCGCTACGCAGAACAAAGATTCACAGACTCATCTAAAGTTTATCATATGAACAGGAAGCAAGTGATGAACGCTGAAGAACATGGAAACCCTAGAACAGATCTATGATGAAAAAGATAGAAGACTTACCAGAGCCGAGGAAGAAATGGAAGATCGCCGCGATGCTCTGGTGTATTCAGGGTGATGCAGCGGCCAAGGTTGGTGCCGGAAGTCGGCAATGGCCGTGGAGTCTCGAAGTCAAGGCGGCGAGGAAGATGAAGCAGAAGGGCACGAGGGGGAAAAAGAAATGACCCTTTGGTCTTATTTATAAAGCAAGGGACATGTGTCAGGCGCGAAAATCTAGGGGCCGCGAGTTTAGAAACGGAGCTGTCGCCTCGATTGCCGCAGATCTATTAAACAAAAAAGGTATTGTGGATAGCTTTTATGACAGGTGACATCACGCCGGTTTACGACAACCAGAGAAGATGACATCATGGCAGTTTCACCAGATTTTGCTAAGGATTGACATGAACCTGTTCAAATCAATCTGGGGCCTAATGTTGGGGATATTACTACTGGGTGCAAACCGGACAGGACAGGCCGGGTTAACTTCATCAGTAGTTGAGTATGTTAACGCCCAAGTAGGTAGATGAGGGCTCAAGGCCCATAACCAGTTCAGGCATGTAGCCGTAAACCCGCGTCAGTATGTAACTTGTATGGTAAGTTAGGAGTAGTAGAGACCGAGCCGGATACATCTATGAACCGGCTCGGGACTCTGTGAACCGACAGGCGCCACCCATGTATATAAGGGGAGACCCGGCGGCGGTTCAGAAAAAAGGAGACAACCACTCGAGACTTAGGCGAAGCTTGTTTGCTCCCTAGTCATCGAAACCAAATCAATTCCATCACAACTAGACGTAGGCTTTTACCTTCATCGAAGGGGCCGAACTAGTATAAATTCTCTTGCGTCCTTGTGTCCGCTTTAACCCCTTCAAGCTAACCCGTAGCGATGGCTCCACGACTAAGTCCTTTCATGATGACATCTGCCACGACAAAACCACGACAGAATTCCTTATAAACCACTCCAACTCTCCTTCCACTAGCATGGTGGGACTAAACTTCCCACCACCTTGTCATGCCACCTACATGGGCCCTTAGAGATTAAATCTGAAATTGTCATATGGGCTCTAGGCCCATCTCATATTTCAACAATCCCCCGCCAGATCTCAGGGGCCCACTTTGTCCTTTGTTCCAAACGCTGTTTTGATATACCAACATTTCAGTGGAGACCGATTAAGGTTGAGCTCCACCTCGACCAAGTAGTTACACTCCTTCACAACTGAACAATGGACTATGCCTTGAATTGTCAGTTTGGCGTCAAGAAGTTTCACCACAAGTCTCACTGATCTGAGGCTGCGAAGGCCGACCCCTCGGGTGGAGCATATTAGTCACACTCTGGCTTGTCCATGAGCTTGCTAGAGATCACCCCAATCTCATAGACTATGACCAGCAATCCGGGCTCATATAGGTGTGTTCCTCCAAAGATCGCCTCATGCGATAGCATCTTGCTTATACATATAAGCCTTGGAACACATTAAGACGATGAGTCATCCTTCCATACAGCTTCCGAGAGTATTGCATCTCCAACGGAGTGGGTTAGTAAAGTTACTCTCCTCAATTCACCACCGCTTGTTTTCCCAGGTCCTACTTCACGGGATCTCCGATCGCATAGGTTGAGTTACTACCATGGCAACTCATGTGGGTCTCATACCCATCTCCCTTGATGCGCTATCTATCACAACACGTGATAGCCCTTTAGTAAAGGGATTCCGCCAGATTCTTAGCCGTTTGAATATAATCCAACGCTATCACTCCGGAGTTCCTCAATTTTCTGAGAGCTTTTAATCTCATTCTTATGTGTTTGTTGGACTTCATGTTGTCCTTTGAACTCTTCACCTTGACAATAATTGTTTGATTGTCACGGTTCATAAGGATGGCCGGAACTGTTTGATTGTCACGGTTCATAAGGATGGCCGGAACTGTTTGATTGTCGCAGTTCATAAGGATGGTTGGAACCGGTTTATCAACCAATGGCAAGTCAATCAAAAGATCACGAAGCCATCCTGCTTCGACACCAGATGTGTCTAATGCTGTTAATTCTGCTTCCATTGTCGATCTCGTTAAGATCGTTTGCTTGCAAGACTTCCAGGAAACAGTGCCACCTCCAAGAGTAAACATATACCCGGGGCCAGGGCCTTCATCTCATCAAGATCGAGATCCAATTCGCATCACTATACCCTTCAAGTACCGACGGGTATCCGGTATAGTGAAGTCCGTAGTTCATAGTACCTTTCAGATAGCGCATAACTCTCTCAATAGCATGCCAATGTACATCACCCGGATTGGAAACAAACCGGCTCAGTTTGCTCACAGCAAACGCGATATCAGGCCTCGTTGCACTTGCTAGGTACATGAGTGAACCAATGATTTGAGAGTATCTTAGTTGATCCTTAGCTGTGCCTTCGAACTTTCGGAGCAACACACTAGGATCATATGTTGTTTGAGATGGTTTGCAGCCCGAATATCCAAAACGGCTCAACACCTTCTCAACATAATGGGATTGCAGAAGTGTGATCCCACCCTCATTATCTCTCAGTAGCTTGATGTTCAAGATAACATCAGCCACACCAAGGTCCTTCATCTCAAAGTTCTGAGATAGGAAAGACTTAACCTCCTCGATCAACTTGAGATTAGTTCCAAATATCAGTATGTCATCAACATACAAACACAGTATGACTCCTTCGCCCCCACCATGGCGATAGTATACACATTTGTCAGCTTCATTAACAACAACGGCCAACAGATGTCGAGTTGTATTAAACTTATCATGCCATTGCTTAGGTGCTTGCTTGTGCCATATAAAGATTTCAGCAACCTACACACCTTTCTTTCCTGACCAACTATCACAAAGCCATTTGGTCGTTGCATGTAGATTTCCTCGTTTAGCTCTCCATTCGTAAAATCCGTCTTAACATCCATCCGGTGGACGAGAAGACCGTCTTGAGGCCGCCAACGAGAGTAATACTCGAATGGTGCTCGGTCTAGCCACAGGTGAATAAGTATCAAGAAATCTTCCTCTTCTTTCTGGTCATAGCCCTTGGCCACAAGCCTAGCCTTGTAGTTTTCAATCGTACCATCGGGCCTAAGCTTCTTTTGAACACCCACTTACATCCCAATGGTTTGCAACCATAGGGACGCCAAGGATCTCCCATGTCCCGTTAGCCATGATGGAATCAATCTCGCTACGGACCGCATCCTTCCAGTAGTCAGCTTCTGGAGAGGCATACGCTTCTGAAATAGAAGTAGGAGTATCATCCATGAGATACACGAAGAAATCATCACCAAAGGTCTTTGCAGTCCTTTGTCTCTTGCCCCTACCAAGGGTTTCCTCGTCATCCTCCTCAGGATTTTCATCATGTGTTCGTTCATAATATTCCATAGGAATGGCAGGCTCAGGAGTCTCCTCAGATTCCTGTCTAGAAGTGCTTTGTACATCTCTCATGGGGAAAATGTCCTCAAAGAATGTAGCATCCTTAGACTCCATAATTGTACCGACCTTCATGTCAGGTACCTTAGATTTCACTACTAGAAATCTATAGCCAACACTATTCATAGCGTAGCCCAAATTAACACACCACGCTTCTTTGGTCCAAGCTTACGCTTTTTGGGGATCGGCACATTAACTTTTCGCCAAGCAGCCCCAAATGCGTAAATGCAGTGTTGTCCTTCTCTTGGTCCACTTCTCATAAGGAGTGATCTCGTTATCCTTTGTCGGAACTTTATTCAGGACATGACATGATGTCATTATAGCCTCCCCCCAAAAGGCATGAAACAAGTAGCTGGCAAATCCAAATTGGAACTTGCTCAATTCGCAGAGTGACAAGCCTATTATTCGCCTCTGCTCTCGATAAAACAAGTCAGAATCAATTGGCAAGGGGTCGACGATTAAGGGAATTGCCTTGCCTTGGATAAACCCGACGTATCTAACATGGCGTTAACCAAATCAGTTAGAGTACGGTTTTTCCGCTCGGCAACCCCGTTTGACTGGGGTGAGTAGGGAGGCGTCCTCTCGTGAATAATACCGTGTTCCGCATAGAAGGCATCAAACTCTTTCGAGAAGTACTCTCCACCACCATCTGACCGGACTCGTTTAATTTTCTTTTCGAGTTGATTCTCAACTTCTGCCTTATAGATTTTAAAGTAGTAGTGTAGAGCCTCATATTTGGTATTTAACAGATACACATAGCAATATCTAGTGGAATCATCTATCAAAGTCATGAAATATTTCTTTCAACCTTTAGTCAACACACCATTCATCTCACAAAGATCGAATGTATGAGTTCAAGTGGGCGTAAGTGTCTCTCCTCTGCTGCCTTGTGAGGCTTGCGAGGTTGCTTAGATTGCACACAAGAATGGCACTTACAACCTTTGGCTAAAGTGAAACTCGGGATTAAATTCGATTTTGCTAGCCGCGTCATAACACCGAAACTAATGTGACAAAGACGTGAATGCAAGACTTCAGATTCATTAACAGTCAAATGAATATTGTTCACGACTTTATTACATAGATCTGCAAGAGAAAGGCGGGACATGCCTCCGCATTCATAACCTTTTCCAAGAAATAGTCCATATTTCGTAACAACTAATTTATTAGACTCGAATACCAACTTAAACCCTTCTCTACATAGAAGGGAGCCACTAACGAGGTTCTTCTTGATGGCGGGGACATGCTGCGTTCTTGGTGCACGATCCTTCCCAAGTAAACTTCAGATCGTAGTGCCAACACCAAGAACGAAGCACTCGTGCCATTCCCCATCAATCTGGACCCGTGACGCATGGCCTGGAAAGAAGAAAACAATGAAATATCGGCACACACATGAACACACACACTGTAGCCGACCCACCAATCGGTGGGCGGCCAAGCTAAAAATACAGCAAATAAATTACCGTACCCAGATGCACCACTCTCATTGTTGCTCACAATCATATTGACAGACTTGGAGTCCTGTCCTGACTTCTTAAACTTGTTTGGGCACTTGTTGGCCCAATGTTCAGCCGAACCACAAGTAAAGCAGCCCTCATCCTTCTTGTTCTTCTTGAAGGTCTTCTTACCCCTCTTCTTGAAGTCGGTGATTCTGTTGACGCCGTTCTTTCCCTTGAGCTTGTGGGAATTGGAGTTCTTCTGATGTACCATATTGGCCACAGAAGTTCCTTCGACCCCTTTTCCATGCGAGTCCTTTGCCCTTGAATTCTGCTCAACACTCACACTACAAAAAAAAGACACATCCGTGACATTTTGGGCCGAATGAAATTTTTTTGTCATACATATGACACTTCTATGACGATAATTGTGACAAAACCCGGTATCATCATAGATGTGGTGGGCTCCTACTTCTATGACAAAAAATCGTGACAGAAAATGGGCTTTTCGTCACAGGTGGGCGGAGGCGCTTGCATGACATTCTTTGGGCGTCCATGACGGAAAAACCGTGGTAGAAGCGAGGGCGAGAAAATTTTGGGAGTTGCGGTTACGGTGGAGGTCGGGGCCAAGCGATGCAGCGTTTCTCAGACACGTACGCTGCTGCGTGTGTAGGCGTTGGCTCTAATCAACCCGAAGCGAGGCGTTGGGCTCTAATCAACTGAACCCGAGCGATTGCTGCGCAGGCTACGCGTTCAACCCGAGGGATTGATCGATGGGCTGTTAATCAACCCGATGGGCGATTCCTTCACTACTGCTGCTAACTAAAGCCGATCGATTGGATGAGCGGTGAGCGTTTGGGGAAGGGGGGGTTGGATGAGCAGTGGCCGGGCGTTGCCTCTGGATGAACAGACCCGTGGTGTGGAGGCTGGATGAACAGTGAAACGATGGAGGGCTGGCCGTGGAGGGGTGGTTGAACAGGACCCGTGGTGTGGAGGGCTGGATGAAGCAGATGGTGAAGGGGTGGTTGAGCGATGGCCGGTGGAGTAAGCCTTGGCGGTGGAGGCTGGATGAACATGAGCCGTGGAGGCCGAGGAGGTCGACGGTAGCCCGTGGAGGCCGGAGGAGGTCGAATGGAGATGAACAGTATCCCGTGGAGTCCGCTTTTGCGGCACGCCACACCTCCCTATGAACAGGACCCCCGTTTGACCGTGGCGCTCCAACACAAGTCCGCTTTCATCCGCTTTTTGGCGGCACGCCACACCCCTCCCGATCAACAGGACCCCGTTTCGACCATAGGAGGTCTGCTTCTCGCTTTGCGGTACGCCACACCCTCCCGATCAACAGGACTCCCGTTTACCGTAGGAGGTCTGTTTCCTCCGTTTTGGCGGCACGCCACACCCTCCCGATCAGGGACCCGTTACGAGCGTAGGAAGGTCTGTTTCCTCCGTTATGCGATGCGCCAGCCTCGCTTCCATCGCCTGTTCCGTCAAGCCTTCCGATGAACACGACCACGCATTCCATTCCGACCCAGCGGTTGGCTCCCCATGAACACGACGACGACGCTGTTTCTCCGTTCGACCCAGCCATGTACGTATGCGCGAGTAGGCGTTCGAGACCCTGCCTCGTATGTACGTGACGCGGGTCAGATTTTCTTTCTTGCACCCTACGCCGTTTATGCGTGCGTGTACATGCTACGTCGCGGCGCCTCTACTACGACACGTCGCGGCGCCTCTACAACGACCGGTATGTATGCGTATCGTTCGCGACCAGAATGACAACCCACGACGCTTGACCGAATTGGGTCACCGGTATCGAGCACTTCCTTGCTCTGCGAAGATGTAGCTGGTGGGTCCCATCGACCGGGGCGAATCTTTTTTGCCCGCGGCACTTCCTTGCGTGCGAAGATGTAGCTGGTGGGTCCCGGCGATCGAGGGAAAGCGTTTTTCACGAAAATCGGTGGCCCGTCGATGGGTCCCATTGTCGAGTGGAGGAATAATTATTTTGCGGCGTAATAAGGAGACACTTCCTTGTTGCGACCGTGGACCCAGTATCGGCCTCTCCACGACAGATCCACGTCCGATGGAAGCCATTCCTTGACCACGTTGACCACGCCACGCCGAGAGCGCCAGAAGCGGTGGACGACGGCGAGGCCTAGGAAGGGGACGACGCGAAGCCGGGAAGACGCGCAGTGGATGCCGCACGCCAGAGGAGTAATCTGAGGTTCACCGGTTCGTTGTGGCCTCGAGCTGCCGTCGCCGCTTGAGAATAACAGGGGTGTGGGTGAGTAGAGGAATGGCCTGGCCAGCGGTGGGAGTAGTAGGGGAGGTGAGGCCTCTCGCCGCATCGCAGCCAGCCACGGGAGGCGAGGAGCACGAGGCCCGGACCGGCTACCGGTTTGGGCGGCCGGAGCAAGAAGACCATAGGTTGAAGAAGCACTACGGCCGTTGGATGGACATCGTCTGGTCCTTTGGATCTAGAATCGTGCATATTGACTAAGTTGACAAAGCCCTCCGTCCCGTCAACTTAGTAGGCCCACAAGTCAGCCTGCCACTATCTGGGTCCCAGCCAACGTGGGAGTATTCATTTTTTGTGCGTAATAAGGAGGCACTTCCTTGCGTGCGAAGATATAGCCGGTGGGTCCGAGCTGTCGTGGTAGCGGTAATGTTTTTTCGCGAAATCTGAGGCTCTTTCGGTGGGTCCCTAATGTCGTGGAGGAATCATTATTTTGCAGCGTAATAAGGAGGCATTTCCTTGCGTGCGGCCGTGGACCCAGCTTATCGGCCTCTCCACGTCTGATCCACTTCAGATGCATGTCGATCGTTGACCACGTTGACTAGGCGCCGAAGAACCAGGGCAGTGGGCGACGGCCGAGGCCTAGGAAGGGAGCGACACGGAGGCGGGGAAGACTGGCAGTTGTTTCCCACGCGGAGGAGTACGGTTGTCACGAGGGTTTCTTGGTTCGTCTGCCGTCGCGGAGAATAACAGCGAGGTGTGGGTGAGTAGAGGGATGGCTAGGCCAGCGATGGGAGTACGGTGGGGCGGTGAGGCCTGCGCAACCTGACCCTTGAGGAGGAGGAAGCGAGCAGTCCCGCGGCGCTTGTTTGAGCGGCTCGGCAGGAAGAGCGAGAGATTGATGAAGACGACGGCCATTGGATGGACATCCAACGATCCTTTGCTTGTCGTCAACCTTTTTTTAGGAAAGCTTCAACTCTGTGGAAAACAGCATACAGCCCATCTGCCATTATTTCTAATAATTTACAGCCCATTTGCTAATTCTTAAGGTTTTTATTTGGAGCCCATATTTTTTTGTTAGCATTACAGCACATATTGTGGCCACGGTTAAAAAATTATATGAAATTTTGCATATTTCAAGTGCGTCCGAACTGTTTTTTATCCGAAATTTCGACTCACATTCAAACTGATTTTAAAAATAAATGTATATCAATATAAAATCCAACAAATTCTCCACGCATAAAAATTAATGTAATTTAAAATCTCGAAATTAAAAAAAGATATTTGAAACTAATTGCCGGTTTGATGTGTTTTAAAAATGTACAGCCCATTTTTCATTACTGATAGGCCATTTTCTCGGCCAGCCGAATGAAACTGTCCTCGTCTTGAAAGATTTGTAGCCCAACAGGCCTGACAAAGCGACTTACTTGGCAAATCACAAAAAAACTGGGTTGTGGCCTTGCACCCAAATCGACCTCTCCACGTCAGATTACTCTTCCGATGGAAGTCGGTCGTTGACCACATTGACCACGCCACGCCGAGAGCACCAAAGGCGGTGGACGACCATGAGGCCTAGGAAGGGACGACGCGAGCCGGGAAAGACGCGGCGGTGGATGCCCAGCGAGAGGAGAATCACGAGGTTCTTCGGTTAAGCTGGCGTGAGGCTGTTGTCTGTTGGAAATATGCCCTAGAGACAATAATAAATTAGTTATTATTATATTTCCTTGTTCATGATAATCGTTTATTATCCATGCTATAGTTGTATTGATAGGAAACTCAGATACATGTGTGGGTACATAGACAACACCAAGTCCCTAGTAAGCCTCTAGATGACTAGCTCGTTAATCAATAGATGGTTCACGGTTTCCTGACCGTGGACATTGGATGTCATTGATAACGGGATCACATCATTAGGAGAATGATGTGATGGACAAGACAATCCTAAGCCTAGCACAAAGATCGTAGTTCATATGCTAAAGCTTTTCTAATGTCAAGTATCATTTCCTTAGACCATGAGATTGTGCAACTCCCGGATACCGTATGAATGCTTTGGGTGTACCAAACGTCACAACGTAACTGGGTGGCTATAAAGGTGCATTACAGGTATCTCCGAAAGTGTCTGTTGGGTTGGCACGAATCGAGACTGGGATTTGTCACTCCGTGTAAACGAAGAGGTATCTCTGGACATCATCATAATGTGCAGAATGTGACCAAGGGGTTGATCACGGGATGATGTGTTACGGAACGAGTAAAGAGACTTGCCGGTAACAAGATTGAACAAGGTATCGGTATACCGACGATCGAATCTCGGGCAAGTACAATATCGTTAGACAAAGGGAATTGTATACGGGATCGATTGAGTCCTTGACATCGTGGTTCATCCGATGAGATCATCGTGGAACATGTGGGACCCAACATGGGTATCCAGATCCGCTGTTGGTTATTGACCGGAGAACGTCTCGGTCATGTTCATGGTTCCCGAACCCGTAGGGTCTACACACTTAAGGTTCGGTGGCGCTTAGGGTTATAGGGAATAGATATACGTGGTTACCGAATGTTGTTGAGTCCCAGATGAGATCCCGGACGTCACGAGGAGTTCCGAGAATGGTCCGGAGGTAAAGATTGATATATTGGACGAAGGGTTTGAAGTCCGGAAGTGTTCCGAGGTACCGGTGATGACCAAGATGACCGAAAGGTGTTTTGGGAGCCCGGCAAGTGTTGGGGGCTTCATGGGCCAAGGAAGGGGCAAACCAGCCCACTAAGGGGCTGTCGCCCCTCACCTATTCCCACGTAACCAGGGGGTTTGGGGCGCCCCATCTAGGGTTCCCACCTCCTGGCTTGGGGGCCAAGTCACCCAAGGGGGAGATCCCATCTGCCCTGGCCGCCGCCCCCCCTAGGGGAAACCCTAGGGCGCCTCCCCTCCCCTTTGCCCCTATATATAGTGGAGGTTTTGGGGCTGCCTAACACACGAGAACATCTCCCTCTTGGCGCAGCCCTACCTCTCTCCCTCCTCGTCTCTCGTAGTGCTTGGCGAAGCCCTGCTGGAGTATCAAGGCTCCTCCACCACCACCACGTCGCCGTGCTGCTGCTGGACGGAATCTTTCCCAACCTCTCCCTCTCTCCTTGCTGGATCAAGGCATGGGAGACGTTACCGTTCCGTACGTGTGTTGAACGCGGAGGTGTCGTCCGTTCGGCGCTAGGATCATCGGTGATTTGGATCATGACGAGTACGACTCCATCAACCCCGTTCACTTGAACGCTTCCGCTTAGCGATCTACAAGGGTATGTAGATGCACTCTCCTTCCCCTCGTTGCTAGATTACTCCATAGATTGATCTTGGTGATGCGTAGACAATTTCGAATTTCTGCTACGTTCCCCAACAGTTGCATCATGAGCTAGGTCTATTGCGTAGATTCTTTGCACGAGTAGAACACAAAGTAGTTGTGGGCGTTGATTTTGTTCAATATGCTTACCGTTACTAGTCCAATCTTGTTTCGACGGTATTGTGGGATGAAGCGGCCCGGAACGACCTTACACGTACTCTTACGTGAGACAGGTTCCACCGGCCCGACATGCACTTGGTGCATAAGGTGGCTAGCGGGTGCCGATCTCTCCACTTTAGTGAACGGATTCGATGAAAAGGGTCCTTATGAAGGGTAAATAGCAATTGGCATATCACATTGTGGTTTTAAATGAGGTAAGAAAGCGTTCTTGCTAGAAACCCATAGCAGCCACGTAAAACATGCAAACAACAATTAGAGGACGTCTAACTTGTTTTTGCAGGGTATGCTATGTGATGTGATATGGCCAAGAAGAGTATGATGAATGATATGTGATGTATGAGATTGATCATGTTCTTGTAATAGGAATCACAACTTGCATGTCGATGAGTATGACAACCGGCAGGAGCCATATGAGTTGTCTTAATTTATTGTATGACCTGCGTGTCATTGAACAACGCCATGTAATTACTTTACTTTATTGCTAACCGGTAGCCATAGTAGTAGAAGTAATAAGTTGGCGAGACAACTTCATGGAGACACGATGATGGAGATCATGATGATGGAGATCATGGTGTCATGCCGGTGACGATGATGATCATGGAGCCCGAAGATGGAGATCAAAAGGAGCAAAATGATATTGGCCATATCATGTCACTATTTGATTGCATGTGATGTTTATCATGTTTATGCACCTTATTTGCTTAGAACAACGGTAGTAAATAAGATGACCCCTCATTAAAATTTCAAGAAAGTGTTCCCCCTAACTGTGCACCGTTGCGAAGTTAAATGCGTTTGAAGCACCACGTGATGATCGGGTGTGATAGATTCTTACGTTCACATACAACGGGTGTAAGCCAGATTTACACGCCGAACACTTAGGTTAACTTGACGAGCCTAGCATGTGCAGACATGGCCTCGGAACACAAGAGACCGAAAGGTCGAGCATGAGTCGTATGGTGGATACGATCAACATGAAGATGTTCACCGATGATGACTAGTCCGTCTCACGTGATGATCGGACCACGGCCTGAATTGACTCGGATCATGTAATCACTTAGATGACTGGAGGGATGTCTATCTGAGTAGGAGTTCATTAGATGAACTTAATTATCCTGAACATAGTCAAAAGCCCTTTGCAGATTATGTCATAGCTCGCGCTTTACTTCTACTGTTTAGATATGTTCCTAGAGAAAATATAGTTGAAAGTTGATGACAGGAATTATGCGGTCGATGAAAGCTTATGTCCTTAATGCACCGCTTCGATTGTCTTTGGACCTCGAACATGGTGCATGGATGTTGCGAACATCGACACACGCTTTTGATGACTACGTGATAGTTCGGTAATGTTAAACGGCTTAGAATTGAGGCACCAAAGACGTTTTTGAAACGTCATGGAACATATGAGATGTTACGAGGGCTGAAATTGGGATTTCAGGCTCGTGCTTACGTCAAGAGGTATGAGACCTCCGACGAGTTTTCTAGCCTACAAACTAAGGGAGAAGATCTCAATCGTTGAGCTTGTACTCAGATTGTGCAGGTACAACAATCACTTGAATCGAGTGGGAGTTAATCTTCCGGATGAGATAGTGATGTTTCACCAAAGACATTGCCACCAAGCTACTAGAGGTTCGTGATGAACTATAACATATCAAGGATAGATATGATGATCCTTAAGTGTTCGCGATGTTTGACACCGCGAAAGTAGAAGTCAAGTAGGAGCATCAATTTTTGATGGTTGGTAAAACCACTAGTTTCAAGAAGGGAAAGGGCAACAAGGGATACTTCATGAAACGGCAAAACAGTTGCTGCTCTAGTAGAAGAAACCCAAGGTTGAACCCAAACCCGAGACTAAGTGCTTACGTAATGAGAGGAGCGGACATCAAGCGGAACCACCCTAGATACTTGGTAGATGAGAAGGCTGGCAAGGTCGATAGAAGTATATTGGATATACATTATGTTAATGCGTACTTTACTAGTACTCCTAGTAGCACCAGGGTATTAGATACCGGTTCGGTTGCTAAGTGTTAGTAACTCGAAATAAAAGCTACGGAATAAACGGAGACTAGCTAAAGGTGAGCCAACGATATGTGTTGGAAGTGTTTCCAAGGTTGATGTGATCAAGCATCGCACGCTCCCTCTGCCATCGAGATTGGTGTTAAACCTAAATAATTGTTATTCGGTGTTTATGCGTTGAGCATAGACATGATTGGATTATGTCTATCGCAAAGACGGTTATTCATTTAAGGAGAATAATGGTTACTCTGTTTATTTGAATAATACCTACAATGGTCTTGCACCTAAAATGAATGGTTTATTGAAAATCTCGATCCTAGTGATACACATTTTCATGCCAAAAGATATAAGATAGTAATGATAGTACCACCTGCTTGTGGCACTGCCATTTGAGTCATATTGGTATAAAACGCATGAAGAAGCTCCATGTTGATGGATCTTTGGACTCACTCGTTTTTTGAAAAGTTTGAGACATGCGAACCATGTCTATTGGTGTATACACATGAAGAAACTCCATGCGGATGGATCGTTTGGAATCACTTGATTTTGAATCACTTGAGATATGCAAATCATACCACATGGGCAAGATGACCGAAAAGCCTCGGTTTCGGTAAGATGGAACAAGATAGCAACTTGTTGGAAGTAACACATTTTGATGTGTGCAGTCCAATGAGTGCCGAGGCATCTGATGAATATCGTTATGTTTTTACTTCACGGATGATTTAAGTAGATCTTGAGTGTATTTACTTGATGAAACACAAGTCTGAATTATTGAATGGTTCAAGTAATTTCAGAGTGAAGTTAAAGATCTTCGTGACAAGAGGATAAAATGTCTATGATATGATCATAGAGATGAGTATCTGAGTTACGAGCTTTGGCACGCTATTAAGACATTGTGGAAATTGTTTCACAATTAATACCGCCTAGAACACCATAGTGTGAAGGTGTGTCCGAACATCATAGTTGCACCCTATTAGATATGGTGTGTACCATGATGTATCTTATCGAATTACCACTATCGTTCATGGTTTAGGCATTAGAGACAACCGCACTCACTTTAATAGGGCACCACGTAATTCCGTTGAGACGGCACTGTTTGAACTATGGTTCGAGGAAACCTAAGTTGTCGTTTCTTAAAGAGAAGTTTGGGGCTCATGACGCTTATGTGAAAAAGTTTCATCGTGATAAGCTCGAACCCAAAGCGGATAAATACATCTTCATAGGACACCCAAAACAGTTGGGTATACCTCCTATCTCAAGATCCCAAGCAAAAGTAATTGTTTCTAGAAATGGGTCCTTTCTCGAGGAAAAGTTTCTCTCGAAAGAATTGAGTGGGAGGATCGTGGAGACTTGATGAGGGTATTGAACCATCACTTCAACTAGTGTGCAGCAGGGCACAGGAAGTTGTTCCTGTGGCGCCTACACCAATTGAAGTAGAAGCTTATGATAGTGATCATGAAGTTTTGGATCAAGTCACTACCGTACCTCGTAGGGTGACAAGGATGCGTACTACTTGAGTGGTACAGTAATCCTGTCTTGAAGGTCATATTGCTAGATGAACCTACGAGCTATGGAGAAGCGATGGTGGGCCCATATTCCGACAAATGGTTAGAAGCCATGAAATCCGAGATAGGATCCATGTATCAGAACAAAGCATGGACTTTGGTAGACTTGCCCGATAGGCAAGCCATTGAGATAAATGGATCTTTAAGAAGAAGACGGACGTGGACGGTAATTTCACCGTCTATGAAGCTCGACTTGTGGCGAAGAGTTTTTAACAAGTTCAAGGAGTTGACTACGATGAGATTTTCTCATCGGTAGCGATGCTTAAGTCCGTCGGAATCATGTTAGCATTAGCTGCATTTATGAAATCTGGCAGATGGATGTCAAAACGAGTTTCCTTACCAGTCTTCATAAGGAAAGGTTGTATGTGATACAATCGGAAAGTTTTTGTCGATCCTAAGGATGCTAAAAGGTATCTTTGGCTCCAGCGATCCTTCTAAGGACTGGAGTAAGCATCTCGGAGTTGGAATGTGCGCTTTGATGAGATGATAAAAGATTTTGGGTTTATACAAAGTTTATGAGAAACTTGTATTTCCAAAGAAGTGAGTGGGAGCACTATAGAATTTCTGATGAGTATATGTTGTTGACATATTGTTGATCAGAAATGATGTAGAATTCTGGAAAAGCATACAGGGGTTATTTGAAAGGTGTTTTTCAATAGAAAACCTGGATTAAGCTACTTGAACATTGAGCATCAAGATCTATAAGGATAGATCAAAAATGCTTAATGGTAATTTCAAATGAGCACATACCTTGACATAATCTTGAAGAAGTTCAAGATGGATCGATCGAAGAAGGAGTTCTTGCTGAGTTGTAAGGTATGAAGTTAAGAGTTAAAGCTCGACCCACGGTAGAAAAGAGAGAAAGGGCGAAGGTCGTCCCCTATGCCTTAGACATAGGCTCTACAGTATGCTATCTGTGTACCGCTTTTGATGTGTGCCTTGCTACATATCACGGCAAGAGGGTACAAAGGTGATCAAGGAGTGGATCACCAGATAGCGGTCAAAATTATCCTTAGAGGAATAAGGATATGTTTCTCGGTTATGGAGGTGATAAAGAGTTCGACGTAAAGAGTTGCATTGATGCAAGCTTAACACCTATCCGGATAGCTACGGTAGAGATACGGATCGTATAATCTTGGCGACAATTTGGAATAGCTCCAAGTGGAGCGTGGTAGCGACATCTATGATATGACATAAAATTTTTGCGAAATACATAGGGATCTGAATATTGCAGACCCGTTGACTACAACCTCTCTCACAAGCATAAACATGATCAAACCCGAACTCATTGAGTGTTAATCACATAGTGATGTGAACTAGATTATTGATTCTAGTAAACTCTTTGGATGTTGGTCACATGGCGATGTGACCTGTGAGTGTTAATCACATGGCGATGTGAACTAGATTATTGACTCTAGTGCAAGTGGGAGACTGTTGGAAATATGCCCTAGAGGCAATAATAAATTAGTTATTATTATATTTCCTTGTTCATGATAATCGTTTATTATCCATGCTATAATTGTATTGATAGGAAACTCGAGATACATGAGTGGGTACATAGACAACACCAAGTCCCTAGTAAGCCTCTAGATGACTAGCTCGTTAATCAATAGATGGTTACGGTTTCACGACCATGGACATTGGATGTCATTGATAACGGGATCACATCATTAGGAGAATGATGTGATGGACAAGACCCAATCCTAAGCCTAGCAAAAAGATCGTAGTTCATATGCTAAAGCTTTTCTAATGTCAAGTATCATTTCCTTAGACCATGAGATTGTGCAACTCCCGGATACCGTAGGGATGCTTTAGGTGTACCAAAGCGTCCTGGCGTAACTGGCGGGTGGCTATAAAGGTGCATTACAGGTATCTCCGGAAGTGTACATTGGGTTGGCACGAATCGAGGCGGGATTTGTCACTCCGATGTAAGCGGAGAGGTATCTCTGGGCCCACTTTCGGTAGGACATCATCATAATGTGCACAATGTGACCAAGGGGTTGATCACGGGATGATGTGTTACGGAACGAGTAAAGAGACTTGCCGATGCGAGATTGAACAAGGTATTGGTATACCGGCGATCGAAGCTCGGGCAAGTACAATACCGTTAGACAAAGGGAATTGTATACGGGATCGATTGAGTCCTTGACATCGTGGTTCATCCGATGAGATCATCATGGAACATGTGGGACCCAACATGGGTATCCAGATCCGCTGTTGGTTATTGACCGGAGAACGTCTCGGTCATGTTCGCATGGTTCCCGAACCCGTAGGGTCTACACATAAGGTTCGGTGGCGCTAGGGTTATAGGGAATAGATATACGTGGTTACCGAATGTTGTTGAGTCCCAGATGAGATCCCGGACGTCACGAGGAGTTAGGAATGGTCCGGAGGTAAAGATTGATATATTGGACGAAGCGGTTTGAGTCCTGGAAGTGTTCGGAGGTACGGGTGATGACCAGCATGACCGAAAGGTGTATCGGGAGCCGGGCAAGTGTTGGGGGCTTCATGGGCCAAGGGAAGGGGCAAACCAGCCCACTAAGGGCTGGGCGCCCCCTCACCTATTCCCATGTAACCCAGGGTGTTTGGGGCGCCCCATCTGGGGTTCCCACCTCCCGGCTTGGGGGCCAAGTCACCCAAGGTGAGATCCCATCTGCCTGGCCGCCACCCCCCTAGGGGAAACCCTAGGCGCCTCCCTCCCTTTGCCCCTATATATAGTGGAGGTTTTGGGGCTGCCTAACACGAGAACATCTCCTCTTGGCGCAGCCCTACCTCTCTCCCTCCTCGCCTCTCGTGAGTGCTTGGCGAAGCCCTGCTGGAAATGCAGCGCTCCTCCACCACCACTGCTGCGTCGTCTTGCCTTTGGACGGAATCTTCTAACCTCTCCTCTCTCCTTGCTGGATCAAGGCATGGGAGATGTTACCGTTCGTACGTGTGTTGAGCCGAGGTGCCGTCCGTTCGGCGCTAGGATCATCGGTGATTTGGATCACGGCGAGTGCGACTCCATCAACCCCGTTCACTTGAGCGCTTCGCTTAGCGATCTACAAGGGTATGTAGGTGCACTCTCCTTCCCTCGTTGCTAGATTACTCCATAGATTGATCTTGGTGATGCGTAGAAAATTTTGAATTTACACTCGTTCCCCAACACTTGTCGCCCGCAGAATAACGAGGGTGTGGGTGAGTAGAGGGATACCACAGGCCAGCGGTGGGAGTAGTAGAAGCGGTGAGGCCTCAAGTGGAATCACTGGCCAGCCACGAGAGAGGAGCACTGTGACACGACCGGTATTTGCATTGGCGGTTTGGAGCAAGAAGACCAGAGGTTGAAGAAGCACTATGGCCGTTGGATGGACATCGTACGGTCACTGGAGCTAGAATATTTCATATTGACTAAGATGACAAAGCCCTCCGTCCTCGTCAACTTAGTAGGCCCACAAGTCAGCAACCCACTATGGTGGGTCCCAGCTAGCAGGGGGTATTCATTTTTTGGTGCGTAATCAGGAGGCACTTCCTTGAGTGAGAAGATATAGCTGGTGGGTCCGACACATCAGCCGTGAAGCGTTTTTCGCGAAATCTGAAGCCCTTCCCACGTCTGATCGCGTAATAAGGAGGAACTTTCCTTGCGTGAGACCATGGACCTCGTGGGTCCTAGCCGTCAGGCTCTCCACGTACAGTCCTCTTCCGATGACTCTCGTATGTTGAGCACGCCTTGTTGGCCTGAAAGCGCGCCGAGGCGGTGGACGGCAAGGCCCCAATCGAAAGACCCGGAGATGGGGAAGACGCGGCGGTGGAGTCGCGAGATGGAGAGGAGTGGGAAACTTGACTGGTTGGTGCGGGGTGGGCCTACACTCGGCGAGAATAACAGGAGGTGCGGAGTGGAGGGATGGCACTGGCCATCGGCGAGGTAGAGTTTCCACGAGGCGCAAAACAACGCTCATTTGGGCCTTGAAGGCTGGAAGCAGACCCAGTTCGGCAGCGCTGGGGAAGAAAGGAAGCGATTGAAGAAGAATGCGGCTGTTGGATGTAAATCCAACGCCTTCTTAAACTTCGACCTCTTTTGGCCCACATGTCGGCCCGATCCATTTGTTTTTTAGTCCATTTGGTGGGCTGGGTGAAACAATGATGTAGCATCTATGCAGCCCGTTTAAATCCCATTTGCATTTTTCTCGAAATCCAGCGGACTTGCTGGGCTGGGTGAAAATATCATGTTGGGCTAGGCGGAGAAATGTTATAAAAACATAAACACATGATTGCACGTCGGTAAAATCTTTACTGCAAGCTTATGTACGCAATCACTAGGAGTTAACTTGGCAAGTTATATATAAACAATTATTATTATTATTTTGTAAGAACTTTCAACTTACGAAATAAAATATCATTTTAATTTGATGAGTTACTAGTACGTGGGGTATAATTATTTTTTAGGCTAGACGTGGGACAGTTGAGTTGGTTCTAGGGGAAAGTATTGGGAGAAAACTCGGTGTACATCAAAAAAGAACGGCGATGCTAGACCCACGTAAACTTACGTGAGGTTTTTACGTAAAGGTTGATGTGGAGGTAGTTAATTGGATGAAGATTAGTGGCTGGGGCCCACCCACTTGAAATCGGGGGAAGAGGATTATAGTTAGGAAGATTACGTTACTTTCACGTAGGCTGTTAAGTAGATGGAGCATTATCGGAAAAAAGAAAGTGGGAGAAAATTCAGAGACCTGCTGGGTCCACCTGAGGAGAGGAATATGTTGGGAGGAAGGAGATTCAAAGCACGGCAGCGAGTGAACTAGTTTTTTTTACGGACAAGTGAACTAGTTTATATACATAAGCAAATAGCCACTAAAAAAAGCAATCAGGTTAATGGGTTCTTAAAAGAAATATTTCAGACAAAACAGATAATTACGACACATAGGCTAATGCATGAAGCACTTTCAGACGATAAAGGTGCTTATAAACAGATAAAGTACAACATCTAGACCTTCTGGCACGCTTGATCATGACGCTGCGGCTGTCCGTGTACTCGTCGATTTACGGGAAGCGAACACGCCCTCATGTCCAAGATCTGCATGTACATGTCGTAGCATGCGTGTCGTCCTTGGCCGCGTAGGTTATGTAGGCTAGATTCAGAGGTACCTCCCACGTGTTGGTCGTCTTCTTTCATGTTGGCGTGTCGGTCGATGATGGTCTCAGCCGAGGTCAACCACGGAGTCCTTCTCCTGCCCGTTCTTGATGATCTTGTATTGCTCCTAGATGTCGACAAGCTTGTTGCACCAGATGGCCGAATCGTCGCGTTCTTCCTTCTCTCCACCGTAGCGAAGGTGCGATCGGTAGCCGATGAAATGGGCGAATGCTCCGTAACTGGTGCAGCCATAGAGGAGGCGAGCGTGAGCTTCACCGAGTCCGTGTCGTTGGTGTACATCACATTCAACTTGGTGCAGCCATAGGACTGAGCAGCGAACTAACTCCTTGCTGAAGTCCATATCCAGCAGGCTCACCTCGGATCGCCATTGGAGTCTCTTCGGTGAGCGAGTGTGTGTGGCGGCCAGATTAGCTTCAGCTCTTGGGGAACTGGATTCAACGATGGCTGAGTGTGTACAAAGCGACAACAGTTACTACCCCTCCCTCGTCCGCTGCACGCCCGGCAGAAGATGCACCCTCAGCGCATTCAAACGCCTCCATTAAGAAACCTACTCCGGCCACACGTCGGTTCATGAGCGGGTCTGTATTGGTACTGTAATAACAGGAGTTAGTGGTCACTTTACCTAAATTTAATTAGCTTTAATAGAAATTTATACTTAAAACAAGCAATGCATTGGCTCGTTCTATCAGTGCTACGGGATCAATATGCACAACAATTAGAATTATTAGTCTCAGGGATACCACGATCAGCACATTTGTCGCACTTTCACAAAGATAATACTACCAAGTTTGAACTGTTTGTTATGGTTGTTGTCCTCTGCATCATCATGCCGTGTTTCCCAGCTTGCAAGATTGAGAACCAACAAATAAGATCCAAATAATAAGTACAACAAAGATGCCTACACATCTCATTGATTCTCAGCTTGCAAGATTCGTAACCAACAAATAAGATCCAAATAATAAGTACAACAAAGATGCCTACACATCTCATTGATTCCCGACTTGCAAGATTCGTAACCAACAAATAAGATTCAAATAATAAGTACAACAAAGATGCCTACACATGTCATTGATTCCCGACTTGCAAGATTCGTAACCAACCCATTAGAGCCTTTTGATAAAGTGAATATCGGGATTAAATCCATCTTGGCTAGCCATGTCATACAATCGAAGAACTTGGCGAATGCTCTTGACCGTCACAACATCTCAGAAGTTGAGTATTCCCGTTTACTGCAGACAAACAAGGAGACAGGAGAGCATGATTTCACTTTAATAGCGGCCTCCTTGAACTCAACCTCCAGCTCCACTAGGATGAGGTCTGCCTGGAGTTCCATGATTCAAGTCATGCCTTTTATGCGGTTCACTGAAATGAAGCAAAGATTGCATCATTCAGCCTAGCAACAAGTACTTGCTCTTGTGAGTCTGGCAGGTTCTTCTTTAGTAGTTGCACTAAAATTGAGGAACATTAAGGTTGGCTGTCGGCTCATGTAAGGTGCAACTATAATTTTCTTATCCTTTTGTGCAGTTCCACTTTGAAATAAAAGTGCCATTGTGGTGACGATGGCGGCTCCATCTTGCAAAAGGCTAATAAAATGTTGCACGAGATTACCAGTGAGAACTTGACGGAGATTTTGGAAACTCCAATCACCATTTTGTGCGTTCCACCAAAATTGAGAGATGTTGCCCACGTGACATTTTAGTTGAACTGCACAAGACACTCATTCCAAAAAAGTGTTTTGTGCGATTCACCAAAAGGTCACAATAGCAACAAGGTGAAATGGATATCCCTATACGCACAAAATGATAGAAAGTAAACAGATTGCAGGTCAATAAGAATATATGAAACATATACAAAATGAAAAGAAACATCTTAATTATATGTTCATGGCAATCACGCAAGGACAGTAGAAATTTTAAAAGCAGCAATGCTTCACCGTAAGCATTACGATCAACAATGAGATTCCTCGGATATGGGATTACATTAATGGTGGCATTGCTTGTTTACGGACACGATAAATCAACAAAGCTAAAAGAGTTGGTTTAAGGGCATGGGACCGTGGGGACACCAGGACACTCGGCAATGTAAAGGAGCAACTTATTTATCATCTTTGGGAAAACAAAGCGGAGTGCCATTTGTAACACAGTTTAATTGCATCTTATCACTTTGGAGGCATTAGATTAACAATAACCTTTGGTTAGACATGTCCCTAAGGTAACAGTGTGATCGCTTCCATTTTACATGCGCCCTTACATTAACAAGGGCAAAAGGTTGGTATAAGGACATGCGAGAGTGGACGCATCAGCACAATGTACCTACAAGGAGGCATAAAGTGGTGATGCCGAGCTTGTTCATGCTATGTGAGGGCAGCAAACCTAATCCTGGAGACCTTTTACTATGTGAGGGCAGCAAATCTAATCCTGGAGACCTTTTACTATGTGAGGGCAGCAAATCTAATAATGAGACCTTTTACTATGTGACGGCAGCAAATCTAATCCTAGAGACCTTTTACTATGTGAGGGCAGCAAATCTAATCCTCGAGACCTTTTTACTATGTGAGGACAAAGCCAAATCTAATCACGGAGACCTTTTACTATGTGATGGCAGCAAATCTAATCCTGGACATACTACATTGACTTGTCCACCGGCCGCCACTTTCTATCCTTTTTTCAACCAATAATAGATATGTTCCTTATCCGGTTTGTACTGCGTTTTTCCCATTATTTCCCTTTTCAACCAAGAGACCGGTTGGGTATCCGGTCTCTACTACTTTCAGCATATTATTTCCTCTTTGAATCAAGTCCTAGATTCATGCTACAACTTTCCCCCCTTTCTTCGTTGTTTGAAGAAAGCCCTAGATTCGAATGCATGAAGTAGCTTTAACTCTAATAATACTAAAAATTTAGGTGGCTTTGGAAGAGCTGATGGGAGTAGAAAAAGATGCACATGCAGACACATGGGGGAGGCTGGGGCAGTAGAGCAAGGCCGCTTTCAAGAACTTAGACCTGAGGGTCGCTGGGATGTCGGCGGCGGCAGGTCGGATCTGCTGACAATACGGCAGGGAGGAAGAAGGGTCGGAGGACCTCCCGAGGCGGTGCTGTGTCGGAGAGAACGGCACAGGTAGACCGCGTGGGTTTCCTCCCTCGGTGGTGATGACCGCGTGAAGGATGCACCTTTTAGTCCTCTACACACACAGGCCGAAGGGATCCGGCCGGATCTGTGACCAGCGGTGAGCAGAGAGAAAATGTCGCTACCGCTGTCTTGTTTATATCTAGAGAGGATGAGAGATGAAGAGAGCAACCCTAGTAAAGCAAGCGCTCAGGCCCCTGCGTCCATATATAGTGGAGTGATTATCTTTTTTCTCTCCACAACAAGCGTTTGAATTTATGTACGTGGCATTAAAGAAAAGAAACTATCTATTTAAGGTGACTACTCTACGACTCCTACTTACTACTACAGTACTACCTCCGTCCTGGTTTATAGGTCCCTTTTATAGTTTGTGCCAAATTCTGAATAAAGATTTAACTAACAAAATGGTAATGCATGTCAAGAATAATTATCTCATTGGATTCGTATTCGAACATAGTTTTGAAAAATATAATGTTTGGTGACATGCGTGAACATTTTATTAGTTTAATCTATGGTCAAAATTTGGGTAAAAATACAATGGGGACCAATAAACCCGGACAGAGGTAGTATTGTTCACTTGTGCTCCCCGCCCCTCCATTCATTGAACAACCCCACGGGTGAATAAACATATAGTAAGTACTCGGCTGTATACTACTCCCTCCATTCCTAAATATAAGTCTTTGGAGAGATTTCACTATGGACCACATACGGAGAAAAATGAGTGAATCTACACATAAAATGCATCTATATACATCCGTATGTGGTCCACGATGAAATATCTCACGAAGACTTATATTTAGGAACTGAGGGAGTACTACTCAGTGTCTGGAGGAGTGCGAACCACGGCAGCCAGTGAACCAGCCGTGCGTAACCACGGTAGCCTCAAAGTGAACCAGCGGTGAAAACAATGTGGTGATATGGCCATAAAAACAATGTGCTACGGTCCACCTTTGTAGCATGTATAGTAACACTCCTCTTTGTTTGGATCCCTGAGTTAGAGCTAGTTTGGGTTGAAATAGCTTCAAATTATCGAAACAAGAGGGGTTAGTTTGAGCTAGTTCGCTCTAACCCAGCTAAAAAAACTAGCCCGGTGGAGAGGTTCTAATTGGGTTAGTTATCCTCAGGCCCACTAAAAGAGAACTAAAAATCTCACCTGCTTGCACTGCATCGCTCCCTAAAAAATCTCACCCGCCTGCACTAGATCGCTCCCCTCTCGTCGACTCCTCTTTGTTCCCTATAGGGCCGCCCGCCCAAGCGCCGCCTCTCTCTCCTCGGCCGCCCTCTCCTTTCGGCCTCCCGCCCTACTCAGCCGCCCTCTCCCTCGACCTTCAAGGTCGCCCGCTCCCCTTCACCGGTCGTTTTCTCCCTCTGTCAAGTGCTTGTGGCGCATCTACCAGGGGAGGTCGCGAGAGGGGTGAGTTTGTTCGTTCCTTCTCTGTCTCACGGCCATATCATTGATCTTGCTTGCTCTAGCGCTAATTCTGATTTGGAAAAGTAGATCCTGATCAAACTTGCTATAGATTTGTGGTGCACGCATGAATTGTTTGATGCTGCTTGAAGAGGTAATAAATCTTTCTAGGTATTTCAATTTCAGGCTTGCATTATTTGTAGAGGCCCAAAGATTCAGTTCACCTTTCTAGGTATTTCAATTTCAGGATTGCATTGTTTCTAGAGGCCCAAAGATTCAGTTCACCTTTCTAGGTATTTGAATTTCGAGCTTGCATTATTTCTAGAGGCCCAAAGATTGATTCACCTTTCTAGGTATTTCAGTTTGTGCTTGCATTATTTCTAGAGGCCCAAAGATTCAGTTCACCTTTCTAGGTATTTCAGTTTCAGGCTTGCATTATTTCTAGAGGCCCAAAGATTGATTCACCTTTCTAGGTATTTCAGGTTTCAGGCTTGCATTATTTCTAGAGGCCCAAAGATTCAGTTCACCTTTCTAGGTATTTAAGTTTCAGTGCTTGCATTATTTCTAGAGGCCCAAAGATTCAGTTCACCTTTCTAGGTATTTCATTGTGCTTGCATTATTTCTAGAGGCCCAAATATTCAGTTCACCTTTCTAGGTATTTAAGTTTGTGCTTGCATTATTTCTAGAGGCCCAAAGATTCAGTTCACCTTTCTAGGTATTTCAGTTTCAGGCTTGCATTATTTCTAGAGGCCCGAAGATTCAGTTCACCTTTCTAGGTATTTTAGTTACAGGCTTGCATTATTTCTAGAGCGGCCCTGCTACCCATGCCGGTGTCAACCTCAACTCGCAAGGGCCAGCGTCGGAGGGGTTCCCGGGGCTTGGGCTCTACAGAGCCTTCCTCCAGAGCGACGATGGTGAGCTCCTCCCTCGGTGCGTGAAGGGCTCCGGGCTCCCTCCCTAACGTGAACAACTTCCGTGATGAGTTAGCTCATTCTTTGTTTTGTGTTTATTTATTTTGTGAAGCTTGATTGACGGCTTGTATGTTTAAGTGGGATATCTCATTTGTATGGACAAAGTAAAAATTATCATGTTTTGCATGCTTGATTTGTATAGATGGTTAGTTTATGTCAATTGTGAGCGGGAGGAGGCCACAGAAGAGCCGCCCACACCAAGAGGGTACTTGGATCCAAGGGACTTATTTTAGTCTGACTAAAAATAGGGTCCAAAGTAGTCAAATGATTGAGATAGAGCATTTATAGTCAATCTAACCCTGCCATCCATACACCTCTTTGGTTTAGAGTTAGTTTAGGGTTAGAATCTAACTCTAACCTCTAACTAAGTTAGAGTTCTCCTCGTCTCCGTTCATACATCGCCATCATACTTTCCCCATTCCTGTGTTTTCGGTATCCTGCCGAATCAAAGAGGCCCTTTTTGGGAAAAATCAAAGAGGCCCTTAGACCGGTTTAGGTCCATCATTTTTATAAACGATGTTATGTCCAAAATTTAATGAACGTGTTCCGGTTTCCACGAAAATAATCCGGTTTCATGTAGTAATTCATTGATTTATTTATTCTTCTGCGGGGTTTGCATGTAATTCGTGAGGTCTGAAATGTAAAGTACCCCTTTGATATGCTCCGGAAGTCGTGCATGCACTACGACCCAGATGCTCTATGTCCCACATGTCGGCGAATGGGAGCACGTGGAAATAGCCTAGGAGTACATATAGGAGGATAAATGCGTGAAAAATATGTACCGTGAAGCGTGGCATGGTTGAAAAGGAGACCTAAAGTGATGACAGCTATAGGTCGCGCGACTCCAACTAGTGGTACTAGACATACGACTAATTTTTCCCTCAAAAAAGAGGCACGAGTGCTCGCGATTCTATTCTATAAACACGAGTCCCATCTGACAACAGCGTCCGTGCTACAGCTAGCTCTCCTCCATCGTTTCTCTCTTCTAATTCTAAACTCGACCAATGCCCGGTGGGCGGGGTGGGTTTGCTCAACTGCGGCCCCACCTCACAGTGAAAACGCGTTCTGTTGGAATAAAAATGCCATATACTCCCTCCGCTCATAAATATAAGCCTTTTTAGATACTAGTTCAAATGGAATACAGCATACGTATGTATGAAGACATAGTTTAGAGTGTAGATTCGCTCATTTTGCTCCGTATGTAGTAATCACTTGCTGGAATCTTTAGAAAGACTTATATTTGGGAACGGAGGGAGTACTATACTAATAAAACATTAAGGCCACGAGGCGTCACGGTGCTGGTTACATGAGGCAAGAAGAAGAGATGCATCCATCGATGACGTCCACCTCCTCGACTCAGCGCCCGGCCCGAACAGCGCCTAAGTAGCAGCGGCTTTAAATGGCCAGGTCGACGTGCTTCCTAACAATGGCGTCCAAAGATTCCAGCCATCGGAAGAAGGCCAACGTCTTTTCTGTCTCGCTTGCCTTGTAGTGGTCTATGTAGACGATTTCCTCGTGAGCGTGGATGTGCAGGTCGACGGTTTCTTGCATGGCGAGGCTGCGCGCGAGCGCCGGCCTCGAGGTGCACATTCTTCGTCGCGACCTCCGGCAAGACTGCAGGCCACCGTGGCTTGAAAGAGTTCGTCACCATGTAGGCCAATGAGGGTGGCAGGCAATGAGGAGCTCGGGCGCGCGGGCCGGAAGCGACGCGGCAAGGTCGTCTGCGCTTCTTGTGATGGTGAACTTAAGCGGATGGACTTGACCATCATGTCGCCCATGCGAGAGGCGAAGCGGTGTCGGCGAGGGTTACGATGCCTGCGTTCATGCGGCCAAAGACTGCTCCTGAACGCGGTCGCGGGGCATGCGGCGCGCTGGATGATTTGGCACAGCCGATCGCCGCCTCTGTCCATCGCCTCCATAGGTGCTTGTGGCTTCTCGTCACTTAGTCTTGGATTAGAGTGAGCGGTGTTGCAGAGACTTGGGAGTAGATGGATTGGAGTGGTGGGCGCCTTTATTATATGAGAGTCCAAAGTCTGTTGCATACACATCGTCTTGGCTCTAGTCTACTTCTCCAATTAATTCCCTCTGCATGTAATTGAGGATGCATCATTGACTGCTCAACATCTCGGGAACCGCTACCCTCTTCCTCCTTGGCATTCAAGCACCTATGGACCCGTCGGCTGACGATTTAGGTGCCTATGGTGACTTCAGTAAATTTCAAGATGACTAGCAAGATGCCCGTGATTTGCACGGAACATGAAGATGCATTTGTATGAGTAGTTTATCTTGGGGGAGAAAAGGATGAACGAGAGAAGGCCTTATCTGCAAATGTGAAGAGGAGTGCGGGTAAATTGTCATAGTTTCCTTCCTATCCGTTAGATATAGATCGGACGGCCTATATTGCAGGATGGCAGGCACACCATCATCACCAACTCTGCTTTTATAAGTTTCAGGATGATAGTGCCGATGCGTGTGTGCGTTCATAGGGGTGAGTGTATGCGCATGTATATGAGCGCAGCGTCAGATCTTGTGTCAAAAAAACAACGTAAATGCGTGTCAAAAAAGAGACTAGTCAGTATACTCAATATTGTGCACGTCGGAGAGGAAAACGATAGAACTAGTACGTATTTATTTATGGTGCAGATTCACTCATTTTGCTCCATATGTACTCCGTCTCGGTGTAGTCTAGTCACTTGTTGAAATCTCTAGAAGGGCAAATACTCCTTTCTGGTTTATAGGGCTATACTAGCAAGTAGTTGTATGCGTACTAGTACAATAGTGGGCTCACATAGCAATTTTGTCTCATGCAAGAGCCTGGCTATATGCGTGCTCAATGTTCGCAATCGCAACGTTCAGTTTGGCGCTTGGCTCTTCGCCTCTTCGAGAAGACGAACAATGATGTTACTACTACTGCTTCTACAAAGGTTTAATCCACTCGTCAAGATGCTCCGCCCACCGCGAAAGCGGGATGATAGCTTGTTGTAAAAGTACTACTAGCAAAAGCATGTCCTCGCTTACAGCAACAGCGCATGGGCAAGGGAAGAAGGCGTGTAGTAAAATCAAGCTTCTCCTCGTTCTCTGAGTTGACGCGACACATCATAGCACCGGCCCCACATGCTTGCCTCTAAACTTGGCTGAAAGACCCGCGATGTACAATATATTTGCTGCAACCTCTAACATTTACCCACCACAAATTAAAATATATGTGGTCAGACGCATCGTTACGATGCGCAGGCCAGAGTCCCCTTTCGAAAAAACAAACTAAAATATATATTCCTGTCTTGACCAGATGAGCATGCAAACTACAATCACCGTGGTGACAGTAGGGCCGTAAGACTATTTTAATTATTATTTTAAACTTCGAGGCGGCCACATAGCATGGAGCCGACCCCAATGATTTTAAGCTTACGAGCACGGTTTGACACGCTATCTAGACTACTCTACACATGAAACTGCCACACGAGCGTCCGGGCTGCGCTTGGCTCTTCGCCTCTTCGGGAAGTCGAATAATGATGGTGTGCTACTGCACTGGAGGAGTACTACAGTATGCTTCTGGCCATCCGACACCGATTGAACTGCTGCATGGCCACCGCGTGCGGGGGGGGAGAGCGTGTAGCGAAAGCTTCTCCTATTCTTGCCAGCCACCACGCTCATGGGCGAGGGAGGACGCCTTCACATCTTTGCGTGTATGACAAGTGGGCCCGGCAATTGTGTGGCCAACCTGTCATACAGCCAAAGGCAGGTGCGATTAAGTCCATGAGGCAGAGGATAATCAAACTTCTCGTTGATGTACGAGTTGACGCGACACATCAAAGCACTGCACTCGATATATTTCAATAATTTGCGTTTACCGATGCATTAATTACAACGCATGCATGCATGCCGTGACTCTTCTTTGATAGTACTTGCATGTGTTGATTTAATGCACCTTGAAGTAGTACTCCCTCGTTCCTAAATTATAAGTCTTTGTAGGGATTCCATTATGAATTACATAACGGATTTATATAGATGCATTTTAAGTGTGGATTCATTCATTTTGCTCCGTATGTAGTCCACCTAGTGAAATCTCTATAAAGACTTACTCCCTCCGCTCGAATTAGGCTGGTCATAGTGGGAGTAACTTTAGACTAGTAACATGCATATGTTACTAGTCTATGTTACTACCTCTATAGTGCATAGTATCGTAGATTAGTAGTATCATAGATGGTCCCATTTATTGCCATGCATGACACATAGTAGCACCATATTTATTATGTTATGGTATCAACCTATGTTACTATAACCATCTCTCTCTTCTTTAATTGCTCGCCACATAAGCATGTTTTACAGTCCCAAGTGCATGATACTACTTATGTTACACTCCACTATGGCCAGCCTTACTTGTGGCGATAATGGATGTATCTAGACGTATTTTAGTTCTAGATACATCCATTTCCGAGACAAGTAATTCTGAATGGAGGGAGTACATTTAGGAACGGAGGGAGTATAAAATATGTGACGTTAAGCTTTGTAATACCCCGGCCCAAGTTGAGAGATGGTTGTGCGAGGAGGGCGAGATCATGCGACCGAACAGGAACAAGACCCGGCGATGGAGCTCTCTAAGGTCTCGATGGACCTCACCGTGCTCCACTGCCCCTTGTGCCTCCGCCCCTTGACGCCTCCAGTGTATGAGGTTCGAATACACCTCGTCCGTTCGGCTGATTGAGCAAGGTGCAGGTTTCTTGATTGATGTGCTGTTGGATTGATTTTTGCAGTGCAAGGGAGGGCACCTGGCCTGCGGGACTGCCGCGTCGAGCGCCCCGGGAACCAGCGGCAGTGCCAGAAGTGCGAGCGCGGCGGTGGCTTCGACGTGCGGAACACCTAGATGGACACCGTCCTTTCGTCGGTGAGGGTGGAGTGCCCGCACGAAGGCTGTGGGCTCTACGTCACTTACCACAAGCTCGCCAATCACCGAGGCGTGTGTCCGCTCGCGCCCTACAAATGCCTCGCGTCTGCCCGCTCAAGGTTACGGCGCCGGGCGCGCCTACCACCACATCATCACCGCGCATCCCATGCCCGCACAGGATCCAAGATCGACAGGTGCTTCACCGCAAGTGCCACCGCCGGAGCCACGGTTCTTGCTATTCGCGGAGGAGGGCTGCCGCGCGTTTTTCTTGGTCGGCGGCGTGCTCGACAACGGCGCGCCTATCGCCGTGTCAGTCATCTGCATCAGAGCGGGGGCGTCCCCACTGCCGCACTACTTGGCCAAGCTATGGGCGAACGGCCCGCCGAGGGAGCCCAAAGGCACGACCAACGCCGTCAAGGTGGAAATGGAGGTGACAAGCAGCAAGGATCCCGGCGACGACGCAGGAGCTGACCTTTCTGACGGTTCCGCCTAAGCTGCTGGGTCGGGCTAAGCTTGTTTCTCCACATTCAGATTGACAAGCTCACGTCCTAAATGTTTCGATTGTGCCTTCTGTTTATCTTAGTAATATGCTAATATAGGGATTACCTTGGTCTACTTTAGCTTAAGAAATGGTGGGTTTTGGTGGCGATGCAGCAATTACTTCGACATCGGATCGATTAATTTCCAACAATTGAACGGATATTTTGTGTCATTGGATATAAAGTTCCTTTGGGTAAGAAGTACTACTTGTCATCAAAATGGATAAAAGGGGATGTATGTAGACGTATTTTAGTTCTAGATACGCCCCTTTTATCCATTTTGATGACAAGCACTCCTCCGCTCCACAATACATGCCTTCCATTTGTCAAAATATAGATGTATCTAGACATGTTTTAGTATATAGGTACATCCATGATAGAGCCAATCGGATGGTTGAGAACACTACAATTCGTAGCTACAGATGCGTGTGTGACTCCCAGATGCAGAGGTCGGGGGTAATCATCCTCCTTTTCGAGAAAAAACAGACGCGTGCGTGAGAAGACGAGTGCATGCGTGCACCTCTTCTCTTCCTGGCACGATGGTGCGTGCGAGAAGTCCCGAGAGATAGGTTTAATGCGTCTGAAAAAAGGACTAGCCTAGAGCTCGCCACGCGGCTATTCCTGTCGAACGCCCCATTAACCATAAGATATGTATACGACGGTGCAGTTATTGCACGTACACAGCGATACTCCTCCTTTCTGGTTTATGGTGAGTGGTGGAATATTTTTGTAGTTTGCAAAAGCACCTAATTAATGCTCTTGTTTTTCTCAAAAATTATGTTTATCAATGCATTAATTGCAATACATGCATGCATAAATTACATGCATTGGTCAATTTTCTCTTAATACTTGCATGCAATGATTTAATGCACCTTGCAATCGGAACATGTGTTGGGGAACAACCAAATTGAGCCTTATAAAATGGAAAAACTAAAATTTTGAGATAAGCCCTATAAAACCGGAAAGGAGGGAGTAGAAAAAGAGATGAGGCGTGTGCATGCTTTTAATGACTTGAGACTATCAAACACGACATGCAAGGGTTAGTTTATTGCATGCAATGCTATTAATTAGAAAATAAACATTAAGGTCTCTCGTTTCCCTCCTCCTTGGTCACGGTGCACAATTAAGATGACTTACTCACCTAGACGGAGGAGTACTCCATCTGGGAATAGTGCCGCACTTCGAAACTAGAACCGTCAATAAATTTTGAGCTTGCGTCTCGTCAAATTCCAAATTACTCCACGCTATATTGAATTGCAAACCTGCTCACACCGATCACAACCTAAATGGTTTCCCACTTAGGAGCGTATTAGTACCACGCTATATTGAATTCCAAACCTGTTCACACCGATCACAACCTAAACGGTTTCCCACTCGGGGCGTATTAGTACTCGGTTATAAATACTAGTATGCCAAGATGACTGCACATTCTTCCTCAACTCCTCATCCACAAAAACAAACAAGTCATTCAAGCATCCTTCCCTTGCGCTCGCCATGGCCAGCGTGAGTTACTGGTCGAGATTGCCACCGGAGAGGCGAGCATGGAAGCGGAAGCACGAGAGATGTCCCGCCTCGCTGCGAGAGCAGCGACATGTCCCGCTGGCGAAAGTAGCAGCAGAGGTCCCGCCGCTACCGCTGGCAAAGACGGAGGTCCCGCCGCACCGTCGATACAGCAGACTGGTCCGGCCGCGCCGCGGAAGCAGCAGAGATGTCCCGTCGCGCCATGAATGCAGCAGAGATGTCCCGCCGCGCTGCGGCGGCTCGAAAATTTCTCGCGAGCAGGCGGCGATCGTTACAGCGCATGCATGCGATCGTCCATAGCCGCAGATGGATCAGATCTCCGGCTTGGCGAGGTTGCGGGGCGGCGTGAAAGCCTCGTTTGAACAGGCTACCGCGTCATCCGACAACTAAGGGAGGGCAATGAGAGGCTCCGGGCGAGCGCGACCTGGCCGAGGGAGAAGATCGTCCGAAGTGCGTATCAGCGAGGAGGAGACCGGTGCCTTGTTGAAGAGGATCGGCGTCATCGTCAAAGAAACTTATGGGGAAGAATGACATGCTCCGCAACGAGCACCAAAGGCTAGTGGAGGAATCCGTGGATGTTCTCAAGCGGCGTCTTGAGGACACGAAAGAGCTCATTGCCGCTCGCCGCGGAGACTAGTTCCCGCGGCCTGCAGCAACGCATCAAGAAAGTAGAGATCAGCGAGCCAGATCCTTGTCTTCCTTCTTCTTTTGCCCTTTGTGTATTTCGGGCGTAGCCGTTTGTGGCTTTTTTAATTATCTTTCTAATTATGTAAGACAATTAATCGTCCTTATCTTTCTGTGGAAGATCAATGTTGCGAGGCTGGAATGAAGAAAACTCTTCTTTGTGGCGACCACAGCGTTGTTGTTCTTCTAGTTCTTCTTTGGGCTTCCTTCAGTTTCCTGGTTTCTTTTGATGTAATAATCGGTTTAGGTTGTGGATTGTGTAAATGCGTGGTTGTGAAATGTTGGGTTCTAGCGCGGATGTTTGGCCTTTGTTGGCCTCTTGGGATGTTGCGATTTCAATCTGGTACTCCCTCCGTCTCATAATGTAAGACGTTTTTTGACACTATACTAGTGTCAAAAAGCGTCTTATATTATGGGACAGAGGGAGTAGCTTTTAGTCCTTCCTGTTAGGCTGGAGTTGTGCTGAACTTCTTGTGAATTGTGGTGGTTTTCAGTAATGAAAATCAGAAGGGGCAAGCCCTTCTTTGATCAAAAAAAATAAAAATCGTCCTTATATATTCATCAGTCTTGCTATAAGTCGCAAAGAGATGCTATATAGGTCCGTCGGATCTTACATCAAGATCCGTGCTTTTAGATTTTCTTTTTTTCTCTTAAATCTCAGTCGAGTGAGACATAGCCACGCCATTAAACAGAGGCTCGGGCGCCATTAATGGAGACCTTGGGAGACAGGTGGACGGCAGATGGAGGTCAAAGGGCTCTCCTCCCGATAAGCACTCGCAGGGGTCTGAAAGCACGCCTCTCGTACTCAAATAGCTACCCTGCACGGCGCCTCCTAGCTAATAAAAAATGGGGACGCGTGGCGGCACGTAAATGGTACTAGTAAGTAGAACGCCCACGGTTTCAATAATACTTATGTTTCCGATTGTAACGTGACAGCACTTGTTCCAAAATGACTTTGTTGATTGTTAATGTGTGCCCCTTTGCAAATCGGACTGCAAATTTGCCACAACATGTTGGTGCCATGTCATAGCACCAAGCCAAGTTTCATTATTTTCATGCGTGTTTTGGATTTACAGAATTAAAAAACTAAGTTTCTCAATGTTTCCAACCCAGCCACGACGCCCAGAATTTTGAATTTCATTCCCATTTGTTGCACGGAACCTAGGAATTTACCCGAGGACACATGTGTGATTTTTTAACCAACTTTGGTGCACTGGAACATGTGCTTGTATTTCAAATTTGAATTATGCACACAAAGGTGACACGTTCCTCCCGTAACCACGAGCCTTCTTGAGAGAAGCTCCGATTTGCAAGAAGCTTATACCAGAATTTATTCCTATTCAGCCAATTTTTTTTACCACGGCATGGTACTACCATGACATTGTTGGGGAACGTAGTAATTTCAAAATTTTCCTACGCACACGCAAGATCATGGTGATGCATAGCAACGAGAGGGGAGAGTGTTGTCCACGTACCCTCGTAGACCGTAAGCGGAAGCGTTATGACAACGCGGTTGATGTAGTCGTACGTCTTCACGATCCGACCGATCCAAGCACCGAACGTACGGCACTTCTGAGTTCAGCACACGCTCAGCTCGATGACGATCCCGGACTCCGATCCAGCAGGGTGTCGGGGATGAGTTCCGTCGACGACGGCGTCGTGGACGATGATGATGTTCTACCGGCGCAGGCTTCGCCTAAGCACCGCAAACGATATGACCGAGGTGGAATATGGTGGAGGGGCACCGCACGGCTAAGGAACGATCACGAAGATCAACTTGTGTGTCATGGGTTGCCCCTTGCCCCGTATATAAAGGAGCAAGGGGAGGGGGCGGCCGCCAAGGGAGGGCGCGCCAGGAGGAGTCCTACTCCCACCGAGTAGGACTCCCTCCTTTCCTAGTCCAACTAGGAGAGGGAAGGAAGGGAAGGAGAAGGAGAAGGAAGGAGAGGGAGGAAAAGGAGGAAGGGGCGGCCCCTAGTCCAATTCGGTTTGGGCTAGGGGGCCGCGCGCCTGCCTCCCTCTCTTCCACCACTTGGCCCATGAGGCCCATTGCTTCTTCCTCGTATTCCCGTAACTCCCCGGTACCCCAAAAATACCCGAATCACTCGGAACCTTTTCGAAGTCCGAATATAGTCGTCCAATATATCGATCTTTACGTCTCGACCATTTCGAAACTCCTCGTCATGTCCCCGATCTCATCCGGGACTCCGAACTCCTTCGGTACATCAAAACTCATAAACTCATAATATAATCACATCGCCGAAACCTTAGCGTGCGGACCCTACGGGTTCGAGAACTATGTAGACATGACCGAGACACGTTCGGTCAATAACCAATAGCGGAACCTGGATGCTCATATTGGCTCCTACATATTCTACGAAGATCTTTATCGGTCAAACCGCATAACAACATCGTTGTTCCTTTTGTCATCGGTATGTTACTTGCCCGAGATTCGATCGTCGGTATCCAATACCTAGTTCAATCTCGCTTGCGGTAAGTCTCTTTACTCGCTACGTAATGCATCATTCCATAACTAACTCATTAGCTACATTGCTTGCAAGGCTTATAGTGATGTGCATTACCGAGAGGGCTCGAGATACCTCTCCGGCAATCGGAGTGACAAAACCTAATCTCGAAAATCGCCAACTCAACATGTACCTTTGGAGACACCTGTAGAGCTCCTTTATAATCACCCAGATACGTTGTGACGTTTGGTAGCACACAAAGTGTTCCTCTGGTAAACGGGAGTTGCATAATCTCATAGTTATAGGAACTTGTATAAGTCATGAAGAAAGCAATAGCAACATACTAAACGATCAAGTGCTAGGCTAACGGAATGGGTCAAGTCAATCACATCATTCTCCTAATGATGTGATCCCGTTAATCAAATGACAACACATGTCTATGGTTAGGAAACATAACCATCTTTGATTAATGAGCTAGTCAAGTAGAGGCATACTAGTGACATTATGTTTGTCTATGTATTCACACATGTATCATGTTTCCGGGTAATACAATTCTTGTTGGAAATATGCCCTAGAGGCAATAATAAAAGCATTATTATTATATTTCCTTGGTCATGATGATTGTCTTTTATTCATGCTATAACTGTATTATCCGGAAATCGTAATACACGTGTGAATACATAGACTACAATACGTCCTGGTAAGCCTCTAGTTGACTAGCTCGTTGGTCAACAGATAGTCATGGTTTCTGACTATGGACATCGGATGTCATTGATTAACGGGATCACGCCATTAGGAGAATGACGTGATGGACAAGACCCAATCCTAAGCATAGCACAAGATCGTGTAGTTCGTTTTGCTAGAGCTTTTCCAATGTCAAGTATCTCTTCCTTAGACCATGAGATCGTGCAATTCCCGGATACCGTAGGAGTGCTTTGGGTGTATCAAACGTCACAACGTGAATCGGGTGACTATAAAGGTGCACTACAGGTATCTCCGAAAGTGACCATTGGGTTGACACGGATCGAGACTGGATTTGTCACTCCGTATTGCGGAGAGGTTTCACTAGGCCCACTTCGGTAATGCATCATCATAATGAGCTCAAAGTGATCAAGTGTCCGGTCACGGGATCATGCATTGCGGTACGAGTAAAGTGACTTGCCGATAACGAGACTAAACGAGGTATTGGGATACCGGCGATCGAAGTCTCGCAAGTAACATACCGCTGGACAAAGGGAATAGAATACGGGTTGCTTGAACCCTTGACATCGTGGGTTCATCCGATGACAACATCGAGGAGCATGTGGGAGCCAACATGGGTATCCAGATCCCGCTGTTGGTTATTGACTTGAGGCAGTCTCGGTCATGTCTGCATGTCTCCCGAACCCGTAGGGTCTACACACTTAAGGTTCGGTGACGCTAGGGTTAATAGGAAGACAAGTATGTGATTACCGAATGTTGTTCGGAGTCCCGGATGAGATCCCGGACGTCACGAGGAGCTCCGGAATGGTCCGGAGGTAAAGATTTATATATGGAAAGTGGTTAAACGGACTCCGGAAAGTTTCGGGGTATACTGTAGAAGTAGGGGCCACCGGAGGTTTCAGGAGGTCCATCGAGGGGCCACCCCTCGGGGGCCACATGGGCTAAGTGGGAGAGGAGCCAGCCACCTGGTGGGCTGGGCGCACCTCCCCCTTAGGCCCATGCGGCTAGGAGCAAGGGAGGGAAACCCTAAGAGAAAAAAAAGGGCGCCCCCCTGGCTTGGGGGCAAGCCACCCTCCCTCCTCCCCTTTGGCCGCCGCCCCCATCTAGGGTTTCCCCTAGATGGCCGGCCCCCCTTGGCCCTCTCCTCCTATAAATAGAGGGGTGGGGGGGAGGGCTAGACACACCATTGAAGGCGCAGCCCCTCCCCTCCCCTAACTCCTCTCTTTCTCCACACGAGCTTGGCGAAGCCCTGTCGGAGAACTGTTGTACCAGTTGCACCACGCCGTCGTGCTGCCATTGGAGTTGTCTTCCTCAACCTCTCCTTCTCCCTTGCTGGATCAAGACGGAGGAGACGCCATCGTCTCCGTGCGTGTGTTGAACGCGGAGGTGCTGTCCTTTCAGCACTTTGGTCATCGGTGATCGGAATCACGTTGGGAACGTCTTCATCATCACCACTCCCTCGAACGCCCGCATCGATCTACAAGTGGTATGTAGATGCAAACTCTCTCTCTTGAATCGTTGCTTAGATGAACTCATAGATAGATCTTGGTGAAACCGTAGGAAAATTTTAATTTTTCTGCAACGTTCCCCTAACAAAGTGGCATCATGAGCTAGGTCTATGCGTAGTTCTCTTTGCACGAGTAGAACACAATTTTGTTGTGGGCGTGGATCTTGTCAACTTACTTGCCGTTACTAGTCGCTTCTTGCTTCCAGCGGTATTGTGGGATGAAGCAGCCCGGACCAACCTTACGTGCTCTTACGTGAGACCGGTTCCACCGACTAACATGCACTAGTTGCATAAGGTGGCTGGCGGGTGTCTGCCTCTCCTACTTTAGTTGGAGCGGATTCGATGAACAGGGTCCTTATGAAGGGTAAATAGAAGTTGACAAGATCACGTTGTGGCTATTCGTAGGTAAGAAAAGCGTTCTTGCTAGAACCCAATTGCAGCCATCGTAAAAGATGCAACAACAATTAGAGGACGCCTAACTTGTTTTTGCAGCAATTGTCATGTGACGTGATATGGCCAAGTTGTGATGAATGATGATATATTGTGATATATAGGAATCACGACTTGCATGTCGATGAGTATGACAACCGGCAGGAGCCATAGGAGTTGTCTTTATTTTGTATGACCTGCGTGTCATTGAAGAACGCCATGTAACTCACTTTACTTTATTGCTAAACGCGTTAGCCATAGAAGTAGAAGTAGTCATGGCGTGACAACTTCATGAAGACACGATGATGGAGATCATGATGATGGAGATCATGGTGTCATGCGGTGACGAGGATGATCATGGAGCCCCAAGATGAAGATCAAGGAGCTATATGATATTGGCCATATCATGTCACTACTTTATAATTGCATGTGATGTTTATTATGATTATGCATCTCGTTTACTTAGATCGACGGTAGTAAATAAGATGATCCCTTAGAACAATTTCAAGAAGTGTTCTCCCCTAACTGTGCACCGTTGCTACAGTTCGTCGCTTCTAAGCACCACGTGTTGATCGGGTGTGATGGATTCTTACGTTCACATACAACGGGTGTAAGACAGATTTACACACGCTTGAAACACTTAGGGTTAACTTGACGAGCCTAGCATGTACGCATATGGCCTCGGAACACGGAGACCGAAAGGTCGAACACGAGTCGTATGGAAGATACGATCAACATGAAAATGTTCACCGACGATGACTAGTCCGTCTTCACGTGTTGATCGGACACGGCCTAGTCGACTCGGATCGTGTAACACTTAGATGACTAGAGGATGTCTAATCTAAGTGGGAGCTCATTAATAATTTGATTAGATGAACTTTATTATCATGAACAATAGTCTAAAATCTTTACATAATATGTCTTGTAGATCATATGGCCAACGCTCATGTCACCATGAACTTCAACGCGTTCCTAGAGAAAACCAAGCTGAAAGATGATGGCAGCAACTATACGGATCGGGTCCGGAACACGAGGATCATCCTCATAGCTGCCAAGAAGCAATATGTCCTAGATGGACCGCTAGGTGAAGCACCCATCCCGAGAGAACCAAGGCGTTATGAACGCTTGGCAGTCTCGTCTTGATGATTACTCCCTCGTTCAGCGGCATGCTTTACAGCCTAGAACCGGGGCTCCAAAAGCGTTTTGAGCAACACGGAGCATATGAGATGTTCGAGGAGCTGAAACTGGTCTTTCAAGCTCATGCCCGGGTCGAGAGATATGAAGTCTCCGACAAGTTCTATAGTTGTAAGATGGAGGAAAACAGTTACATCGGTGAGCACATACTCAAAATGTCTGGGTTGCATCACACCGCTTTGTCCCATTTGGACATAAACCTCCAGACGAGGCGGTCATTGACAGAATCCTTCAGTCGCTCCCCACCAAGCTACAAGAGCTTTGTGATGAACTACAATATGCAGGGGATGGAGAAGACCATTCCGAAGTATTCTCAATGCTGAAGTCAGTGAGAGGTTGAAATCAAGAAAGAACATCAAGTGTTGATGATCAATAAGACCACTAAGTTCAAGAAGGGCAAGGGCCGAAGAACTTCAAGAAGGACGGCAAAGAGGTTGCAGCGCCCGATAAGCAAGTTGCCGGGAAGAAGAAGAAGTCAAAGAATGGACCCAAGCACGAGATCGAGGTGCTTTTATTGCAAGGGAAGGGTCCTTTGAAGCGGAACTGCCCCAAATACTTAGCGGATAAGAAGGCCGCAACACTAAAGGTATATTTGATATACATGTAATTGATGTGTACCTTACCGATTACTCGTAGTAACTCCTGGGTATTTGATACCGGTGCCGTTGCTCATATTTGTAACTCACAACAGGAGCTGCGGAATAAGAGGAGATCGCGAAGGGACGAGGTGACGATCTTGGCGTCGGGAATGGTTCCAGAGTCGATGTGATCGCCCGTCGGCACACTACCTCTACATTTACCTCTACGGGATTAGTTATAAACCTTAATAATTGCTATTTGGTGCCAAGTTTGAGCATGAACATTGTATCTGGATCTCGTTTAATACGAGATGGCTACTCATTTAAATCCGAGAATAATGGTTGTTCTATTTATATGAGAGAAATGTTTTATGGTCATGCTCAGATAGTCAATGGTTTATTCTTAGTTAATATCGAAAGAAATGTTACACATGTTCAGAGTGTGAATACCAAAAGATGTAAAGTTGATAACGATAGTCCCACATACTTGTGGCACTTTGCCGCCTTTGGTCACATTGGTGTCAAGCGCATGAAGAAGCTCCATGCTGATGGACTTGGAGTCTCTAGATTATGAATCATTTGACACATGCGAACCATGCCTCATGGGCAAGATGACCAAGACTCCGTTCTCCGGAACAATGGAGCGAGCAACCAACTTATTGGAAATCATACATACCGATGTGTGTGGTCCAATGAGTGTTGAAGCTCATGGAGGATATCAAGTTATGTTCTCACTCTCACGAGATGACTTGAGTAGATATGGGTATGTCTACTTGATGAAACACAAGTCTGAGACCTTTGAAAAGTTCAAAGAATTTCAGAATGAGGTAGAGAATCAACGTGACCGAAAGATAAAATTCTTCTGATCAGATCGTGGAGGAGAATATTTAAGTCACGAATTTGGCACACACTTAAGAAAATGTGGAATCGTTTCACAACTCACGCCGCTGGAACACCTCAGCGTAACGGTGTGTCCGAACGTCAGAATCGCACTCTATTGGATATGGTGCGATCTATGATGTCTCTTACCGATTTACCGCTATCTTTTTGGGGATACGCTCTAGAGACAGCTACATTCACTTTAAATAGGGCACCGTCTAAATCCGTTGAGACGACACCGTATGAATTATGGTTTGGGAAGAAACCTAAGCTGTCGTTTCTAAAAGTTTGGGGATGCGATGCTTATGTCAAGAAACTTCAACCTGAAAAGCTCGAACCCAAGTCGGAAAATGCGTCTTCATAGGATACCCTAAGGAAACCCTTGGGTATACCTTCTACCTTAGATCCGAAGGCAAGATCTTTGTTGCCAGGAACGGAACCTTTACGGAAAAGAGTTTCTCTCGAAAGGAGTAAGTGGGAGGAAAGTAGAACTCGATGAAGTACTACCTCTTGAACAGGATAGTGGTGCAGCTCGTGAAAATGTTCCCGTAATGCCCACACCAACCGAAGAGGAAATCAATGATGATGATCAAGGTACTTTGGATCAAGTTGCTCTTGAACTTCAGTAGGTCCACTAGGACACGTTCCGCACCAGAGTGAATGCAGCAACCCTATCCTGGAAATCATGTTGTTAGACAACGATGAACCTTCGAACTATGAAGAAGCGATGGCGGGCCCGGATTCCAATAAATGGCTCGAAGCCATGAAATCCGAGATAGGATCCATGTATGAAAACAAAGTATGGACTTTGACAGACTTGCCCGATGATCGGCGAGCGATAGAAAATAAATGGATCTTTAAGAGGAAGACGGACGCGGATGGTAATGTCACCATCTATAAAGCTCGACTTGTCGCTAAGGGTTATCGGCAAGTTCAAGGAATTGACTACGATGAGACTTTCTCACCCGTGGCGTAAGCTTAAGTCCGTCCGAATCATGTTAGCAATTGCCGCATACTATGATTATGAGATATGGCGAGATGGACGTCAAAACAGCGTTCCTTAACGGATATCTTAAGGAAGAGTCAGTATATGATGCAGCCTGAAGGTTTTGTCGATCCTAAGAATGTCGACAAAGTATGCAAGCTCCAGCGTTCAATTTATGGGCTGGTGCAAGCATCTCGGAGTTGGAACATTCGCTTTGATGAGATGATCAAAGCGTTTGGGTTTATCTGAGACTTATGGAGAAGCCTGCGTTTACAAGAAAGTGAGTGGGAGCTCTGTAGCATTTCTCATATTATATGTAGATGACATACTTTTGATGGGAAATGATATAGAACTCTTGGACAGCATTAAGGCCTACTTGAATAAAAGTTTTTCAATGAAGGATCTTGGAGAAGCTGCTTATATATTAGGCATCAAGATCTATAGAGATAGATCGAGACGCCTCATAGGTCTTTCACAAAGCACATACCTTGATAAGATTTTGAAGAAATTCAAAATGGATCAGTCCAAGAAAGGGTTCTTGCCTGTATTGCAAGGTGTGAGATTGAGCTCAGCTCAATGCCCGACCACGGCAAAAGATAAAGAAGAGATGAGTGTCGTCCCCTATGCTTCAGCCATAGGATCTATTATGTATGCCATGCTGTGTACCAGACCTGATGTAAACCTTGCCGTAAGTTTGGTAGGAAGGTACCAAAGTAATCCGACAAGGAACACCGGACAGCGGTCAAGAATATCCTAAAGTACCTGAAAAGGACAAAGGACATGTTTCTCGTTTATGGAGGTGACGAAGAGCTCGTCAGTAAAGGGTTACGTCGGCGCTAGCTTCGATACATGCATCTGGATGACTCAAAGTCACAAACCCGGATACGTGTATATGTTGAATGGTGGAGCGATGGCTGGTGCAGCTACAAGCGAGCGTCGTGGCGGGATCTACATGTGAAGCGGAGTACATGGCAGCCTCGGAGGCAGCGCATGAAGCAATTTGGGTGAAGGAGTTCATCACCGACCTAGGAGTCATACCCAATGCGTCGGGGCCGATCAAACTCTTCCGTGACAACACCGGAGCTATTGCCCTTGCCAAGGAGCCCAGGTTTCACAAGAAGACCAGGCACATCAAGCGTCGCTTCAACTCCATCCGTGAAAATGTTCAAGATGGAGACATAGAAATTTGTAAAGTGCATACGGATTTGAATGTCGCAGATCCGTTGACTAAACCTCTCTCCTTGGCAAAAACATGATCAACACCGTAACTCTATGGGTGTTCGATTCATCACAATGTAACTAGATTATTGACTCTAGTGCAAGTGGGAGACTGTTGGAAATATGCCCTAGAGGCAATAATAAAAGCATTATTATTATATTTCCTTGTTCATGATGATTGTCTTTTATTCATGCTATAACTGTATTATCCGGAAATCGTAATACACGTGTGAATACATAGACTACAATACGTCCCTGGTAAGCCTCTAGTTGACTAGCTCGTTGGTCAACAGATAGTCATGGTTTCCTGACTATGGACATCGGATGTCATTGACAACGGGATCACGTCATTAGGAGAATGACGTGATGGACAAGACCCAATCCTAAGCATAGCACAAGATCGTGTAGTTCGTTTTGCTAGAGCTTTTCCAATGTCAAGTATCTCTTCCTTAGACCATGAGATCGTGCAATTCCCGGATATCGTAGGAGTGCTTTGGGTGTATCAAACGTCACAACGTAACTGGGTGACTATAAAGGTGCACTACAGGTATCTCCGAAAGTGACCATTGGGTTGACACGGATCGAGACTGGGATTTGTCACTCCGTATTGCGGAGAGGTTTCACTGGGCCCACTCGGTAATGCATCATCATAATGAGCTCAAAGTGATCAAGTGTCCGTCACGGGATCATGCATTGCGGTATGCGAGTAAAGTGACTTGCCGGGTAACGAGACTAAGCGAGGTATTGGGATACCGACGATCGAGTCTCGGGCAAGTAACATACCGTTGGACAAAGGGAATAGAATACGGGTTGCTTGAACCCTTGACATCGTGGTTCATCCGATGACAACATCGAGGAGCATGTGGGAGCCAACATGGGTATCCAGATCCGCTGTTGGTTATTGACTTGAGGCAGTCTCGGTCATATGTCGCATGTCTCCCGAACCCGTGAGGGTCTACACATAAGGTTCGGTGGCGCTAGGGTTAATAGGAAGACAAGTATGTGATTACCGAATGTTGTTCGAGTCCCGGATGAGATCCCGGACGTCACGAGGAGTTCGGAATGGTCCGGAGGTAAAGATTTATATATGGAAAGTGGTTAAGCGGACTCAGGAAAGTTTGAGGGTATACTGGGTAAAATGCTGGGGCCACGGGGAGGTTTCGGAGGTCCATCGAGGGGCCACCTCCCGGGGGGCCACTTGGGCTAAGTGGGAGAGGGAGCCAGCCCCTGGTGGGCTGGGCGCACCTTCCCCCTTAGGCCCATGCGGCTAGGGCAAGTGGAGGGGAAACCCTAAGAGAAAAAAAAGGGGGGGCGCCCCTAGCTTGGGGGGCAAGCCACCCTCCCTCCTCCCTTGGTCACGCCCCATCTAGGGTTTCCCTAGATGGCCGCCCCCTGGCCCTCTCCTCCTATAAATAGAGGGGTGGTGGGAGGGCTAGACACACCATTGAAGGCGCAGCCTCCCTCCCTAACTCCTCTCTTTCTCCACACGAAGCTTGGCGAAGCCTGCCGGAGAACTGTTGTACCCAGTTGCACCACGCCGTCAGGCTGCCATTGGAGTTGTCTTCCTCAACCTCTCCTTCTCCCTTGCTGGATCAAGACGGAGGAGACGCCATCGTCCCCATACGTGTGTTGAACGCGAGGTGCTGTCCTTTCAGCACTTTGGTCATCGGTGATCGGAATCACGTTGGGAACGTCTTCATCATCACCACTCCCTCGAACGCTCGCACTCGATCTACAAGTGGTATGTAGATGCAAACTCTCTCTCTTGACTCGTTGCTTAGATGAACTCATAGATAGATCTTGGTGAAACCGTAGGAAAATTTTAATTTTCTGCAACGTTCCCCAACAATTCTAGCATGAATAATAAACATTTATCATGATATGAGGAAATAAATAATAACTTTATTATTGCCTCTAGGGCATATTTCCTTAAGTCTCCCACTTGCACTAGAGTCAATAATCTAGTTCACATCGGCATGTGATTTAACACCAATATTCACATCTGTATGTGATTAATACCCATAGTTCACATCATCATGTGATCAACACCCAAAGGGTTTACTAGAGTCAATAATCTAGTTCACATCGCTATGTGATTAACACCCAAAGAGTACTAAGGTATGATCATGTTTTGTTCGTGAGAGAAGTTTAGTCAACGGGTCTATCACATTCAGAGCCGTATATATTTTGGAAATATTCTATGTCTACAATGCTCTGCACGGAGCTACTCTAGCTAATTGCTCATACTTTCAATATGTATCCAGATTAAGACTTAGAGTCATCTAGATCAGTGCCAAGACTTATATCGACGTAACCCTTTACGCTAACCTTTTGTCACCTCCATAATCAAGAAACATATCCTTATTCCACTAAGGATAATTTTGACCAATGTCCAGTGATCTACTCCTAGATCACTATTGTACTTGTTGGGGAACGTAGTAATTTCAAAAAATTTCCTACGCACACGCAAGATCATGGTGATGGCATAGCAACGAGAGGGGAGATTATTGTCCACGTACCCTCGTGAGACCGTGAAGCGAAGCGTTATGACAACGCGGTTGATGTAGTCGACGTCTTCACGATCCGACCGATCCAAGCATCGAACGTCACGGCACCTCCGAGTTCAGCACACGTTCAGCTCGATGGCGATCCCGGACTCCGATCCAGCAAAGTGTCGGGATGAGTTCCGTCACAAGACGACGGGCGTGGTGATGATGATGATGCTCTATCGCCAGGGCTTCGCCTAAACTCCGCGACGATATGACCGAGGTGGAATATGGTGGAAGGGGGCACCGCACACGGCTAAGGAATGATCCGTAGATCAACTTGTGTGTCCATGGGGTGCCCCCTGCCCCCGTATATAAAGGAGTGGAGGAGGGGAGGGCTGCCCTCTATGGCGCGCCTTTAGGGGAGTCCTACTCCCACCGGGAGTAGGATTCCCCTTTCCTAGTCCAACTAGGAACCCTTCCATGTAGTAGGAGTAGGAGAGAAGGAAAGGGAAGAGAGAAGGAGAAGGAAGGAAGGTCGCCCCTCCCTAGTCCAATTCGGACTAGTCCAAGGGGATGGTGCGGCCACTCTTTTGGCCCTTTCTCTCCTTTCCCGTATGGCCAAAAGAGGCCCAATACGAATTACCGTAACTATCCGGTACTCCCAAAAATACCCGAATCACTCGGAACCTTTCTGAACTCCGAATATAGTCGTCCAATATATCGGTCTTTACGTCTCGACCATTTCGAGACTCCTCGTCATGTCCCCGATCTCATCCGGGACTCCGAACTCCTTCAGTACATCAAAACTCATAAACTCATAATAAAACTGTCATCGTAACGTTAAGCGTGCGGACCCTACGGGTTCGAGAACTATGTAGACATGACCGAGAACTATTCTTGGTCAATAACCAATAGCGGAACCTGGATGTCCATATTGGTTCCTACATATTCTACGTAAGATCTTTGTCGGTCAAACCGCATAACAACATACGTTGTTCCCTTTGTCATCTCAGATGTTACTTGCCCGAGATTCGATCGTCGGTATCCAATACCTAGTTTAATCTCGTTACCGGCAAGTCTCTTTACTCGTTCCATAATACATCATCTCGCAACTAACTTATTAGTTGCAATGCTTGCAAGGCTTATATGATGTGTATTACCGAGAAGGCCCAGAGATACCTCTCCGAGCAATCGGAGTGACAAAACCTAATCTCGAAATACGCCAACCCAACATGTACCTTTGGAGACACCTGTAGTACTCCTTTATAATCACCCGATTACGTTTTGTGACGTTTGGTAGTACCCAAAGTGTTCCTCCGTAAACGGGAGTTGCATAATCTCATAGTTACGAGAACATGTATAAGTCATGAAGAAAGCAATAGCAATATACTAAACGATCAAGTGCTGGGCTAACGGAATGGGTCATGTCAATCGCATCATTCTCCTAATGATGTGATCCCATTAATCAAATAACAACACATGTCTATGGTTAGGAAACATAACCATCTTTGATTAATGAGCTAGTCAAGTAGAGGCATACTAGTGACTATATGTTTGTCTATGTATTCACACATGCATCATGTTTCCGGTTAATACAATTCTAGCATGAATAATAAACATTTATCATGATATGAGGAAATAAATAATAACTTTATTATTGCCTCTAGGGCATATTTCCTTCAGTCTCCCACTTGCACTAGAGTCAATAATCTAGTTCACATCGCCATGTGATTTAACATCAATAGTTCACATGTTTATGTGGTTAACACCCATAGTTCACATCGACATGTGACCAACACCCAAAGGGTTTACTAGAGTCAGTAATCTAGTTCACATCGCTATGTGATTAACACCCAAAGAGTACTAAGGTGTGATCATGTTTTGCTTGTGAGATAATTTTAGTCAACGGTCTCACATTCAGATCCGTAAGTATTTTGCAAATTTCTATGTCTACAATGCTTTGCACGGAGCTACTTTAGCTAATTGCTCCCACTTTCAATATGTATCTAGACCGAGACTTAGAGTCATCTAGATTAGTGTCAAAACTTGCATCGGCGTAACCCTTTACTTACGGCGAACCTTTATCACTTCCATAATCGAGAAACATATCCTTATTCCACTAAGGATAATTTTGACCGCTGTCCATTGATCTACTCCTAGATCACTATTGCACTCCTTGCCAAGCTTAGTGGTAGGGTATGCAATAGATCCAGTACACAAGATGGCATACTTTATAGAACCTATGGCTGATGCATAGGGAATGACTTTCATTCTCTTTCTATCTTCTCGGCGTGGTCGGGTTTTGAGTCTTACTCAATCTCACACCTTGTAACACAGGCAAGAAATCTTTCTTTGACTGCTCCATTTTGAACTACTTCAAAATCTTGTCAAGGTATGTATTCATTGAAAAAACTTATCAAGCGTCTTGATCTATCTCTATAGATCTTGATGCTCAATATGTAAGCAGCTTCACCGAGGTCCTTTCTTTGAAAAACTTCTTTCAAATACTCCTTTATGCTTTGCAGAATAATTCTACATTATTTCCGATCAACAATATGTAATTCACATATACTTATCAGAAATGTTGTAGTGCTCCCACTCACTTTCTTGTAAATACAGGCTTCACCGCAAGTCTCAGATAAAACTATATTCTTTGATCAACTTATCAAAGCGTATATTCCAACTCCGAGATGCTTGCACCAGTCCATAGATGGATCGCTGGAGCTTGCATATTTTGTTAGCACCTTTAGGATTTACAAAACCTTCTGGTTGCATCATATACAACTCTTCTTTAATAAATCCATTAAGGAATGCAGTTTTGACATCCATTTGCCAGATTTCATAAAATGTGGCAATTGCTAACATGATTCGTACAGACTTAAGCTTCAATACGAGTGAGAAAATCTCATCGTATTCAACACCTTGAACTTGTTGAAAACCTTTTGCAACAAGTCGAGCTTAGTAGATAGTAACACTACTATCAGTGTCCGTCTTCCTCTTGAAGACCCATTTATTTAACATGGCTTGCTGATCATCGAGCAAGTCAATCAAAGTCCACACTTTGTTCTCATACATGGATCCCATCTCAGATTTCATGGCCTCCAAACCATTTTGGAATCTGGGCTCATCATCGCTTCCTCATAGTTTGTAGGTTCATCATGGTCTAGTAACATGATTTCCGAATAAGATTACCGTACCACTGCAGTGCGGATCTTAATCTGGAAGATCTACAAAGTTTGGTAGTAACTTGATCTGAAGTTTCATGATCATCATCATTAGCTTCCTCACTAATTGGTTTAAGAATCACTGGAACTGATTTATGTGATTAACTACTTTCCAATTCGGGAGAAGGTACAAATTACCTCATCAAGCTCTTACTTTCCTCCCACTCACTTCTTTCGAGAGAAACTCCTTCTCTAGAAAGGATCCATTCTGAGCAACAAATGTTTTGCCTTTGGATCTGTGATAGAAGGAGTACCCAACAGCTTCCTTTGGGTATTCTATGAAGACGCACTTCTCCGATTTGGGTTCGAGCTTATCAAGGTTGAAAACCTTTTTCATATAAGCATCGCAACTCCAAACTTTAAGAAACGACAGCTAAGGTTTACTGCTAAACCGTAGTTCATACGGTGTCGTCTCAACGGATTTAGATGGTGCCCTTTTAAACGTGAATGCAGCTGTCTCTAATGCATAACCCCAAAACGATAGTGGTAAACTGATAAGAGATATCATAGATCGCACCATATCTAGTAAAGTACGATTACGACGTTCGGACACACCATTACATTGTGGTGTTCCAGGTGGCGTGAGTTTGTGAAACTATTCCACATTGTTTTAATTGAAGACCAAACTTCGTAACTCAAATATTTGTCTCATGATCAAATCACGAAACTTTATTTTCTTGTTACGATGATTCTCCACTTCACTCTGAAATTTTTGAACTTTTCAAATGTTTTCGCACTTGTGTTTCATCAAGTAGATATACCCATATCTGCTCAAATCATCTGTGAAGGTGAGAAAATAACGATACCACGCCTCGAGCCTCAACATTCATTGGACCACAAACATCGGTATGTATGATTTCCAACAAATCAGTTGCTCGCTCCATAGTTAGGAGAAACGGCGTTTTAGTCATCTTGCCCATGAGGCACGGTTCGCAAGTACCAAGTGATTCATAATCAAGTGATTCCAAAATCCCATCGGTATGGAGTTTCTTCATGCGCTTTACACCGATATGACCTAAACGGCGATTGCCACAAATAAGTTGCACTATCATTATTAACTGTACATTTTTGGTTTCAATATTATGAATATGTGTATCACACGATCGAGATCCAACAAACCATTTTCATTGGGTGTATGACCATAGAAGGTTTTATTCATGTAAGCAGAACAATAATTATTCTCTAACTTACATGAATAACCGTATTGCAATAAACATGATCAAATCATATTCATGCTCAGCATAAGCGCCAAATAACATTTATTTAGGTTCAACACTAATCCCGAGAGTATAGGGAGTGTGCGATGATGATCATATCAATCACGGAACTACTTCCAACACTCATCGTGACTTCCCTTCAACTAGTTTACATTCATTACGCAACTCCGCTTTGAGTTACTACTCTTAGCAACCGAACCCGATTATCAAATACCGAGGGGTTGCTACGAACACTAGTAAAATACACATCAATAATCTGTATATCAAATATACCTTTGTTCACTTTGCCATCCTTCTTATCCGCCAAATACTTGGGGTAGTTCCGCTTCAAAGTGACCAGTTCCATTGCAGCAAAGCACTTAGTCTCGTGCTTAGGTCCAGACTTGGGCTTCTTCACTCGATCGACAACTTGCTTGCCGTTCTTCTTGAAGTTCCCCTTCTTCCCTTTGCCCTTTTCCTTGAGACTAGTGGTCTTGTCAACCATCAACACTTGATGTTTTTCTTGATTTCTACCTTCCCCGATTTTAGCATCGCGAAGAGCTTGGGAATTGTTTTCGTCATCCCTTGCATACTATAGTTCATCACTAAGTTCTAGTAACTTAGTGATGGTGACTAGAGAATTCTGTCAATCACTATCTTATCTGGAAGATTAAATCCCACTTGATTCAAGCGATTGAAGTACCCAGACAATCTGAGCACATGCTCACTAGTTGAGCGATTCTCCTCCATCTTTTAGCTATAGAACTTGTTGCAGACTTCATATCTCTCAACTCGGTATTTGCTCGAAATATTAACTTCAGTTCCTGGAACATCTCATATGGTCCATGACGTTCAAAACGTCTTTGAAGTCCCGATTCTAAGCCGTTAAGCATGGTGCACTAAACTATCAAGTAGTCATCATATTGAGCTAGCCAAACGTTCATAACGTCTGCATCTGCTCCTGCAATAGGTCTGTCAACTAGCGGTGCATTAAGGACATAATTCTTCTGTGCAGCAATGAGGATAAACCTCAGATCGCGGATCCAATCCATATCATTGCTACTAACATTTTTCAACACAGTTTCTCTAGGAACATATCAAAACAAACATATGAAAGCAACAACGCGAGCTATTGATCTACAACATAATTTGCAAAATACTACCAGGACTAAGTTCATGATAAATTTAAGTTCAATTAATCATATTACTAAAGAACTCCCACTTAGGCGGACATCTCTCTAGTCATCTAAGTGATCACGTGATCCAAATCAACTAAACCATAACCGGTCATCACGTGAGATGGAGTAGTTTTCAATGGTGAACATCACTATGTTGATCATATCTACTATATGATTCACGCCGACCTTTCGGTCTCCGTGTTCCGAGGCCATATCTGCATATGCTAGGCTCGTCAAGTTTAACTCTGAGTATTCTGCGTGTGCAAACTGGCTTACACCCGTTGTAGATGGACGTGAAGCTTATCACACCCGATCATCACATGGTGTCCAGGCACGACGAACTTTGGCAGCGGTGCATACTCAGGGAGAACACGTCTTGATAATTTTAGTGAGAGATCATCTTAAAATGCTACCGTCAATCAAAGCAAGATAAGATGCATAAAGGATAAACATCACATGCAATCAATATAAGTGATATGATATGGCCATCATCATCTTGTGCTTGTGATCTCTATCTCCGAAGCACCGTCGTGATCACCATCGTCACCGGTAGCGACACCTTGATCTGCATCGTAGCATCGTTGTCATCTCGCCAACTATTGCTTCTACGACTATCGCTACCGCTTAGTGATAAAGTAAAGCAATTACATGGCTTTGCATTTCATACAATAAAGTGACAACCATATGGCTCCTGCCGATTTAGATAACTCGGTTACAAAACATGATCATCTCATACAATAAAATATAGCATCACGTCTTGACCATATCACATCACAACATGCCCTGTAAAAACAAGTTAGACGCCCTCTACTTTGTTGTTGCAAGTTTTACGTGGCTGCTACGGGCTGAGCAAGAACCGTTCTTACCTACGCATCAAAACCACAATGATAGTTTGTCAAGTTGGTGCTGTTTTAACCTTCGCAAGGACCTGGCGTAGCCACACTCGGTTCAACTAAAGTGAGAGAGACAGACACCCGCCGGTCACATTTAAGCAACGAGTGCTCGAAGCGGTGAAACCAGTCTCGCGTAAGCGTCTGGCAGTAATGTCGGTCCGGGCCGCTTCATCTCACAATACCGCCAAACCAAAGTATGACATGCTGGTAAGCAGTAAGACTTGTATCGCCCACAACTCACTTGTGTTCTACTCGTGCATATAACATCAACGCATAAAACCTGGCTCGGATGCCACTGTTGGGGAACGTAGTAATTTCAAAAAAATTCCTACGCACACGCAAGATCATGGTGATGGCATAGCAACGAGAGGGGAGAGTATTGTCCACGTACCCTCATAGACCGTAAGCGGAAGCGTTATGACAACGCGGTTGATGTAGTCGTACGTCTTCATGATCCGACCGATCCAAGTACCGAACGTACGGCACCTCCGAGTTCAGCACACGTTCAGCTCGATGACGATCCCCGGACTCCGATCCAGCAAAGTGTCGGGGATGAGTTCCGTCAGCATGACGGCGTGGTGACGATGATGATGCTCTACCGGCGCAGGGCTTCGCCTAAACTCCGCGACGATATGACCGAGGTGGAATATGGTGGAAGGGGGCACCGCACACGGCTAAGGAACGATCCGTAGATCAACTTGTGTGTCCATGGGGTGCCCCCTGCCCCCGGATATAAAGGAGTGGAGGAGGGAGGGCGGCCCTCTCTATGGCGGCCTTAGGGGAGTCCTACTCCCACCGGGAGTAGGATTCCCCTTCCTAGTCCAACTAGGAACCCTTCCATGTAGTAGGAGTAGGAGAGAAGGAAAGGGAAGAGAGAAGGGAAGGAAGGAAGGTGCGCCCCCTCCTAGTCCAATTCGGACTAGTCCAAGGGGAGGCGCGGCCACTCTTTGGCCCTTTCTCTCCTTTCCCGTATATGGCCCAAAGAGGCCCAATACGAATTCCCGTAACTCTCCGGTACTCCCAAAATACCGAATCACTCGGAACCTTTCCGAACTCCGAATATAGTCGTCCAATATATCGATCTTTACGACTCGACCATTTCGAGACTCCTCGTCATGTCCCCGATCTCATCCGGGACTCCGAACTCCTTCGGTACATCAAAACTCATAAACTCATAATAAAACTGTCATCGTAACGTTAAGCGTGCGGGCCCTACGGGTTCGAGAACTATGTAGACATGACCGAGAACTATTCTTGGTCAATAACCAATAGCGGAACCTGGATGCCCATATTGGTTCCTACATATTCTACGAAGATCTTTATCGGTCAAACCGCATAACAACATACGTTGTTCCCTTTGTCATCGGTATAAACATTTACTTGCCCGAGATTCGATCGTGGGGTATCCAATACCTAGTTCAATCTCGTTACCGGCAAGTCTCTTTACTCGTTCGTAATACATCATCTCGCAACTAACTTATTTGTTGCAATGCTTGCAAGGCTTATATGATGTGTATTACCGAGAAGGCCCAGAGATACCTCTCCAGAGCAATCGGAGTGACAAAACCTAATCTCGAAATACGCCAACCCAACATGTACCTTTGGAGACACCTGTAGTACTCCTTTATAATCACCCGATTACGTTGTGACGTTTGGTAGTACCCAAAGTGTTCCTCCGTAAACGGGAGTTGCATAATCTCATAGTTACAGGAACATGTATAAGTCATGAAGAAAGCAATAGCAATATACTAAACGATCAAGTGCTAGGCTAACGGAATGGGTCATGTCAATCACATCATTCTCCTAATAATGTGATCCCATTAATCAAACAACAACACATGTCTATGGTTAGGAAACATAACCATCTTCGATTAATGAGCTAGTCAAGTAGAGGCATACTAGTGACTATATGTTTGTCTATGTATTCACACATGCATCATGTTTCCGGTTAATACAATTCTAGCATGAATAATAAACATTTATCATGATATGAGGAAATAAATAATAACTTTATTATTGCCTCTAGGGCATTTTTCCTTCAGTACTCCCTTGCCAAAATAGTGTAGGGTATACAATAGATCTGGTACACAGCATGACATACTTTATAGAACCTATGGCCAAGGCATAGGGAATGACTTTCATTCTCTTTCTATCTTCTGCCGTGGTGGGGCTCTGAGTCTTACTCAATTTCACACCTTGTAACACAGGCAAAAACTCTTTCTTTGACTGTTCCATTTTGAACTACTTCAAAATCTTGTCAAGGTATGTACTCATTGAAAAAACTTATCAAGCGTCTCGATCTATCTCTATAGATCTTGATGCTCAATATGTAAGCAGCTTCACCGAGGTCTTTCTTTGAAAAGCTCCTTTCAAACACTCCTTTATGCTTTGCAGAATAATTCTACATTATTTCCGATCACCAATATGTCATTCACATATACTTATCAGAAATGCTGTAGTGCTCCCACTCACTTTCTTGTAAATACAGGCTTCACCGCTAGTCTCAGATAAAACTATATGCTTTGATCAACTTATCAAAGCGTATATTCCAACTCCTAGATGCTTGCACCAGTCCATAGATGGATCATTTGGAGCTTGCATATTTTGTTAGCACCTTTAGGATTGACAAAACCTTGGTTGCATCATATACAACTCTTCTTTAATAAATCCATTAAGGAATGCAGTTTTGTTTATCCATTTGCCAGATTTCATAAAATGCGGCAATTGCTAACATGATTCGGAGAGACTTAAGCATAGATACGAGTGAGAAACTCTCATCGTAGTCAACACCTTGAACTTGTCGAAAACCTTTTGCGACAATTCTAGCTTTGTATATAGTAACACTACTATCAGCGTCCGTCTTCCTCTTGAAGATCCATTTAACCTCAATGGCTTCCGATCATTGGGCAAGTCAATCAAAATCGCGAAATACAGAAGCCCTTCCCACGTACAGTGCGTAATAAGGAGGAACTTTCCTTGCGTAAGACCATGGACCTCGTGGGTCCCAGCCGTCAGGCTCTCCACGTACAGTCCTCTTCCGATGACTCTCGTATGTTGAGCACGCCGCGCTGAGCGCGCCGAGGCGGTGGACGACGGCAAGGCCCCAGACTGGAAAGACCCGGAGATGGGGAAGACGCGGCAGTGGAGTCGCAGATGGAGAGGAGTGGGAAACTTGACTGGTTCGGGTGCGGGGTGGGCCTACACTCGGCAGAGAATAACAGGAGGTGCGGAGTGGAGGGATGGCCTGGCCGTCGGCGGGGTAGCGTTTCGCTGAGGAGCGCAAAACAACGCCGCTGGACGCCGAAGGCTGGAGCAGGCGGTTCCGGCAGCGCTGGGGGAAGAAGACGAGAGATTGAAGAAGAATGCCGGCTGTTGGATGTAAATCCAACGCCTTCTTAGGCTTCGACCTACTGGCCCACATGTCAGCCAGTCCATTTGTTTTTTTAGTCCATTTGGTGGGCTGGGTGAAACAATGATGTAGCATCTATGCAGCCCGTTTAAATCCCATTTGCATTTTTCTCGAAATCCGCGGACTTGCTGGGCTGGGTGAAATATCATGTTGGGCTAGACGGAGAAATGTTATAAAAACATAAACACATGATTGCACGTCAGTAAAATCTTTGCAAGCTTATGTAAGCAATCACTAGGATTTAAATTGGCAAGTTATATATAAACAATTATTATTGTATTATTATTTTGTAAGAACTTTCAACTTACGAAATAAAATATCATTTAATTTGATGAGTTAATAGTACGTGGGGTATTATTATTTTTAGGCTAGATGTGGGACAGTTGAGTTGGTTCTAGGGGAAAGTATTGGGAGAAAACTCAGTTTACATCGAAAAAGAACGGCGATGCTAGACCCACGTAAACTTACGTGAGGTTTTTACGTAAAGGTTGATGTGGAGGTAGTTAATTGGATGAAGATTAGTGGTTGGGGCCCACCCCACTTGAAATCAGGGGGGGAAGAGGATTATAGTTAGGAAGATTACGTTACTTTACGTAGGCTGTTCGTAGATGGAGCATTATCGGAAAAAGAAAGTGGGAGAAAATTCAGAGACCTGCTGGGTCCACCTGAGGAGAGGAATATGTTCGGAGGAAGGAGATTCAAAGCACGGCAGCCGAGTGAACTAGTTTTTTTTACGGACAAGTGAACTAGTTTACATACATAAGCAAATGGCCACTGAAAAAAGCAATCAGGTTAATGGGTTCTTAAAAGAAATATTTCGGACAAAACAGATAATTACGACACATAGGCTAATGCATGAAGCACTCAGACGATAAAGGTGCTTATAAACAGATAAAGTACAACATCTAGACCTTCCTGGCACGCTTGATCATGACGCTGCGGCTGTCCGTGTACTCGTCGGTTACGGGAAGCAGACACGCCCTCATGTCCAAGATCTGCATGTACATGTCGTAGCATGCGTATGCGTCCTTGGCCGCGTAGGTTATGTAGGCTAGATTCAGAGGTACCTCCCACGTGTTCAGGTCGTCTTCTTTCATGTTGGCGTATCAGGGGTCGATGATGGTCTCAGCGAGGTCAACCACGGAGTCCTTCTCCTGCCCGTTGCTGATGATCTTGTATTGCTTCTGGATGTCGACAAGCTTGTTGCACCAGATGGCCGAATCGTCGTGTTCTTCCTTCTCTCCACCGTAGCGAAGGTGCAGTCGGCGCTGCCGATGAAATGGGCGAATGCTCCAGAACCTGGTGCAGCCATAGGACTGAGGCGAGGCAGAGCTTCACCGAGTCCGTATCGTTGGTGTACATCACATTCAACTTGGTGCAGCCATAGGATTGAACGGCGAACTAACTCCTTGCTGAAGTCCATATCCAGCAGGCTCACCCCTCGGATCGCCATTGGAGTCTCTTCGAGTGAACGAGTGTGTAGGCAGCGGCAGCAGTTCGTTTTTCAGCTCTTCGAACTGGATTCAACAAAGAAGCTGAGTGTGTACAGCGACAACATTTACTACCCCTCCCTCGTCCGCTGCACGCCCGCGGAAGATGCACCTCAACGCATTCAAACGCCTCCATTAAGAAACCTACTCCGCCACACGTCGGTTCACGAGCTGGTTCAGATTGGTACCGTAATAACAGGAGTTAGTGGTCACTTTACCTAAATTTAATTAGCTTTAATAGAAATTTATACTTAAAACAAGCAATGCATTGGCTCGTTTCTATCGCTAAGCATGGGATCAATATGCACAACAATTAGAATTATTAGTCTCGTGATTTATTACCGATCAGCACATTTGTCGCACTTTCACAAAGATAATACTACCAAGTTTGAACTGTTTGTTATGGTTGCTGTCCTCTGCATCATCATGCCGTGTTTCCCGGCTTGCAAGATTCATAACCAACAAATAAGATCCAAATAATAAGTACAACAAAGATGCCTACACATCTCATTGATTCCCAGCTTGCAAGATTCAGAACCAACAAATAAGATCCAAATAATAAGTACAACAAAGATGCCTACACATCTCATTGATTCCCAAATTGCAAGATTCGTAACCAACAAATAAGATTCAAATAATAAGTACAACAAAGATGCCTACACATCTCATTGATTCCCAGCTTGCAAGATTCAGAACCAACCCATTAGAGCCTTTTGATAAAGTGAATATCGGGATTAAATCCATCTTGGCTAGCCATGTCATACAATCGAAGAACTTGGCGAATGCTCTTGACCGTCACAACATCTGTAGTTGAGTATTCCCGTTTGCACAGCACAAACAAGGAGACAGGAGAGCATGATTTCACTTTAATAGCGGCCTCCTTGAACTCAACCAATAATAGATATGTTCCTTATCCAGTTTGTACTGTGTTTTCCCATTATTTCCCTTTTCAACCAAGAGACCGGTTGGGTATCCGGTCTCTACTACTTTCAAAGATATTATTTCCTCTTTGAATCAAGTCCTAGATTCATGCTACAACTTTCCCCTTTCTTCGTTGTTTGAAGAAAGCCCTAGATTCGAATGCATGAAGTAGCTTTAACTCTAATAATACTAAAATTTAGGTGGCTTTGGAAGAGCTGATGGGAGTAGAAAAAGATGCACATGCGCATACGTGGGAGCTGGGGCAGTAGAGCAAGGCCGCTTCAAGAACTTATATTCGAGGGTCGCTGGATGTCGGCGGCGGCAGGTCGGATCTGTGACAATATGGTAGGGAGGAAGAAGGGTCGGAGGACCTCCCGAGGCGGTGGCTGTCGGAGAGAACGCACGGTAGAGGATCGGGCCTCCTCAGCTGTGGGTTTTCTCCCTCGCCGGTGATGACCGCGTGAAGGATGCACCTTTTAGTCCTCTACACACACCGGCCGAAGGGATCCGGCCAGATCTGTGACCAGCGGTGAGCAGAGAGAAAATGCCGCTATCGCTGTCTTGTTTAGATCTGGAGAGGATGAGAGAATGAAGAGAGCAACCCTAGTAAAGCAAGCGCTCGTGCCCTCAAGGCCCATATATAGTGGAGTGATTATCTTTTTTCTCTCCACAACAAGCGTTTCAATTTATGTACGTGGCATTAAAGAAAAGAAACTCTCTATTTAAGGTGACTACTCTATGACTCCTACTTACTACTACAGTACTACCTCCGTCCTGGTTTATAGGTCCCTTTTATAGTTTGTGCCAAATTTTGAATAAAGATTTAATCGACAAAATGTTAATGAATGACAAGAAAAAAAATATAATTGTATTCGTATTTGAACATAGTTTTGAAAAATATAATGTTTGGTGACATGCGTGAACATTTTATTAGTTTAATCTATGGTCAAAATTTGGCACGAAATACAATGGGGACCAATAAACCCGGACAGAGGTAGTGTTGTTCACTTGTGCTCCCCGCCCCTCCATTCATTGAACAACCCCACGGGTGAATAAACATACAGTAAGTACTCGGCTATATACTACTCCCTCCATTCCTAAATATAAGTCTTTGGAGAGATTTCACTATGGACCACATACGGAGAAAAATGAGTGAATCTACACATAAATGCATCTATATACATCCGTATGTGGTCCACAAAGTGAAATATCTACGAAGACTTATATTTAGGAACGGAGGGAGTACTACTCAGGTCGGAGGAGTGCGAACCACGGCCTCAAAGTGAACCAGCCGTATGTAACCACGGCAGCCCAAAGGAACCAAAGCAGAGAAAACAATGTGGTCATATGGCCATAAAAAACAATGTGTTACGGTCCACACTGTAGCATGTACAAAGAACACTCCTCTTTGTTTGGATCCACGAGTTAGAGCTAGTTTGGGTTGAAATAGCTTCAAATTATCGAAACAAGAGGGGTTAGTTTGAGCTAGTTCGCTCTAACCCAGCTAAAAAAACTAGCCCGTGGAGGGGTTCTAATTGGGTTAGTTATCCTCGGGCCCACTAAAAGAGAACTAAAAAATCTCACCGCCCGCACTGCAGATCGCCTCCCTAAAAATCTCACCTGCCCAGACTAGACCGCTCCCCTCCTCGTGATGACCTCTTTGTTCCCTATAGGGCCGCCCAAGCCGCGCCGCCCTCTCTCTCCTCCCGCCCTCTCCTTTCGGCCTCCGCCGCCCCTACTCCGGCCGCCCTCTCCCTCCGACCTTCAAGGTCTGCCCGCTCCCCTTCACCGATCGTTTTTCTCCTCTACATGCGTGCTGGCCGGCGGCGCATCTACCGTGGGAGGTCGCGAGAGGGTGAGTTTGTTCGTTCCTTCTCTGTCTCACGGCCATATCATTGATCTTGCTTGCTCTAGCGCTAATTCTGATTTGGAAAAGTAGATCCTGATCAAACTTGCTATAGATTTGTGGTGCACGCATGAATTGTTTGATGCTGCTTGAGGAGGTAATAAATCTTTCTAGGTATTTCAATTTCAGGCTTGCATTATTTGTAGAGGCCCAAAGATTCAGTTCACCTTTCTAGGTATTTCAATTTCAGGATTGCATTGTTTCTAGAGGCCCAAAGATTCAGTTCACCTTTCTAGGTATTTGAATTTCAGGCTTGCATTATTTCTAGAGGCCCAAAGATTCAGTTCACCTTTCTAGGTATTTCAGCTTTCAGCTTGCATTATTTCTAGAGGCCCAAAGATTCAGTTCACCTTTCTAGGTATTTCAGTTCGTGCTTGCATTATTTCTAGAGGCCCAAAGATTCAGTTCACCTTTCTAGGTATTTCAGTTTCAGTGCTTGCATTATTTCTATCGTCCCAAAGTTTTAGTTCACCTTTCTAGGTATTTAAGTTTCAGGCTTGCATTATTTCTAGAGGCCCAAAGATTCAGTTCACCTTTCTAGGTATTTCAGTTTCAGGCTTGCATTATTTCTAGAGGCCCAAATATTCAGTTCACCTTTCTAGGTATTTAAGTTTCAGGCTTGCATTATTTCTAGAGGCCCAAAGATTCAGTTCACCTTTCTAGGTATTTCAGTTTCGTGCTTGCATTATTTCTAGAGGCCCAAAGATTCAGTTCACCTTTCTAGGTATTTTAGTTACTGTGCTTGCATTATTTCTAGAGGCCCAAAGATTAAGTTCCTGGCCAAGGCAAGCGGCCCCTGCTACCCATGCCGGTGTCAACCTCAACTCGCAAGGGCCAAGGCTTGAGGGGTTCCCGGCTTGGGCTCTCTGAGCCTTCCTCCGTAGAGCGACGATGGTGAGCTCCTCCTCGGTGCGTGAAGGGCTCCGGGCTCCCTCCCTAACGTGAACAACTTCCGTGACGAGTTAGCTCATTCTTTGTTTTGTGTTTATTTATTTTGTGAAGCTTGATTGACGACTTGTATGTTTAAGTGGGATATCTCATTTGTATGGACAAAGTAAAATTTATCATGTTTTGCATGCTTGATTTGTATAGATGGTTCGTTTATGTCAATTGTGAGCGGGAGGAGGCCACAGAAGAGCCGCCCACACCAAGAGCGTACTTGGATCCAAGGGACTTATTTTAGTCTGACTAAAAATAGGGTCCAAAGTAGTCAAATGATTGAGATAGAGCATTTATAGTCAATCTAACCCCGCCATCCATACACCTCTTTGGTTTAGAGTTAGTTTAGGTTAGAATCTAACTCTAACCTCTAACTAAGTTAGAGTTCTCCTCGTCTCCGCTCATCGCCATCATACTTTCCCCATTCCTGTGTTTTCAGATCCTGCGAATCAAAGAGGCCCTTTTTTCGAAAAATCAAAGAGGCCCTTAGACCGGTTTAAGTCCAGTCATTTTTATAAACGTGTTATGTCCAAAATTTAATGAACGTGTTCCGGTTTCCACGAAAATAATCCGGTTTCATGTAGTAATTCATTGATTTATTTATTCTTCTCATGGGGTTTGCATTTAATTCATGAGGTCTCGAAATGTAAGTACCTCCATATGCTCCGCGTCGTGCATGCACTACGACCCAGATGCTCTATGTCCCACATGTCGGCGAATGGGAGCACGTGGAAATAGCCTAGGAGTACATATAGGAGGATAAATGCGTGAAAAAATATGTATTGTGAAGCGTAGCTGGTTCGAAAAGGAGACCTAAAGTGATGACAGCTATAGGTCGACGCACTCCAACTAGTGGTACTAGACATACGACTAATTTTTCCTCAAAAAAAAAGAGGCACGAGTGCTCAAGATCCTATTCTATAAACACGAGTCCCATCTCGACAACAGCGTCTGTGCTACAGCTAGCTCTCCTCCTCGCTTTCTCTCTTCTAATTCTAAACTCGGCCGACGCCTTGGTGGGTGGGGTGGGTTTGCTCAATCATGGCCCCACCTCACAAAGGAAAACGCTGCGACTGGAATAAAAAATGCCATATACTCCCTCCGTTCATAAATATAAGCCATTTTAGATACTAGTTCAAATGGAATACAACATACAGATGTATGAAGACATAGTTTAGAGTGTAGATTCGCTCATTTTGCTCCGTATGTAGTAATCACTTGCTGGAATCTTTAGAAAGACTTATATTTGGGAACGGAGGGAGTACTATACTAATAAAACATTAAGGCCACGAGGCGATGCAGTGCTGGTTACATGAGGCAAGAAGAAGAGATGCATCCATCGACGACGTCCACCTCCTCGACTCAGGGCGCCGGCCCACCGAACGGCGCCTAAGTAGCAGCTTCGTGGCTGTGTCGACGTGCTTCAACAATGGCCCAAAGATTCCAGCCACCGGAAGAAGGCCAACGCCTTTTCTGCCCTCGCTTGCCTTGTAGTGGCCTATGTAGACGATTTCCTCGTAGACATGGATGTGCAGGTCGACGGTTTCTTGCATGGCGAGAGCCATGGCGGCGCGCCTCGAGGTGCACATTCTTCGTCGCGACCTCCCAAGACTGTAGGGCCACCAGGGCTTGAAAGAGTTCGTCACCATGTAGGCCGATGAGGGTGGCAGGCAATGAGGAGCCTGGACGCGCGGGCTGGAGCAGTACGGCAAGGTCGTCCGTGCGCTTCTTGACGGTGGTGAACTTGCGGATGGACTTGACCATCATGTCGTCCATGCGAGAGGCGAAGCCGGTGTCGGCGAGGGTTACGATGCTGCGGTCGCCAAAGACTGCCCTGGAACGCTGCATCGGTAAGGGCCGCAGCGGCGCGCTTGGATGATTTGGCACAGCCGATCGCCGCCTGGCCCATCGCCTCCATAGGTGCTTGTGGCTTCGTCACTTGGTCTTGGATTGGAGTGAGCAGTGTTGGCGCAGAGACTTGGGAGTAGATGGATTGGAGTGGTGGGCGCCTTTATTATATGAGAGTCCAAAGTCTGTTGCATTCACATCGTGGCCGGGCTCTAGTCTACTTCTCCAATTAATTCCTCTGCATGTAATTGAGGATGCATCATTGACCGTTCAACGCCTCGGGAACCGCTACCCTCTTCCTCCTTGGCATTCAAGCACCTATGGACCCGCCGACGACGAGGTGCCTATGGTGACTTCAGAATTTCAAGATGACTAGCAAGATGCCCGTGATTTGCACGGAACATGAAGATGCATTTGTATGAGTAGTTTATCTTGGGGAGAAAAGGATGAACGAGAGAAGGCCTTATCTGCAAATGTGAAGAGGAGTGCGGTAAATTGTCATAGTTTCCTTCCTATCCGTTAGATATAGATCGGACGGCCTATATTGCAGGATGGCGGGCACACCATCATCACCAACTCGCTTTTATAAGTTTCGGGATGATAGTGCCGATGCGTGTGTGTGCGTTCATAGGGGTGAGTATATGCACATGTATATGAGCGCTTGCGTCTGTACTGTGTCAAAAAAACGTAAATGCATGTCAAAAAGAGACTAGTCAATATACTCAATATTGTGCACCCCGGAGAGGAAAACGATAGAACTAGTACGTATTTATTTACGGTGCAGATTCACTCATTTTGCTCCATATGTACTCCGCCCTCGGTGTAGTCTAGTCACTTGTTGAAATCTCTAGAAGGGCAAATACTCCTTTCTGGTTTATGTGGCTATACTAGCAAGTAGTTGTACGTATTAGTACAATAGTGGGCTCACATAGCAATTTTGTCTCATGCAAGAGCTCGGCTATATGCGTGCTCAATGTTCGCATATCGCAATGTTCGGTTTGCGCTTGGCTCTTCGCTTCTTCGAGAAGACAAACAATGATGTTACTACTATCGCTTCTACAAAGGTCGAATCCATCGCTGCATGTCCGCCCACCGCGAAAGGTGACAGATAGCTTGTTGTAGAAGTACTACTAAGCAAAAGCATGTCCTCGCTTATGCGAGCAACGGTAGCGCATGGGCAAGGGAGAAGGCGTGTAGTAAAATCAAGCTTCTCCTCGTTCTACGAAGTTGACGCGACACATCATAGCACCGGCCCCACATGCTTGCCTCTAAACTTGGCTGAAAGACCCGCAGCGGTGTACAATATATTTGCTGCAACCTCTAACATTTACCCACCACAAATTAAAATATATGTGGCCGTGCGCATCGCTCGATGCGGAGGCCGGGAGTCCCCCTTTTCGAAAAAACAAACTAAAATATATATTCCTGTCTTGACCAGATGAGCATGCAAACTACAATCACCGTGGTGACAGGTAGGGCCGTAAGACTATTTTAATTATTATTTTAAACTTCGAGACGGCCACATAGCATGGAGCCGAATTCAATGATTTTAAGCTTACAGCACGGTACACGCTATCTAGACTACTCTACACATGAAATCGCCACACGAAGCGTCCCCGCGCTTGGCTCTTCGCTTCTTCGAAGTCGAATAATGATGGTGTGCTACGTGACCGGAGGAGTACTACAAGATGCTTCGCCATCCGACACCGATTGAACTGCTGCATGTCCACCGCGTATGGGGAGAGCGTGTGGCGAAAGCTTCTCCTATTCTTGCCAGCCACCACGCTCATGGGCGAGGGAGGGACGCTCTGTCTTTGCGTAGTATGACAAGTGGGCCCGACAGTGTGTGGCCAACCTGTCATACAGCCAAAGGCAAGTGCAGTTAAGTCCATGAGGCAGAGGATAATCAAACTTCTCGTTGATGTACGAAAGTTGACGCGACACATCAAAGCACCGCACTCGATATATTTCAATAATTTGCATTTACCGATGCATTAATTACAACGCATGCATGCATGCCGTGACTCTCTTTTTGATAGTACTTGCATGTGTTGATTTAATGCACCTTGAAGTAGTACTCCCTCCGTTCCTAAATTATAAGTCTTTGTAGGGATTCCATTATGAATTACATACGGATTTATATAGATGCATTTTAAGTGTGGATTCATTCATTTTGCTCCGTATGTAGTCCACCTAGTGAAATCTCTATAAAGACTTACTCCTCCGCTCGAATTAGGCTGGTCATAGTGGGAGTAACTTAGACTAGTAACATGCATATGTTACTAGTCTATGTTACTACCTCTATAGTGCATAGTATCATAGATTAGTAGTATCATAGATGGTCCCATTTATTGCCATGCATGACACATAGTAGCACCATATTTATTATGTTATGGTATCAACCTATGTTACTATAACCATCCCTCTCTTCTTTAATTGCCTGCCACATAATCATGTTTATAGTCCCAAGTGCATGATACTACTTATGTTACTCCCACTATGGCCAGCCTTACTTGTGGCGATAATGGATGTATCTAGACGTATTTTAGTTCTAGATACATCCATTTCCGAGACAAGTAATTCTGAATGGAGGGAGTACATTTAGGAACGGAGGGAGTATAAAATATGTGACGTTAAGCTTTGTAAAACCCCGGCCCAAGTTGAGAGATGGTTGTGCACGAGGAGGGCGAGATCATGCAGACCGAACAGGAACATGACCCGACGATGGAGCTCTCTAAGGTCTCGATGGACCTCACCGTGCTCCACTGCCCCTTGTGCCTCCGCCCCTTGACGCCTCCAGTGTATGAGTCGACTACACCTCGTCCGCTCGGCTGAGTGCGCAAGGTGCAGGTTTCTTGATTGATCTGCTGTTTGATAGATTTTTGCAGTGCAAGGGAGGGCACCTGCTCGCGGACTGCTGCTGCCGAGCGCCCCGGGAACCAGCGGCAGTGCCAGAAGTGCGAGCGCGGCGGTGGCTTCGACGTGCGGAACACCTAGATGGACACCGTCCTTTCGTCGGTGAGGGTGGAGTGCCCGCACGAAGGCTGTGGGCTCTACGTCACTTACCGCAAGCTCGCCGATCACCAGAGCGTGTGTCCGCTCGCGCCCTGCAAATGCCCCGTGCCCGTCTGCGGCTACGAAGGCCCGCCGCCGGCGCTCTACCACCACATCAGCACCGCGCATCCCATGCCCGTGCACAGGATCCAGTACGGCAAGGTGCTTCAGCTGCAAGTGCCACTGTCGGAGCCACGGTTCTTGCTATTCGCAGAGGAGGGCTGCCGCGCGTTTTTCTTGGTCGGCGGCGTGCTCGACAACAGCACGCCTATCGCCGTGTCGGTCATCTGCATCAGAGCGGGGGCGTCCCCACTACCGCACTACTTGGCCAAGCTATGGGCGAACGGCCCGCCGAGGGAGCCCAAAGGCACGACTCAACGCCACAAGGTGGAAATGGAGGTGACAAGCAGCAAGGATCCCGGCGATGTCGACGTGCAGGAGCCGACCTTCTTGACGGTTCCGCCTAAGCTGTCGGCCGGGCTAAGCTTGTTTCCTCCACATTCAGATTGACAAGCTCACGTCCTAAATGTTTCGACAAGGCCTTCTGTTTATCTTAGTAATATGCTAATATAGGGATTACCTTGGCCTACTTTAGCTTAAGAAATGGTGGGTTTTGGTGGCGATGCAGCAATTACTTCGACATCGGATCAGTAATTTCCAACAAATGAACGGATATTTTGTGTCTCATTGGATATAAAGTTCCTTTGGGTAAGAAGTACTACTTGTCATCAAAATGGATAAAAGGGGATGTATGTAGACATATTTTAGTTCTAGATACGCCCCTTTTATCCATTTTGATGACAAATACCCTCCGCTCCACAATACATGCCTTCCATTTGTCAAAATATAGATGTATCTAGACATGTTTTAGTATATAGGTACATCCATGATAGAGCCAATCGGATGGTTGAGAACACTACAATTCGTAGCTACAGATGCGTGTGTGACTCCCAGATGCAGAGGCCGGGGGTCATCATCCTCCTTTTCGAGAAAAAACAGACGCGTGCGTGAGAGGACGAGTGCATGCGTGCACCTCTTCTCTTCCTGGCACGATGGTGCGTGCGAGAAGTCCCGAGAGATAGGTTTAATGCGTCTGAAAAAAGGACTAGCCTAGAGCTCGCCACGCGGCTATTCCTGTCGAACGCCCCATTAACCGAAAGATATGTATACGACAGTGCCGCTTATTGCACGATACAGCAGCATTCTCCTTTCTGGTTTATGGTGAGTGGTGGAATATTTTTTGTAGTTTGCAAAAGCACCTAATTAATGCTCTTGTTTTTCTCAAAAAATTATGTTTATCAATGCATTAATTGCAATACATGCATGCATAAATTACATGCATTGGTCAATTTTCTCTTAATACTTGCATGCAATGATTTAATGCACCTTGCAATCGGAACATGTGTTGGGGAACAACCAAATTGAGCCTTATAAAATGGAAAAACTAAAATTTTGAGATAAGCCCTATAAAACCGGAAAGGAGGGAGTAGAAAAAGAGATGAGGCGTGTGCATGCTTTTAATGACTTGAGACTATCAAACACGACATGCAGTGGTTATTTTATTGCATGCAATGCTATTAATTAGAAAATAAACATTAAGGTCTCTCGTTTTCCCCTCCTCCTTGGTCACGGTGCACAATTAAGATGACTTACTCACCTAGACGGAGGGAGTACTCCATCTGGGAATAGTGCCGCACTTCGAAACTAGAACCGTCAATAAATTTTGAGCTTGCGTCTCGTCAAATTCCAAATTACTCCACGCTATATTGAATTGCAAACCTGCTCACACCGATCACAACCTAAATGGTTTCCCACTTAGGAGCGTATTAGTACCACGCTATATTGAATTCCAAACCTGTTCACACCGATCACAACCTAAACGGTTTCCCACTCAGGAGCGTATTAGTACTCGGTTATAAATACTAGTATGCCAAGATGACTGCACATTCATCCTCAACTCCTCATCCACAAAAACAAACAAGTCATTCAAGCATCCTTCCTTGCGCTCGCCATGGCCAGCGTGAGTTCTGGGTCGAGAGATTGCCACCAGGGAGAGGCGAGCATGGAAGCGGAAGCACGAGAGATGTCCCGCCTCGCTGCGAGAGCAGCCGACATGTCCCGCAGCGCGGAAGTAGCAGCACAGAGGTCCCGCCGCGCTGCTGAAGCAGCACGGAGGTCCCGCCGCACCGTCGATACAGCAGACTGGTCCGGCCGCGCCGCGGAAGCAGCAGAGATGTCCCGTCGCGCCATGAATGCAGCAGAGATGTCCCGCCGCGCTGCGGCAGCCTGGGAAAATTTCTCGCGGGCAGGCGACGACTGTTACAGGCGCATGCATGCGATCGTCCATAGCTAGATGGATCAGATCTCCGGCTTGGCGAGGTTGCAGGACGACGTGAAAGCCTCGTTTGAACAGGCTACCGGCGTCATCCGGCAACTAAGGGAGGGCAATGAGAGGCGCCGGGCCGAGCGCGACCTGCTGAGGGAGAAGATCGTCCGAAGTGCAGACCAGCAGGAGGAGACCAGTGCCTTGTTGAAGAGGATCGGCGTCATCGTCAAGAAACTTATGGACGAGAATGACATGCTCCGCAACGAGCGCCAAAGGCTAGTGGAGGAATCCGTGGATGTTCTCAAGCGGCGTCTTGAGGACACGAAAGAGCTCATTGCCGCTCGCCGCGGAGACTAGTTCCCGCGGCCTGCAGCAACGCATCAAGAAAGTGGAGATCAGCGAGCCAGATCCTTGTCTTCCTTCTTCTTTTGCCCTTGTGTATTTCGGGCATAGCCGCATGTGGCTTTTTTAATTATCTTTCTAATTATGTAAGACAATTAATCGTCCTTATCTTTCTGTGGAAGATCAATGTTGCGAGCCTGGAATGAAGAAAACTCTTGCTGTGGCGACACTGGCGTTGCTGTTCTTCTAGTTTCTGCTGGGCTTCCTTCAGTTTCCTGGTTTCTTTTGATGTAATAATCGGTTTAGGATGTGGATTGTGTCGTCGGTTGTGAAATGTTGGGTTCTAGCGCGGATGTTTGGCCTTTGTTGGCCTCTTGGGATGTTGCGATTTCAATCCGGTACTCCCTCCGTCTCATAATGTAAGACGTTTTTTGACATTATACTAGTGTCAAAAAGTGTCTTATATTATGGGACAGAAGAGTAGCTTTTAGTCCTTCCCGTTAGGGCTGGAGTTGTGCTGAACTTCTTGTGAATTGTGGTGGTTTTCAAGAATGAAAATCAGAAGGGCAAGCCCTTCTTTGATCAAAAAAATAAAATCGCCCTTATATATTCATCGGTCTTTCTATAAGTCGCAGTAGATGCTATATAGGTCCGTCGGATCTTACATCAAGATCCGTGCTTTTAGATTTTCTTTTTTCTCTCTTAAATCTCAGTCGAGTGAGACATAGCCACGCCATTAAACAGAGGCTCGGGCGCCATTAATGGAGACCTTGGGAGACAGGTGGACGGCAGATGGAGGTCAAAGGGCTCTCCTCCCGATAAGCACTCGCAGGGGTCTGAAAGCACGCCTCTCGTACTCAAATAGCTACCCTGCACGGCGCCTCCTAGCTAATAAAAAATGGGTACGCGTGGAGGCACGTAAATGGTACTAGTAAGTAGAACGCCCACGGTTTCAATAATACTTATGTTTCCGATTGTAACGTGACAGCACTTGTTCCAAAATGACTTTGTTGATTGTTAATGTGTGCGCCTTCGCAAATCGGACTGCAAATTTACCACAGCATGTTGGTGGCATGTCATGGCACCAAGCCAAGTTTCATTATTTTCATGCGTGTTTTGGATTTACAGGAATTAAAAAACTAAGTTTCTCAATGTTTCCAACCCAGCCACGACGCCCGAAATTTTGAATTTCATTCCCATTTCTTGCACGGAACCTAGAAATTTACCCGAGGACACACGTGTGATTTTTCAACCAACTTTGGTGCACTGGAACATGTGCTTGTATTTCAAATTTGAATTATGCTCACAAAGGTGACACGTTCCCTCCCAAAACCACGAGCCTTCTTGAGAGAAGCTCCGATTTGCAAGAAGCTTATACCAGAATTTATTCCTATTCAGCCAATTTTTTTTACCACGGCATGGTACTACCATGACATTGTTGGGGAACGTAGTAATTTCAAAATTTTCCTACGCACACGCAAGATCATGGTGATGCATAGCAACGAGGGAGAGTGTTGTCCACGCACCCTCGTGAGACCGAAGCGGAAGCGTTATGACAACGCTGGTTGATGTAGTCGTCGTCTTCACGATCCGACCGATCCAAGCACCGAACGCACGGCACTTCCGGAAGTTCAGCACACGTTCAGCTCGATGACGATCCCCGGACTCCGATCCAGCAGGTGTCGGGATGAGTTCCACAAGACGACGGGCGTCGTGGCGATGATGATGTTCTACCGACGCAGGCTTCGCCTAAGCACCGCAACGATATGACCGAGGTGGAATATGGTGGAGGGGGCACCGCACACGGCTAAGGAACGATCACGAAGATCAACTTGTGTGTCATGGGGTGCCCCTTGCCCCGTGATATAAAGGAGCAAGGGGAGGGGCGGCCGGCCAAGGGAGGCGGCGCGGGGAGGAGTCCTACTCCCACCGAGTAGGACTCCTCCTTTCCTAGTCCAACTAGGAGAGGGAAGGAAGGAGGAGAAGGAGAAGGAAGGAGAGGGAGGAAAAGGAGGAAAGGGGGGCCGACCCCCTAGTCCAATTCGGTTTGGGCTAGGGGGGCCGCGCGCCCTACCTCCTCTCTTCCACCACTTGGCCCATGAGGCCCATTGCTTCTTCCTCGTATTCCCGTAACTCCCAGTACCCCCGAAAATACCCGAATCACTCGGAACCTTTCCAAGTCCGAATATAGTCGTCCAATATATCGATCTTTACGCCTCGACCATTTCGAAACTCCTCGTCATGTCCCCGATCTCATCCGGGACTCCGAACTCCTTCGGTACATCAAAACTCATAAACTCATAATATAACGTCATCGAAACCTTAAGCGTGCGGACCCTACGGGTTCGAGAACTATGTAGACATGACCGAGACACGTTTCCGGTCAATAACCAATAGCGGAACCTGGATGCTCATATTGGCTCCTACATATTCTACGAAGATCTTTATCGGTCAAACCGCATAACAACATACGTTGTTCCTTTTTTCATCGGTATGTTACTTGCCCGAGATTCGATCGTCGGTATCCAATACCTAGTTCAATCTCGTTACGGTAAGTCTCTTTACTGCTACGTAATGCATCATTCCATAACTAACTCATTAGCTACATTGCTTGCAAGGCTTATAGTGATGTGCATTACCGAGAGGGCCCAGAGATACCTCTCCGACAATCGGAGTGACAAAACCTAATCTCGAAATCGCCAACCCAACATGTACCTTTGGAGACACCTGTAGAGCTCCTTTATAATCACCCGATTCGTTGTGACGCTTTGGTAGCACACAAAGTGTTCCTCCGTAAACGGGAGTTGCATAATCTCATAGTTATAGGAACTTGTATAAGTCATGAAGAAAGCAATAGCAACATACTAAACGATCAAGTGCTAGGCTAACGGAATGGGTCAAGTCAATCACATCATTCTCCTAATGATGTGATCCCGTTAATCAAATGACAACACATGTCTATGGTTAGGAAATATAACCATCTTTGATTAATGAGCTAGTCAAGTAGAGGCATACTAGTGACATTATGTTTGTCTATGTATTCACACATGTATCATGTTTCCGGTAATACAATTCTAGCATGAATAATAAACATTTATCATGATATGAGGAAATAAATAATAACTTTATTATTGCCTCTAAGGCATATTTCCTTGAGTCTCCCACTTGCACTAGAGTCAATAATCTAGTTCACATCGGCATGTGATTTAACACCAATATTCACATCTGTATGTGATTAATACCCATAGTTCACATCATCATGTGATCAACACCCAAAGGGTTTACTAGAGTCAATAATCTAGTTCACATCGCTATGTGACTAACACCCAAAGAGTACTAAGGTATGATCAGTTTTTGTTCGTGAGAGAAGTTTAGTCAACGGGTCTCATTCACATTCAGAGCCGTATATATTTTGCAAATATTCTATGTCTACAATGCTCTGCACGGAGCTACTCTAGCTAATTGCTCATACTTTCAATATGTATCCAGATTAAGACTTAGAGTCATCTAGATCAGTGCCAAGACTTATATCGACGTAACCCTTTACGACGAACCTTTTGTCACCTCCATAATCGAGAAACATATCCTTATTCCACTAAGGATAATTTTGACCAATGTCCAGGGATCTACTCCTAGATCACTATTGTACTTGTTGGGGAACGTAGTAATTTCAAAAAATTTCCTACGCACACGCAAGATCATGGTGATGGCATAGCAACGAGAGGGGAGATTATTGTCCACGTACCCTCGTAGACCATAAGCGGAAGCGTTATGACAACGCGGTTGATGTAGTCGTACGTCTTCACGATCCGACCGATCCAAGTACCGAACGTCACGGCACCTCCGAGTTCAGCACACGTTCAGCTCGATGGCGATCCCGGACTCGATCCAGCAAAGTGTCGGGATGAGTTCCGTCAAGACGACGGCGTGGTGGCGATGATGATGCTCTATCAGCGCAGGCTTCGCCTAAACTCCATGACGATATGACCGAGGTGGAATATGGTGGAAGGGGCCACCGCACACGGCTAAGGAACGATCCGTAGATCAACTTGTGTGTCCATGGGGTGCCCCTGCCCCGTATATAAAGGAGTGGAGGAGGGAGGGCCGGCCCTCTCTATGGCGCGCCCTAGGGGAGTCCTACTCCCACCGAGTAGGATTCCCCTTTCCTAGTCCAACTAGGAACCCTTCCATGTAGTAGGAGTAGGAGAGAAGGAAAGGGAAGAGAGAAGGAGAAGGAAGGGTGCGCCCTCCCTAGTCCAATTCGGACTAGTCCAAGGGAGGTGCGGCCACTCTTTTGGCCCTTTCTCTCCTTTCCCGTATGGCCCAAAGAGGCCCAATACGAATTCCGTAACTCTCGGTACTCCCAAAAATACCCGAATCACTGGAACCTTTCCGAACTCCGAATATAGTCGTCCAATATATCGGTATTTACGTCTCGACCATTTCGAGACTCCTCGTCATGTCCCCGATCTCATCCGGACTCGAACTCCTTCGGTACATCAAAACTCATAAACTCATAATAAAACTGTCATCGTAACGTTAAGCGTGCGGACCCTACGGGTTCGAGAACTATGTAGACATGACCGAGAACTATTCTTGGTCAATAACCAATAGCGGAACCTGGATGCCCATATTGGTTCCTACATATTCTACGAAGATCTTTGTCGGTCAAACCGCATAACAACATACGTTGTTCCCTTTGTCATCGGTATGTTACTTGCCCGAGATTCGATCGTCGGTATCCAATACCTAGTTTAATCTCGTTACCGGCAAGTCTCTTTACTCGTTCCACCATACATCATCTCGCAACTAACTTATTAGTTGCAATGCTTGCAAGGCTTATATGATGTGTATTACCGAGAAGGCCCAGAGATACCTCTCCGACAATCGGAGTGACAAAACCTAATCTCGAAATACGCCAACCCAACATATACCTTTGGAGACACCGGTAGTACTCCTTTATAATCACCCGATTACGTTGTGACGTTTGGTAGTACCCAAAGTGTTCCTCCGGTAAACGGGAGTTGCATAATCTCATAGTTACAGGAACATGTATAAGTCATGAAGAAAGCAATAGCAATATACTAAACGATCAAGTCCTAGGCTAACGGAATGGGTCATGTCAATCGCATCATTCTCCTAATGATGTGATCCCATTAATCAAATAACAACACATGTCTATGGTTAGGAAACATAACCATCTTTGATTAATGAGCTAGTCAAGTAGAGGCATACTAGTGACTATATGTTTGTCTATGTATTCACACATGCATCATGTTTCCGGTTAATACAATTCTAGCATGAATAATAAACATTTATCATGATATGAGGAAATAAATAATAACTTTATTATTGCCTCTAGGGCATATTTCCTTCAGTCTCCCACTTGCACTAGAGTCAATAATCTAGTTCACATCGCCATGTGATTTAACATCAATAGTTCACATCTTTATGTGGTTAACACCCATAGTTCACATCGACATGTGACCAACACCCAAAGGGTTTACTAGAGTCAGTAATCTAGTTCACATCGCTATGTGATTAACACCCAAAGAGTACTAAGGTGTGATCATGTTTTGCTTGTGAGATAATTTTAGTCAACGGGTCTGTCACATTCAGATCCGTAAGTATTTTGCAAATTTCTATGTCTACAATGCTTTGCACGGAGCTACTTTAGCTAATTGCTCCCACTTTCAATATGTATCTAGACCGAGACTTAGAGTCATCTAGATTAGTGTCAAAACTTGCATCGACGTAACCCTTTTGACAGACCTTTTATCACTTCCATAATCGAGAAACATATCCTTATTCCACTAAGGATAATTTTGACCGCTGTCCATTGATCTACTCCTAGATCACTATTGCACTCCTTGCCAAGCTTAGTGGTAGGGTATGCAATAGATCTGGTACACTGACATGGCATACTTTATAGAACCTTTGGTACGATGCATAGGGAATGACTTTCATTCTCTTTCTATCTTCTGACGTGGTCGGGTTTTGAGTCTTACTCAATCTCACACCTTGTAACACAGGCAAGAAATCTTTCTTTGACTGTTCCATTTTGAACTACTTCAAAATCTTGTCAAGGTATGTATTCATTGAAAAAACTTATCAAGCGTCTTGATCTATCTCTATAGATCTTGATGCTCAATATGTAAGCAGCTTCACCGAGGTCCTTTCTTTGAAAAACTTCTTTCAAATACTCCTTTATGCTTTGCGTAATAATTCTACATTATTTCCGATCAACAATATGTAATTCACATATACTTATCGAAATGTTGTAGTGCTCCCACTCACTTTCTTGTAAATACAGGGCTTCACCGCAAGTCTCAGATAAAACTATATTCTTTGATCAACTTATCAAAGCGTATATTCCAACTCCGAGATGCTTGCACCAGTCCATAGATGGATCATTTGGAGCTTGCATATTTTGTTAGCACCTTTAGGATTTACAAAACCTTCTGGTTGCATCATATACAACTCTTCTTTAATAAATCCATTAAGGAATGCAGTTTTGACATCCATTTGCCAGATTTCATAAAATGTGGCAATTGCTAACATGATTCAGACAGACTTAAGCTTCAATGGTGAGAAAATCTCATCGTATTCAACACCTTGAACTTGTTGAAAACCTTTTGCAACAAGTCGAGCTTAGTAGATAGTAACACTACTATCGCTGTCCGTCGTCCTCTTGAAGATCCATTTATTTAACATGGCTTGCTGATCATCGAGCAAGTCAATCAAAGTCCACACTTTGTTCTCATACATGGATCCCTATCTCAGATTTCATGGCCTCAAACCATTTTGCGGAATCTGGGCTCATCATCGCTTCCTCATAGTTTGTAGGTTCATCATGGTCTAGTAACATGATTTCCGAATAAGATTACCGTACCACTCAGTGCGGATCTTAATCTGGAAGATCTACAAAGTTTGGTAGTAACTTGATCTGAAGTTTCATGATCATCATCATTAGCTTCCTCACTAATTGGTGTAGGAATCACGGGAACTAATTTTCTGTGATTAACTACTTTCCAATTTGGGAGAAGGTACAAATTACCTCATCAAGCTCTTACTTTCCTCCCACTCACTTCTTTCGAGAGAAACTCCTTCTCTAGAAAGGATCCATTCTTAGCAACAAATGTTTTGCCTTTGGATCTGTGATAGAAGGAGTACCCAACAGTTTCCTTTGGGTATTCTATGAAGACGCACTTCTCCGATTTGGGTTCGAGCTTATCAGGTTGAAAACCTTTTTCATATAAGCATCGCAACTCCAAACTTTAAGAAACGATAGCTAAGGTTTACTGCTAAACCGTAGTTCATACGGTGTCGTCTCAACGGATTTAGATGGTGCCCTTTTAAACGTGAATGCAGCTGTCTCTAATGCATAACCCCAAAACGATAGTGGTAAACTGATAAGAGATATCATAGATCGCACCATATCTAGTAAAGTACGATTACGACGTTCGGACACACCATTACATTGTGGTGTTCCAGGTGACGTGAGTTTTGTGAAACTATTCCACATTGTTTTAATTGAAGACCAAACTCGTAACTCAAATATTTGTCTCCGCGATCAAATCACAGAAACTTTATTTTCTTGTTACGATGATTCTCCACTTCACTCTGAAATTTTTGAACTTTTCAAATGTTTCAGACTTGTGTTTCATCAAGTAGATATACCCATATCTGCTCAAATCATCTGTGAAGGTGAGAAAATAACGATATACCATGAGCCTCAACATTCATTGGACCACAAACATCGGTATGTATGATTTACAACAAATCAGTTGCTCGCTCCATAGTTCCGGAGAACGGCGTTTTAGTCATCTTGCCCATGAGGCACGGTTCGCAAGTACCAAGTGATTCATAATCAAGTGATTCCAAAATCCCATCAGTATGGAGTTTCTTCATGCGCTTTACACCGATATGACCTAAACGGCAGTGCCACAAATAAGTTGCACTATCATTATTAACTGTACATTTTTTGGTTTCAATATTATGAATATGTGTATCACACGATTGAGATCCAACAAACCATTTTCATTGGGTGTATGACCATAGAAGGTTTTATTCATGTAAACAGAACAATAATTATTATCTAACTTACATGAATAACCGTATTGCAATAAACATGATCAAATCATATTCATGCTCAACGCAAACGCCAAATAACATTTATTTAGGTTCAACACTAATCCCGAGAGTATAGGGAGTGTGCGATGATGATCATATCAATCCTGGAACTACTTCCAACACTCATCGTGACTTCCCCTTCAACTAGTTTCTGTTCATTCTGCAACTCCCGTTTCGAGTTACTACTCTTAGCAACTGAACCAAAGATCAAATACCGAGGGGTTGCTCACGAACACTAGTAAAATACACATCAATAATCTGTATATCAAATATACATTTGTTCACTTTGCCATCCTTCTTATCCGCCAAATACTTGGGGTAGTTCCGCTTCGATGACCAGTTCCATTGCAGCAAAAGCACTTAGTCTCAGGCTTAGGTCCAGACTTGGGCTTCTTCACTCGATCAGCAACTTGCTTCCCGTTCTTCTTGAAGTTCCCCTTCTTCCCTTTGCCCTTTTCCTTGAGACTAGTGGTCTTGTCAACCATCAACACTTGATGTTTTTCTTGATTTCTAACTTCGCCGATTTTAGCATCGCGAAGAGCTTGGGAATTGTTTTCGTCATCCCTTGCATACTATAGTTCATCACTAAGTTCTAGTAACTTAGTGATGGTGACTAGAGAATTACATCAATCACTATCTTATCTGGAAGATTAAATCCCACTTGATTCAAGCGATTGAAGTACTCGGACAATCTGAGCACATGCTCACTAGTTGAGCGATTCTCCTCCATCTTTTAGCTATAGAACTTGTTGCAGACTTCATATCTCTCAACTCGGGTATTTGCTTGAAATATTAACTTCAATTCCTGGAACATCTCATATGGTCCATGACGTTCAAAACGTCGTTGAAGTCCCGATTCTAAGCCGTTAAGCATGGTGCACTAAACTATCAAGTAGTCATCATATTGAGCTAGCCAAACGTTCATAACGTCTGCATCTGTTCCTGCAATAGGTCTGTCACCTAGCGGTGCATTAAGGACATAATTCTTCTGTGCAGCAATGAGGATAAACCTCAGATCGCAGATCCAATCCATATCATTGCTACTAACATTTTTCAACACAGTTTCTCTAGGAACATATCAAAACAAACATATGAAAGCAACAACGCGAGCTATTGATCTACAACATAATTTGCAAAATACTACCAGGACTAAGTTCATGATAAATTTAAGTTCAATTAATCATATTACTAAAGAACTCCCACTTAGACAGACATCTCTCTAGTCATCTAAGTGATCACGTGATCCAAATCAACTAAACCATAACCGATCATCACGTGAGATGGAGTAGTTTTCAATGGTGAACATCACTATGTTGATCATATCTACTATATGATTCACGCCGACCTTTCGGTCTCCGTGTTCGAGGCCATATCTGCATATGCTAGGCTCGTCAAGTTTAACTTGAGTATTCTGCGTGTGCAAAACTGGCTTACACCCGTTGTAGATGGACGTGGAGCTTATCACACCCGATCATCACGTGGTGTCGGGCACGACGAACTTTGGCAACGGTGCATACTCGGGGAGAACACGTCTTGATAATTTTTAGTGAGAGATCATCTTAAAATGCTACCGTCAATCAAAGCAAGATAAGATGCATAAAGGATAAACATCACATGCAATCAATATAAGTGATATGATATGGCCATCATCATCTTGTGCTTGTGATCTCTATCTCCGAAGCACCGTCGTGATCACCATCGTCACCGGCGCGACACCTTGATCTCCATCGTAGCATCGTTGTCATCTCGCCAACTATTGCTTCTACGACTATCGCTACCGCTTAGTGATAAAGTAAAGCAACTACATGGCTTTTGCATTTCATACAATAAAGCGACAACCATATGGCTCCTGCCAGTTGCCGATAACTCGGTTACAAAACATGATCATCTCATACAATAAAATATAGCATCACGTCTTGACCATATCACATCACAACATGCCCTGCAAAAACAAGTTAGACTCCTCTACTTTGTTGTTGCAAGTTTTACGTGGCTGCTACGGGCTGAGCAAGAACCGTTCTTACCTACGCATCAAAACCACAACGATAGTTTGTCAAGTTGGTGCTGTTTTAACCTTCGCAAGGACCGGGCGTAGCCACACTCGGTTCATCTATAGTGTTAGAGACAGACAGACGCCAGTCACATTTAAGCACCGAGTGATCTCAGCGGTGAAACCTGTCTCGCGTAAGCGTCTGGCGTAATGTCGGTCCGGGCGCTTCATCTCACAATACCGCCAAACCAAAGTATGACATGCTGGTAAGCGGTATGACTTGTATCGCCCACAACTCACTTGTGTTCTACTCGTGCATATAACATCAACGCATAAAACCTGGCTCGGATGCCACTTTGTTGGGGAACGTAGTAATTTCAAAAAATTCTACGCTGCACGCAAGATCATGGTGATGGCATAGCAACGAGAGGGGAGAGTATTGTCCACGCACTCGTAGACCGTGGCGGAAGCGCTATGACAACGCGGTTGATGTAGTCGTACATCTTCATGAACCGACCGATCCAAGTACCGAACGTACGGCACCTCCGAGTTCAGCACACGTTCAGCTCGATGACGATCCCGGACTCGATCCAGCAAAGTGTCGGGATGAGTTCCGTCGACGACGGGCGTGGTGGCGATGATGATGCTCTACGGTGCAGGGCTTCGCCTAAACTCATGACGATATGACCGAGGTGGAATATGGTGGAAGGGGGCACCGCACACGGCTAAGGAACGATCCGTAGATCAACTTGTGTGTCCATGGGGTGCCCCCTGCCCCCGTATATAAAGGAGTGGAGGAGGGGAGGGCCGGCCCTCTCTATTGCGCGCCCTAGGGGAGTCCTACTCCCACCGGGAGTAGGATTCCCCCTTTCCTAGTCCAACTAGGAACCCTTCCATGTAGTAGGAGTAGGAGAGAAGGAAAGGGAAGAGAGAAGGAGAAGGAAGGAAGGCTGCGCCCCCCCTCCCTAGTCCAATTCGGACTAGTCCAAGGGGGGTGCGGCCACTCTTTTGGCCCTTTCTCTCCTTTCCCGTATGGCCCAAAGAGGCCCAATACGAATTCCCGTAACTCTCTGGTACTCCCAAAAATACCCGAATCACTCGGAACCTTTCCGAACTCCGAATATAGTCGTCCAATATATCGATCTTTACGACTCGACCATTTCGAGACTCCTCGTCATGTCCCCGATCTCATCCGGGACTCCTAACTCCTTCGGTACATCAAAACTCATAAACTCATAATAAAACTGTCATCGTAACGTTAAGCGTGCGGACCCTACGGGTTCGAGAACTATGTAGACATGACCTAGAACTATTCTAGGTCTATAACCAATAAGCGGAACCTGGATGCCCATATTGGTTCCTACATATTCTATGAAGATCTTTATCGGTCAAACCGCATAACAACATACGTTGTTCCCTTTGTCATCGGTATGTTACTTGCCCGAGATTCGATCATCGGTATCCAATACCTAGTTCAATCTCGTTACCGGCAAGTCTCTTTACTCGTTCCGTAATACATCATCTCGCAACTAACTTATTAGTTGCAATGCTTGCAAGGCTTATATGATGTGTATTACCGAGAAGGCCCAGAGATACCTCTCCGACAATAAAATATATAAACAATTATTATTATTATTTTGTAAGAACTTTCAACTTACGAAATAAAATATCATTTTAATTTGATGAGTTAATAGTACGTGGGGTATTATTATTTTTTAGGCTAGACGTGGGACAGTTGAGTTGGTTCTAGGGGAAAGTATTGGGAGAAAACTCAGTTTACATCGAAAAAGAACGGCGATGCTAGACCCACGTAAACTTACGTGAGGTTTTTACGTAAAGGTTGATGTGGAGGTAGTTAATTGGATGAAGATTAGTGGCTGGGGCCCACCCCACTTGAAATCAGGGGGGGAAGAGGATTATAGTTAGGAAGATTACGTTACTTTACGTAGGCTGTTCGTAGATGGAGCATTATCGGAAAAAGAAAGTGGGAGAAAATTCAGAGACCTGCTGGGTCCACCTGAGGAGAGGAATATGTTGGGAGGAAGGAGATTCAAAGCACGGCAGCCGAGTGAACTAGTTTTTTTACGGACAAGTGAACTAGTTTACATACATAAGCAAATGGCCCTTGAAAAAAGCAATCAGGTTAATGGGTTCATAAAAGAAATATTTCGGACAAAACAGATAATTACGACACATAGGCTAATGCATGAAACACTCAGACGATAAAGGTGCTTATAAACAGATAAAGTACAACATCTAGACCTTCCTGGCACGCTTGATCATGGCCTTTGCGGCTGTCCGTGTACTCGTCGGTTACGGAAGCGGAACCGCCCTCATGTCCAAGATCTGCATGTACATGTCGTAGCATGCGTGTCGTCCTTGGCCGCGTAGGTTATGTAGGCTAGATTCGCAGGTACCTCCCACGTGTTCGTGTCGTCTTCTTTCATGTTGGCGTATCGTGGGTCGATGATGGTCTCGCCGAGGTCAACCACGGAGTCCTTCTCCTGCCCGTTCTTGATGATCTTGTATTGCTCCTAGATGTCGACAAGCTTGTTGCACCGGATGGCGAATCGTCGTGTTCTTCCTTCTCTCCACCGTAGCGAAGGTGCGATTGGCGCTGGCCGATGAAATGGGCGAATGCTCCGTAACCTGGTGCAGCCATAGGACCGAGGCAAGGCGAGCTTCACCGAGTCCGTATCGTTGGTGTACATCACATTCAACTTGGTGCAGCCATAGGACTGAACGGCGAACTAACTCCTTGCTGAAGTCCATATCCAGCAGGCTCACCTCGGATCGCCATTGGAGTCTCTTCGAGTGAACGAGTGTGTAGGCAGCGGCGGATTCGTTTTCAGCTCTTGAGGCTGGATTCAACGAAGCTGAGTGTGTACAGCGACAACATTTACTACCCTCCCTCGTCCGCTGCCGCCCGTGAAGATGCACCCTCGGCGCATTCAAACGCCTCCATTAAGAAACCTACTCCGGCCACACGCCGGTTCACGGCGAATTACGTATTGGTCTTTGTAATAACAGGAGTTAGTGGTCACTTTACCTAAATTTAATTAGCTTTAATAGAAATTTATACTTAAAACAAGCAATGCATTGGCTCGTTCTATCGATTACTACGGGATCAATATGCACAACAATTAGAATTATTAGTCTCGGGGCGCTTTACGATCAGCACATTTGTCGTGACTTTCACAAAGATAATACTACCAAGTTTGAACTGTTTGTTATGGTTGCTGTCCTCTGCATCATCAGGCCGTGTTTCCCAGCTTGCAAGATTCGGAACCAACAAATAAGATCCAAATAATAAGTACAACAAAGATGCCTACACATCTCATTGATTCCCAGCTTGCAAGATTCGTAACCAACAAATAAGATCCAAATAATAAGTACAACAAAGATGCCTACACATCTCATTGATTCCCGACTTGCAAGATTCGTAACCAACAAATAAGATTCAAATAATAAGTACAACAAAGATGCCTACACATCTCATTGATTCCCAGCTTGCAAGATTCGTAACCAACCCATTAGAGAGTTTTGATAAAGTGAATATCGGGATTAAATCCATCTTGGCTAGCCATGTCATACAATCGAAGAACTTGGCGAATGCTCTTGACCGTCACAACATCTGTAGTTGAGTATTCCCGTTTGCACAGCACAAACAAGGAGACAGGAGAGCATGATTTCACTTTAATAGCGGCCTCCTTGAACTCAACCAATAATAGATATGTTCCTTATCCAGTTTGTACTGTGTTTTCCCATTATTTCCCTTTTCAACCAAGAGACCGGTTGGGTATCCGGTCTCTACTACTTTCAGCATATTATTTCCTCTTTGAATCAAGTCCTAGATTCATGCTACAACTTTCCCCTTTCTTCGTTGTTTGAAGAAAGCCCTAGATTCGAATGCATGAATTAGCTTTAACTCTAATAATACTAAAAATTTAGGTGGCTTTGGAAGAGGCTGATGGGAGTAGAAAAAGATGCACATGCGGAACACGTGGGGAGCTGGGGCAGTAGAGCAAGGCCGCTTTCGAAGAACTTATACCTGAGGGTCGCCGGGATGTCGGCGGCGGCAGGTCGGATCTGCTGACAATATGGTAGGGAGGAAGAAGGGTCGGAGGACCTCCCGAGGCGGTGCTGTGTCGGAGAGAACGGCACGGGTAGAGGATCGGGCCCCTCCGGCAGTTGTGGGTTTCCTCCCTCGGCGGTGATGACCGCGTGAAGGATGCACCTTTTAGTCCTCTACACACACCGGCCGAAGGGATCCGGCCGGATCTGTGACCAGCGGTGAGCAGAGAGAAAATGTCGCTACCGCTGTCTTGTTTATATCTAGAGAGGATGAGAGATGAAGAGAGCAACCCTAGTAAAGCAAGCGCTCAGGCCCCTGCGTCCATATATAGTGGAGTGATTATCTTTTTTCTCTCCACAACAAGCGTTTCAATTTATGTACGTGGCATTAAAGAAAAGAAACTCTCTATTTAAGGTGACTACTCTATGACTCCTACTTACTACTACAGTACTACCTCCGTCCTGGTTTATAGGTCCCTTTTATAGTTTGTGCCAAATTTTGAATAAAGATTTAACTGACAAAATGTTAATGCATGTCAAGAAAAATTATCTCATTGGATTCGTATTTGAACATAGTTTTGAAAAATATAATGTTTGGTGACATGCGTGAACATTTTATTAGTTTAATCTATGGTCAAAATTTGGCACAAAATACAATGGGGACCAATAAACCTCAGAGGTAGTGTTGTTCACTTGTGCTCCCCGCCCCTCCATTCATTGAACAACCCCACGGGTGAATAAACATACAGTAAGTACTCGGCTATATACTACTCCCTCCATTCCTAAATATAAGTCTTTGGAGAGATTTCACTATGGACCACATACGGAGAAAAATGAGTGAATCTACACATAAAATGCATCTATATACATCCGTATGTGGTCCACAGTGAAATATCTACGAAGACTTATATTTAGGAACGGAGGAAGTACTACTCAAAGTTGGAGGAGTGCGAACCACGGCAGCCCAGTGAACCAGCCGTATGCGAACCACGGTAGCCCAAAGTGAACCAGCAGTAGAAAACAATGTGGTCATATGGCCATAAAAAACAATGTGCTACGGTCCACATCAGTAGCATGTACAAGAACACTCCTCTTTGTTTGGATCCCTGAGTTAGAGCTAGTTTGGGTTGAAATAGCTTCAAATTATCGAAACAAGAGGGGTTAGTTTGAGCTAGTTCGCTCTAACCCAGCTAAAAAAAACTAGCCCGGTGGAGAGGTTCTAATTGGGTTAGTTATCCTCGGGCCCACTAAAAGAGAACTAAAAAAATCTCACCTGCCCGCACCAGATCGCTCCCCTAAAAAAATCTCACCTGCCCGCACTAGATCGCTCCCCCCCTCTCGTACGACTCCTCTTTGTTCCCTATAGGGCCGCCCGCCCAAGCGCCGCTCGCCCTCTCTCTCCTCCGGCCGCCCTCTCCTTTGGCCTCCCGCCCCTACTCGGCCGCCCTCTCCCTCCGACCTTGAAGGTCTGCCCGCTCCCCTTCACCGATCGTTTTCTCCCTTCCTGCCGTGCGCGGGCGCACATCTACCGGGGAGGTCGCGAGAGGGTGAGTTTGTTCGTTCCTTCTCTGTCTCACGGCCATATCATTGATCTTGCTTGCTCTAAGCGCTAATTCTGATTTGGAAAAGTAGATCTGATCAAACTTGCTATAGATTTGTGGTGCACGCATGAATTGTTTGATGCTGCTTGAGGAGGTAATAAATCTTTCTAGGTATTTCAATTTCAGGCTTGCATTATTTGTAGAGGCCCAAAGATTCAGTTCACCTTTCTAGGTATTTCAATTTCAGGATTGAATTTTTTCTAGAGGCCCAAAGATTCAGATCACCTTTATAGGTATTTGAATTTCAAGCTTGCATTATTTCTAGAGGCCCAAAGATTCGATTCACCTTTCTAGGTATTTCGGTTCAGTTTGCATTATTTCTAGAGGCCCAAAGATTCAGTTCACCTTTCTAGGTATTTCGATTTCAGCTTGCATTCTTTCTAGAGGCCCAAAGATTCAGTTCACCTTTCTAGGTATTTCAGTTTCAAGCTTGCATTATTTCTAGAGGCCCAAAGATTCAGTTCACCTTTCTAGGTATTTAAGTTTCAGGCTTGCATTATTTCTAGAGGCCCAAAGATTCAGTTCACCTTTCTAGGTATTTCAGTTTCAGGCTTGCATTATTTCTAGAGGCCCAAATATTCAGTTCACCTTTATAGGTATTTAAGTTTCAGGCTTGCATTATTTCTAGAGTCCCAAAGATTGATTACACCTTTCTAGGTATTTCAGTTTCAGGCTTGCATTATTTCTAGAGGCCCAAAGATTCAGTTCACCTTTCTAGGTATTTTAGTTCTGAGCTTGCATTATTTCTAGAGGCCCAAAGATTAAGTTCCCGGCCGGCAAGCGGCCCTGCTACCCATGCCGGTGTCAACCTCAACTCGCAAGGGCCGGCGTCGGAGGGGTTCTCGGGGCTTGGGCTCTACAGAGCCTTCCTCCAGAGCGACGATGGTGAGCTCCTCCCTCGGTGCGTGAAGGGCTCCGGGCTCCCTCCCTAACGTGAACAACTTTCGTGACGAGTTAGCTCATTCTTTGTTTTGTGTTTATTTATTTTGTGAAGCTTGATTGACGACTTGTATGTTTAAGTGGGATATCTCATTTGTATGGACAAAGTAAAATTTATCATGTTTTGCATGCTTGATTTGTATAGATGGTTCATTTATGTCAATTGTGAGCGGGAGGAGGCCACAGAAGAGCCGCCCACACCAAGAGGGTACTTGGATCCAAGGGACTTATTTTAGTCTGACTAAAAAATAGGGTCCAAAGTAGTCAAATGATTGAGATAGAGCATTTATAGTCAATCTAACCCTGCCATCCATACACCTCTTTGGTTTAGAGTTAGTTTAGGGTTAGAATCTAACTCTAACCTCTAACTAAGTTAGAGTTCTCCTCGTCTCCGTTCATCGCCATCATACTTTCCCCATTCCTGTGTTTTCAGTATCCTGCGAATCAAAGAGGCCCTTTTTTCGGGAAAAATCAAAGAGGCCCTTAGACTGGTTTAAGTCCAGTCATTTTTTATAAACGTGTTATGTCCAAAATTTAATGAACGTGCTCCGGTTTCCATGAAAATAATCCGGTTTCATGTAGTAATTCATTGATTTATTTATTCTTCTGCGGGGGGTTTGCATTTAATTCGTGAGGTCTGAAATGTAAAGTACCTCGGCATATGCTCCGAGTCGTGCATGCACTACGACCCAGATGCTCTATGTCCCACATGTCGGCGAATGGGAGCACGTGGAAATAGCCTAGGAGTACATATAGGAGGATAAATGCGTGAAAAAATATGTACTGTGAAGCGTAGCCGCGGTTCGAAAAGGAGATCTAAAGTGATGACAGCTATAGGTCGCACGCACCCAACTAGTGGTACTAGACATACGGCTAATTTTTCCCTCAAAAAAAGAGGCACGAGTGCTCAGCACTCCTATTCTATAAACACGAGTCCCATCTGACAACAGTCTGCAGGTGCTACAGCTAGCTCTCCTCCTCGTTTCTCTCTTCTAATTCTAAACTCGGCCGACGCCTTGGGTGGGTGGGGTGGGTTTGCTCAACTATGACCCCACCTCACGGAAAAAGCGTTCTGATTGGAATAAAAATGCCATATACTCCCTCCGTTCATAAATATAAGCCATTTTAGATACTAGTTCAAATGGAATACAACATACGAGATGTATGAAGACATAGTTTAGAGTGTAGATTCGCTCATTTTGCTCCGTATGTAGTAATCACTTGCTGGAATCTTTAGAAAGACTTATATTTGGGAACGGAGGGAGTACTATACTAATAAAACATTAAGGCCACGAGGCGATGCAGTGCTGGTTACATGAGGCAAGAAGAAGAGATGCATCCATCGACGACGTCCACCTCCTCGACTCGAGCGCCGCCCACCGAACGGCGCCTAAGTAGCAGCGGCTTTCGTGGCCAGGTCGGCGTGCTTGAACAATGGCGTCAAAGATTCCAGCCATCGGAAGAAGGCCAACGTCTTCTGTCTCGCTTGCCTTGTAGTGGCCTATGTAGACGATTTCCTCGTGAACATGGATGTGCGGTCGACGGTTTCTTGCATGGCGAGAGCTGCGCGGCGCAGCGCCTCGAGGTGCACATTCTTCGTCGCGACCTCCGGCACCTGTAGGGCCACCAAGGCTTGAAAGAGTTCGTCACCATGTAGGCCGATGAGGGTGGCAGGCAATAAAGAGCCTGGGTGCGCGGGCTGGAGCAGTATGGCAAGGTCGTCCGTGCGCTTCTTGACGGTGGTGAACTTGCGGATGGACTTGACCATCATGTCGTCCATGCGAGAGGCGAAGCGGTGTCGGCGAGGGTTACGATACTGCGATGGGTCGCCAAGACCGTCTGGAAGCGCTACACGCAGTGGTCGGGGCAGGCGGCGCCTTGGATGATTTGGCACAGCCGACTGCCGCCCGCGTCCATCGCCTCCATAGGTGCTTGTGGCTTCTGGTCACTTGGTCTTGGATTGGAGTGAGCAGTGTTGCGCAGAGACTTGGGAGTAGATGGATTGGAGTGGTGGGGCGCCTTTATTATATGAGAGTCCAAAGTCTGTTGCATTCACATCGTGCTGGCTCTAGTCTACTTCTCCAATTAATTCCCTCTGCATGTAATTGAGGATGCATCATTGACCGTTCAACGTCTCGGGAACCGCTACCCTCTTCCTCCTTGGCATTCAAGCACCTATGGACCCGTCGACGACGAGGTGCCTATGGTGACTTCGTAAATTTCAAGATGACTAGCAAGATGCCCGTGATTTGCACGGAACATGAAGATGCATTTGTATGAGTAGTTTATCTTGGGGGAGAAAAGGATGAACGAGAGAAGGCCTTATCTGCAAATGTGAAGAGGAGTGCGGGTAAATTGTCATAGTTTCCTTCCTATCCGTTAGATATAGATCGGACGGCCTATATTGCAGGATGGCAGGCACACCATCATCACCAACTCTGCTTTTTATAAGTTTCAGGATGATAGTGCCGTGCGTGTGTGCGTTCATAGGGGTGAGTGTATGCGCATGTATATGAGCGCTTGCGTCTGTACTGTGTCAAAAAAAACAACGTAAATGCGTGTCAAAAAGAGACTAGTCAGTATACTCAATATTGTGCACCTCGGAGAGGAAAACGATAGAACTAGTACGTATTTATTTATGGTGCAGATTCACTCATTTTGCTCCATATGTACTCCGTCTCGGTGTAGTCTAGTCACTTGTTGAAATCTCTAGAAGGGCAAATACTCCTTTCTGGTTTACAGGGCTATACTAGCAAGTAGTTGTACGTACTAGTACAATAGTGGGCTCACATAGCAATTTTGTCTCATGCAAGAGCCTGGCTATATGCGTGCTCCAATGTTCGCAACTGCAATGTTCGGTTTGCGCTTGGCTCTTCGCCTCTTCGAGAAGACAAACAATGATGTTACTACTACTGCTTCTACAAAGGTCGAATCCTTCTTTGCATGCCCGTCCACCGCGAGCAGGACAGATAGCTTGTTGTAGAAGTACTACTAAGCAAAAGCATGTCCTCGTTTGCGAGCAACAGCGCGCATGGGCAAGGGAGAAGGCGTGTAGTAAAATCAAGCTTCTCCTCGTTCTACGAGTTGACGCGACACATCATAGCACTGGCCCCACATGCTTGCCTCTAAACTTGGCTGAAAGACCCGCAGTGTACAATATATTTGCTGCAACCTCTAACATTTACCCACCACAAATTAAAATATATGTGGCCGTACGCATCGTTCTGATGCAGAGGCCGGGGAGTCCCCCCTTTTCGAAAAAAACAAACTAAAATATATATTCCTGTCTTGACCAGATGAGCATGCAAACTACAATCACCAGGGTGACAGGTAGGGCCAGAAGACTATTTTAATTATTATTTTTAAACTTCGAGACGGCCACATAGCATGGAGCCGACCCCAATGATTTTAAGCTTACAGGCACGGTACACGCTATCTAGACTACTCTACACATGAAACTGCCACACGAGCGTCCGGGCTGCGCTTGGCTCTTCGCCTCTTCGGGAAGTCGAATAATGATGGTGTGCTACTGCACTGGAGGAGTACTACAGTATGCTTCTGGCCATCCGACACCGATTGAACTGCTGCATGTCCACCGCGTGCGGGGGGAGAGCGTGTAGCGAAAGCTTCTCCTATTCTTGCCAGCCACCACGCTCATGGGCGAGGGAGGGACGCTCCTGTCTTTGCGTGTATGACAAGTGGGCCCGGCAGTGTGTGGCCAACCTGTCATACAGCCAAAGGCAGGTGCGATTAAGTCCATGAGGCGAAGGATAATCAAACTTCTCGTTGATGTACGAGTTGTGCGACACATCAAAGCACCGCACTCGATATATTTCAATAATTTGCGTTTACCGATGCATTAATTACAACGCATGCATGCATGCCGTGACTCTTCTTTTGATAGTACTTGCATGTGTTGATTTAATGCACCTTGAAGTAGTACTCCTCCGTTCCTAAATTATAAGTCTTTGTAGGGATTCCATTATGAATTACATACGGATTTATATAGATGCATTTTAAGTGTGGATTCATTCATTTTGCTCCGTATGTAGTCCACCTAGTGAAATCTCTATAAAGACTTACTCCCTCCGTTCGGAATTAGGTTGGTCATAGTGGGGAGTAACTTAGACTAGTAACATGCATATGTTACTAGTCTATGTTACTACCTCTATAGTGCATAGTATCATAGATTAGTAGTATCATAGATGGTCCCATTTATTGCCATGCATGACACATAGTAGCACCATATTTATTATGTTATGGTATCAACCTATGTTACTATAACCATCCCTCTCTTCTTTAATTGCCTGCCACATAAGCATGTTTGCGAGTCCCAAGTGCATGATACTACTTATGTTACTCCCACTATGGCCAGCCTTACTTGTGGCGATAATGGATGTATCTAGACGTATTTTAGTTCTAGATACATCCATTTCCGAGACAAGTAATTCTGAATGGAGGGAGTACATTTAGGAACGGAGGGAGTATAAAATATGTGACGTTAAGCTTTGTAATACCCTGGCCCAAGTTGAGAGATGGTTGTGCACGAGGAGGGCGAGATCATGCAGACCGAACAGGAACATGACCCGACGATGGAGCTCTCTAAGGTCTCGATGGACCTCACCGTGCTCCACTGCCCCTTGTGCCTCCGCCCCTTGACGCCTCGAGTGTATGAGGTTCGAATACACCTCGTCAGTCCGGCTGATTGAGCAAGGTGCAGGTTTCTTGATTGATGTGTTGTTCGATTGATTTTTGCGGTGCAAGGGAGGGCACACGGCTGCGGACTGCCGCGTCGGCGCCGGGAACCAGCGGCGGTGCGAAGTGCGGCCTTGGCGGTGGCTTCGGCGTGCGGAACACCTAGATGGACACCGTCCTTTCGTCCGGTGAGGGTGGAGTGCCGCCACGAAGGCTGTGGGCTCTCGTCACTTACCACAAGCTTCGCCGATCACGGGCGTGTGTCCGCTCGCGCCCTACAAATGCCTCGTGCCCGTCTGCGGCTACGAAGGCCCGCCGCCGGCGCTCTACCACCACATCAGCACCGCGCATCCCATGCCCGTGCACAGGATCCAGTACGGCAAGGTGCTTCAGCTGCAAGTGCCACTGTCGGAGCCACGGTTCTTGCTATTCGCAGAGGAGGGCTGCCGCGCGTTTTTCTTGGTCGGCGGCGTGCTCGACAACAGCACGCCTATCGCCGTGTCGGTCATCTGCATCAGAGCGGGGGCGTCCCCACTACCGCACTACTTGGCCAAGCTATGGGCGAACGGCCCGCCGAGGGAGCCCAAAGGCACGACCAACGCCGTCAAGGTGGAAATGGAGGTGACAAGCAGCAAGGATCCCGGCGATGTCGACGTGCAGGAGCCGACCTTCTTGACGGTTCCGCCCAAGCTGCTGGCCGGGGCTAAGCTTGTTTCCCTCCACATTCAGATTGACAAGCTCACGTCCTAAATGTTTCGACAGTGCCTTCTGTTTATCTTAGTAATATGCTAATATAGGGATTACCTTGGTCTACTTTAGCTTAAGAAATGGTGGGTTTTGGTGGCGATGCAGCAATTACTTGACATCGGATCGATAATTTCCAACAGTCGAACGGATATTTTGTGTCTGTTGGATATAAAGTTCCTTTGGGTAAGAAGTACTACTTGTCATCAAAATGGATAAAAGGGGATGTATGTAGACGTATTTTAGTTCTAGATACGTCCCTTTTTATCCATTTTGATGACAAATACTCCCTCCGTTCCACAATACATGCCTTCCATTTGTCAAAATATAGATGTATCTAGACATGTTTTAGTATATAGGTACATCCATGATAGAGCCAATCGGATGGTTGAGAACACTACAATTAAGTAGCTACAGATGCGTGTGTGACTCCCGAATGCACGAGGCCGGGGTCATCATCCTCCTTTTCGAGAAAAAACAGGCAGCGTGCGTGAGAGGGCCAGTGCATGCGTGCACCTCTTCTCTTCACAGCACGATGGTGCGTGCGAGAAGTCCCGAGAGATAGGTTTAATGCGTGCGAAAAAGGACTAGCCTAGAGCTCGCCACGCGGCTATTCTGTCGAACGCCCCATTAACCATAAGATATGTATACGACGGTGCCGGTTATTGCACGCATTACGCAGTACTCCCTCCTTTCTGGTTTATGGTGAGTGGTGGAATATTTTTTGTAGTTTGCAAAAGCACCTAATTAATGCTCTTGTTTTTCTCAAAAATTATGTTTATCAATGCATTAATTGCAATACATGCATGCATAAATTACATGCATTGGTCAATTTTCTCTTAATACTTGCATGCAATGATTTAATGCACCTTGCAATCGGAACATGTGTTGGGGAACAACCAAATTGAGCCTTATAAAATGGAAAAACTAAAATTTTGAGATAAGCCCTATAAAACCGGAAAGGAGGGAGTAGAAAAGAGATGAGGCGTGTGCATGCTTTTAATGACTTGAGACTATCAAACCACGACATGCAGTGGTTATTTTATTGCATGCAATGCTATTAATTAGAAAATAAACATTAAGGTCTCTCGTTTTCCCCTCCTCCTTGGTCACGGTGCACAATTAAGATGACTTACTCACCTAGACGGAGGGAGTACTCCATCTGGGAATAGTGCCGCACTTCGAAACTAGAACCGTCAATAAATTTTGAGCTTGCGTCTCGTCAAATTCCAAATTACTCCACGCTATATTGAATTGCAAACCTGCTCACACCGATCACAACCTAAATGGTTTCCCACTTAGGAGCGTATTAGTACCACGCTATATTGAATTCCAAACCTGTTCACACCGATCACAACCTAAACGGTTTCCCACTCGGGGCGTATTAGTACTCGGTTATAAATACTAGTATGCCAAGATGACTGCACATTCATCCTCAACTCCTCATCCACAAAACAAACAAGTCATTCAGCATCCTTCCCTTTGCGTCTCGCCATGGCCAGCGTGAGTTACAGGTCGAAGATTGCCACCGTGGAGAGGCGAGCATGGAAGCGGAAGCACGAGAGATGTCCCGCCTACTGCGAGAGCAGCCGACATATCCCGCGAAGTAGCAAGACAGAGAGGTCCCGCCGCATGCTGAAGCAAAGACGGAGGTCCCGCCGCACCCGTCGTCTCAGACTGGTCCGGCCGCGCCCTTGACAGCGAAGATGTCCCGTCGCGCCATGAATGCAGCGAAGATGTCCCGCCCGCTGCGGCAGCTTGGGAAAATTTCTCGCGGGCGGCGGCAGCATTACGGCGCATGCATGCGATCGTCCATAGCTAGATGGATCAGATCTCCGGCTTGGCGAGGTTGCGGAGACGGCGTGAAAGCCTCGTTTGAACAGGCTACGGCGTCATCCGACAACTAAGGGAGGGCAATGAGAGGCTCCGGGCGGCGCGACCTCTTGAGGGAGAAGATCGTCCGAAGTGCGGACCAGCGAGGAGGAGACCAGTGCCTTGTTGAAGAGGATCGGCGTCATCGTCAAGAAACTTATGGGCGAGAATGACATGCTCCGCAACGGCGCCAAAGGCTAGTGGAGGAATCCGTGGATGTTCTCAGCGGCGTCTTGAGGACACGAAAGAACTCATTACGCTTCGCCCGCGGAGACTAGTTCCCGCGACTGCAAAGAACGCATCAAGAAAGTGGAGATCGTGAGCCGGATCCTTGTCTTCCTTCTTCTTTTGCCCTTGTGTATTTCGGGCATAGCCGCATGTGGCTTTTTAATTATCTTTCTAATTATGTAAGACAATTAATCGTCCTTATCTTTACATGGAAGATCAATGTTGCGAGTTGGAATGAAGAAAACTCTTCTTTGTGGCGACCACAGCGTTGTTGTTCTTCTAGTTGCTTTCGGGCTTCCTTGATTTCCTGGTTTCTTTTGATGTAATAATCGGTTTAGGATGTGGATTGTGTCGTCGGTTGTGAAATGTTGGGTTCTAAGCGGATGTTTGGCCTTTGTTGGCCTCTTGGGATGTTGCGATTTCAATCTGGTACTCCCTCCGTCTCATAATGTAAGGCGTTTTTGACACTATACTAGTGTCAAAAGCGTCTTATATTATGGGACGAGGGAGTAACTTAGTCCTTCGTGTTAGGCTGGAGTTGTGCTGAACTTCTTGTGAATTGTGGTGGTTTTCAGTAATGAAAATCAGAAGGGGCAAGCCCTTCTTTGATCAAAAAAAATAAAAATCGTCCTTATATATTCATCAGTCTTGCTATAAGTCGCAGTAGATGCTATATAGGTCCGTCGGATCTTACATCAAGATCCGTGCTTTTAGATTTTCTTTTTTCTCTTAAATATCAGTCGAATGAGACATAGCCACGCCATTAAACAGAGGCTCGGGCGCCATTAATGGAGACCTTGGGAGGCAGGTGGGACGGCAGATGGAGGTCAAAGGGCTCTCCTCCCGATAAGCACTCGCGAGGGGTGCAGCACGCCTCTCGTACTCAAATAGCTACCCTGCACGGCGCCTCCTATCTAATAAAAAATGGGGACGCGTGGCGGCACGTAAATGGTACTAGTTAGTAGAACGCCCACGGTTTCAATAACACTTATGTTTCCGATTGTAACATGACAGCACTTGTTCCAAAATGACTTTGTTGATTGTTAATTTGTGCGCCTTCGCAAATCGGACTGCAAATTTACTACAGCATGTTGGTGCCATGTCATGGCACCAAGCCAAGTTTCATTATTTTCATGCGTGTTTTGGATTTACAGGAATTAAAAAAACTAAGTTTCTCAATGTTTCCAACCCAGCCACGGCGCCCGAATTTTGAATTTCATTCCCATTTCTTGCACGGAACCTAGAAATTTACCCGAGGACACACGTGTGATTTTTCAACCAACTTTGGTGCACTGGAACATGTGCTTGTATTTCAAATTTGAATTATGCTCACAAAGGTGACACGTTCCCTCCCAGAACCACGAGCCTTCTTGAGAGAAGCTCCGATTTGCAAGAAGCTTATACCAGAATTTATTCCTATTCAGCCAATTTTTTTTACCACGGCATGGTACTACCATGACATTGTTGGGGAACGTAGTAATTTCAAAATTTTCCTACGCACACGCAAGATCATGGTGATGCATAGCAACGAGAGGGAGAGTGTTGTCCACGTACCCTCATAGACCGTAAGCGGAAGCGTTATGACAACGCGGTTGATGTAGTCGTCGTCTTCACGATCCGACCGATCCAAGCACCGAGCGTCACGGCACTTCCGAGTTCAGCACACGTTCAGCTCGATGGCGATCCCCGGACTCGATCCAGCAGGGTGTCGGGATGAGTTCCCACAAGACCTGACGGCGTCGTGGCGATGATGATGTTCTACCGACGCAGGCTTCGCCTAAGCACCGCAACGATATGACCGAGGTGGAATATGGTGGAGGGGCACCGCACACGGCTAAGGAGCGATCACGAAGATCAACTTGTGTGTCATGGGGTGCCCCTTGCCCCGTATATAAAGGAGCAAGGGGAGGGGCGGCCGGCCAAGGGAGGGCGCGCCGGGGAGGAGTCCTACTCCCCGGGAGTAGGACTCCCTCCTTCCTAGTCCAACTAGGAGAGGGAAGGAAGGGAAGGAGAAGGAGAAGGAAGGAGAGGGAGGAAAAGGAGGAAATGGGGCCGGCCCCCTAGTCCAATTCGGTTTGGGCTAGGGGGGCCGCGCGCCCTGCCTCCTCTCTTCCACCACTTGGCCCATGAGGCCCATTGCTTCTTCCTCGTATTCCCGTAACTCCCCGGTACCCCCGAAAATACCCGAATCACTCGGAACCTTTCCGAAGTCCGAATATAGTCGTCCAATATATCGATCTTTACGTCTCGACCATTTCGAGACTCCTCGTCATGTCCCCGATCTCATCCGGGACTCCGAACTCCTTCGGTACATCATAACTCATAAACTCATAATATAACTGTCATCGAAACCTTAAGCGTGCGGACCCTACGGGTTCGAGAACTATGTAGACATGACCGAGACACGTTTCCGGTCAATAACCAATAGCGGAACCTGGATGCTCATATTGGCTCCTACATATTCTACGAGGATCTTTATCGGTCAAACCGCATAACAACATACGTTGTTCCTTTTTTCATCGGTATGTTACTTGCCCGAGATTCGATCGTCGGTATCCAATACCTAGTTCAATCTCGTTACCGGTAAGTCTCTTTACTCGTTACGTAATGCATCATTCCATAACTAACTCATTAGCTACATTGCTTGCAAGGCTTATAGTGATGTGCATTACCGAGAGGGCCCAGAGATACCTCTCCGACAATCGGAGTGACAAAACCTAATCTCGAAATACGCCAACCCAACATGTACCTTTGGAGACACCTGTAGAGCTCCTTTATAATCACCCAGTTTCGTTGTGACGTTTGGTAGCACACAAAGTGTTCCTCCGGTAAACGGGAGTTGCATAATCTCATAGTCATAGGAACTTGTATAAGTCATGAAGAAAGCAATAGCAACATACTAAACGATCAAGTGCTAGGCTAACGGAATGGGTCACGTCAATCACATCATTCTCCTAATGATGTGATCCCGTTAATCAAATGACAACACATGTCTATGGTTAGGAAATATAACCATCTTTGATTAATGAGCTAGTCAAGTAGAGGCATACTAGTGACATTATGTTTGTCTATGTATTCACACATGTATCATGTTTCCGTGTAATACAATTCTAGCATGAATAATAAACATTTATCATGATATGAGGAAATAAATAATAACTTTATTATTGCCTCTAAGGCATATTTCCTTGAGTCTACCACTTGCACTAGAGTCAATAATCTAGTTCACATCGGCATGTGATTTAACACCAATATTCACATCTCGTATGTGATTAATACCCATAGTTCACATCATCATGTGATCAACACCCAAAGGGTTTACTAGAGTCAATAATCTAGTTCACATCGCTATGTGATTAACACCCAAAGAGTACTAAGGTATGATCATGTTTTGTTCGTGAGAGAAGTTTAGTCAACGGGTCTGTCACATTCAGAGCCGTATATATTTTGCAAATATTCTATGTCTACAATGCTCTGCACGGAGCTACTCTAGCTAATTGCTCATACTTTCAATATGTATCCAGATTAAGACTTAGAGTCATCTAGATCAGTGCCAAGACTTATATCGGCGTAACCCTTTACGGCGAACCTTTGTCACCTCCATAATCGAGAAACATATCCTTATTCCACTAAGGATAATTTTGACCAATGTCCGAGGATCTACTCCTAGATCACTATTGTACTTGTTGGGGAGCGTAGTAATTTCAAAAATTTCCCTACGCACACGCAAGATCATGGTGATGGCATAGCAACGAGAGGGAGATTATTGTCCACGCACTCGTAGACCATAAGCGAAGCGTTATGACAACGCGGTTGATGTAGTCGTCGTCTTCACGATCCGACCGATCCAAGTACCGAACGTCACGGCACCTCCGAGTTCAGCACACGTTCAGCTCGATGGCGATCCCGGACTCCGATCCAGCAAAGTGTCGGGATGAGTTCCGTCAAGACGACGGCGTGGTGACGATGATGATGCTCTCATCGGCGCAGGCTTCGCCTAAACTCCGCGACGATATGACCGAGGTGGAATATGGTGGAAGGGGCCACCGACACGGCTAAGGAACGATCCGTAGATCAACTTGTGTGTCCATGGGGTGCCCCTGCCCCGTATATAAAGGAGTGGAGGAGGGAGGGCGGCCCTCTCTATGGCGCCGCCCTAGGGGAGTCCTACTCCCACAGAGTAGGATTCCCCTTTCCTAGTCCAACTAGGAACCCTTCCATGTAGTAGGAGTAGGAGAGAAGGAAAGGGAAGAGAGAAGGAGAAGGAACGAAGGGTGCGCCTCCCTAGTCCCATTCGGACTAGTCCAAGGGAGGGTGCGGCCACTCTTTTGGCCCTTTCTCTCCTTTCCCGTATGGCCCAAAGAGGCCCAATACGAATTCCCGTAACTCTCCGGTACTCCCAAAAATACCCGAATCACTCGGAACCTTTCCGAACTCCGAATATAGTCGTCCAATATATCGGTATTTACGTCTCGACCATTTCGAGACTCCTCGTCATGTCCCCGATCTCATCCGGGACTCCGAACTCCTTCGGTACATCAAAACTCATAAACTCATAATAAAAGCTGTCATCGTAACGTTAAGCGTGCGGACCCTACGGGTTCGAGAACTATGTAGACATGACCGAGAACTATTCTTGGTCAATAACCAATAAGCGGAACCTGGATGCCCATATTGGTTCCTACATATTCTCTGAAGATCTTTGTCGGTCAAACCGCATAACAACATACGTTGTTCCCTTTGTCATCGGTATGTTACTTGCCCGAGATTCGATCGTCGGTATCCAATACCTAGTTTAATCTCGTTACCGGCAGAGTCTCTTTACTCGTTCCACCATACATCATCTACGCAACTAACTTATTAGTTGCAATGCTTGCAAGGCTTATATGATGTGTATTACCGAGAAGGCCCGAAGATACCTCTCCGACAATCGGAGTGACAAAACCTAATCTCGAAATCGCCAACCCAACATATACCTTTGGAGACACCTGTAGTACTCCTTTATAATCACCCGATTCGTTGTGGCGTTTGGTAGTACCCAAAGTGTTCCTCCGTAAGCAGAGTTGCATAATCTCATAGTTACGAGGAACATGTATAAGTCATGAAGAAAGCAATAGCAATATACTAAGCGATCAAGTCCTAGGCTAACGGAATGGGTCATGTCAATCGCATCATTCTCCTAATGATGTGATCCCATTAATCAAATAACAACACATGTCTATGGTTAGGAAACATAACCATCTTTGATTAATGAGCTAGTCAAGTAGAGGCATACTAGTGACTATATGTTTGTCTATGTATTCACACATGCATCATGTTTCCGGTTAATACAATTCTAGCATGAATAATAAACATTTATCATGATATGAGGAAATAAATAATAACTTTATTATTGCCTCTAGGGCATATTTCCTTGATCTCCCACTTGCACTAGAGTCAATAATCTAGTTCACATCGCCATGTGATTTAACATCAATAGTTCACATCTTTATGTGGTTAACACCCATAGTTCACATCGACATGTGACCAACACCCAAAGGGTTTACTAGAGTCGATAATCTAGTTCACATCGCTATGTGATTAACACCCAAAAGAGTACTAAGGTGTGATCATGTTTTGCTTGTGAGATAATTTTAGTCAACAGATTACATCACATTCAGATCCGTAAGTATTTTGCAAATTTCTATGTCTACAATGCTCTGCACGGAGCTACTTTAGCTAATTGCTCCCACTTTCAATATGTATCTAGACCGAGACTTAGAGTCATCTAGATTAGTGTCAAAACTTGCATCGACGTAACCCTTTACGAACCTTTTATCACTTCCATAATCGAGAAACATATCCTTATTCCACTAAGGATAATTTTGACCGCTGTCCATTGATCTACTCCTAGATCACTATTGCACTCCTTGCCAAGCTTAGTGGTAGGGTATGCAATAGATCCGTACACAACATGGCATACTTTATAGAACCTTTGGGTGATGCATAGGGAATGACTTTCATTCTCTTTCTATCTTCTCGACGTGGTCGGGTTTTGAGTCTTACTCAATCTCACACCTTGTAACACAGGCAAGAAATCTTTCTTTGACTGTTCCATTTTGAACTACTTCAAAATCTTGTCAAGGTATGTATTCATTGAAAAAACTTATCAAGCGTCTTGATCTATCTCTATAGATCTTGATGCTCAATATGTAAGCAGCTTCACCGAGGTCCTTTCTTTGAAAAACTTCTTTCAAATACTCCTTTATGCTTTGCAGAATAATTCTACATTATTTCCGATCAACAATATGTAATTCACATATACTTATCAGAAATGTTGTAGTGCTCCCACTCACTTTCTTGTAAATACAGGCTTCACCGCAAGTCTCAGATAAAACTATATTCTTTGATCAACTTATCAAAGCGTATATTCCAACTCCGAGATGCTTGCACCAGTCCATAGATGGATCATTTGGAGCTTGCATATTTTGTTAGCACCTTTAGGATTTACAAAACCTTCTCGTTGCATCATATACAACTCTTCTTTAATAAATCCATTAAGGAATGCAGTTTTGACATCCATTTGCCGATTTCATAAAATGTGGCAATTGCTAACATGATTCAGACAGACTTAAGCTTCAATACGGTGAGAAAATCTCATCGTATTCAACACCTTGAACTTGTTGAAAACCTTTTGCAACAAGTCGAGCTTAGTAGATAGTAACACTACTATCAGTGTCCGTCTTCCTCTTGAAGACCCATTTATTTAACATGGCTTGCTGATCATCGAGCAAGTCAATCAAAGTCCACACTTTGTTCTCATACATGGATCCCATCTCAGATTTCATGGCCTCAAACCATTTTCGGAATCTGGGCTCATCATCGCTTCCTCATAGTTTGTAGGTTCATCATGGTCTAGTAACATGATTTCCGAATAAGATTACCGTACCACTGCAGTGCGGATCTTAATCTGGAAGATCTACAAAGTTTGGTAGTAACTTGATCTGAAGTTTCATGATCATCATCATTAGCTTCCTCACTAATTGGTGTAGGAATCACTTTGGAACTGATTTACGTGATTAACTACTTTCCAATTTGGGAGAAGGTACAAATTACCTCATCAAGCTCTTACTTTCCTCCCACTCACTTCTTTCGAGAGAAACTCCTTCTCTAGAAAGGATCCATTCTTAGCAACAAATGTTTTGCCTTTGGATCTGTGATAGAAGGAGTACCCAACAGTTTCCTTTGGGTATTCTATGAAGACGCACTTCTCCGATTTGGGTTCGAGCTTATCAGGTTGAAAACCTTTTTCATATAAGCATCGCAACTCCAAACTTTAAGAAACGATAGCTAAGGTTTACTGCTAAACCGTAGTTCATACGGTGTCGTCTCAACGGATTTAGATGGTGCCCTTTTAAACGTGAATGCAGCTGTCTCTAATGTATAACCCCAAAACGATAGTGGTAAACTGATAAGAGATATCATAGATCGCACCATATCTAGTAAAGAAATGCGATTACGACGTTCGGACACACCATTACATTGTGGTGTTCCAGGTGACGTGAGTTTGTGAAACTATTCCACATTGTTTTAATTGAAGACCAAACTCGTAACTCAAATATTTGTCTCCGCGATCAAATCACAGAAACTTTATTTTCTTGTTACGATGATTCTCCACTTCACTCTGAAATTTTTGAACTTTTCAAATGTTTCAGACTTGTGTTTCATCAAGTAGATATACCCATATCTGCTCAAATCATCTGTGAAGGTGAGAAAATAACGATACCCGCCGCGAGCCTCAACATTCATTGGACCACAAACATCAGTATGTATGATTTCCAACAAATCAGTTGCTCGCTCCATAGTTCCGGAGAACGGCGTTTTAGTCATCTTGCCCATGAGGCACGGTTCGCAAGTACCAAGTGATTCATAATCAAGTGATTCCAAAATCCCATCAAGTATGGAGTTTCTTCATGCGCTTTTACACCGATATGACCTAAACGGCAGTGCCACAAATAAGTTGCACTATCATTATTAACTGTACATTTTTTGGTTTCAATATTATGAATATGTGTATCACACGATCGAGATCCAACAAACCATTTTCATTGGGTGTATGACCATAGAAGGTTTTATTCATGTAAACAGAACAATAATTATTCTCTAACTTACATGAATAACCGTATTGCAATAAACATGATCAAATCATATTCATGCTCAACGCAAACGCCAAATAACATTTATTTAGGTTCAACACTAATCCCGAGAGTATAGGGAGTGTGCGATGATGATCATATCAATCTCGAACTACTTCCAACACTCATCGTGACTTCCCCTTCAACTAGTTTCGCTCATTCTGCAACTCCCGTTTCGAGTTACTACTCTTAGCAACTGAACCAGTATCAAATACCGAGGGGTTGCTACGAACACTAGTAAAATACACATCAATAATCTGTATATCAAATATACATTTGTTCACTTTGCCATCCTTCTTATCCGCCAAATACTTGGGGTAGTTCCGCTTCGATGACCAGTTCCATTGCAGCAAAAGCACTTAGTCTCGTGCTTAGGTCCGCATTTGGGCTTCTTCACTCGATCAGCAACTTGCTTCCGCTCTTCTTGAAGTTCCCCTTCTTCCCTTTGCCCTTTTCCTTGAGACTAGTGGTCTTGTCAACCATCAACACTTGATGTTTTTCTTGATTTCTAACCGCCCGATTTTAGCATCGCGAAGAGCTTGGGAATTGTTTTCGTCATCCCTTGCATACTATAGTTCATCACTAAGTTCTAGTAACTTAGTGATGGTGACTAGAGAATTCTGTCAATCACTATCTTATCTGGAAGATTAAATCCCACTTGATTCAAGCGATTGAAGTACCCAGACAATCTGAGCACATGCTCACTAGTTGAGCGATTCTCCTCCATCTTTTAGCTATAGAACTTGTTGCAGGGTATTTGCTTGAAATATTAACTTCAATTCCTGGAACATCTCATATGGTCCATGACGTTCAAAACGTCGTTGAAGTCCCGATTCTAAGCCGTTAAGCATGGTGCACTAAACTATCAAGTAGTCATCATATTGAGCTAGCCAAACGTTCATAACGTCTGGATCTGTTCCTGCAATAGGTTTGTCACCTAGCGGTGCATTAAGGACATAATTCTTCTGTGCAGCAATGAGGATAAACCTCAGATCGCGGATCCAATCCATATCATTGCTACTAACATTTTTCAACACAGTTTCTCTAGGAACATATCAAAACAAACATATGAAAGCAACAATGCGAGCTATTGATCTACAAACATAATTTGCAAAATACTACCGGGACTAAGTTCATGATAAATTTAAGTTCAATTAATCATATTACTAAAGAACTCCCACTTAGATGTACATCTCTCTAGTCATCTAAGTGATCACGTGATCCAAATCAACTAAACCATAACCGATCATCACGTGAGATGGAGTAGTTTTCAATGGTGAACATCACTATGTTGATCATATCTACTATATGATTCACGCCGACCTTTCGGTCTCCGTGTTCCGAGGCCATATCTCGCATATGCTAGGCTCACAAGTTTAACTCGAGTATTCTGCGTGCAAAACTGGCTTACACCCGTTGTAGATGGGCGTGAGCTTATCACACCCGATCATCACGCGGGTGTCCGGGCACGACGAACTTTGGCAACGGTGCATACTCAGGAGAACACGTCTTGATAATTTTTAGTGAGAGATCATCTTAAAATGCTACCGTCAATCAAAGCAAGATAAGATGCATAAAGGATAAACATCACATGCAATCAATATAAGTGATATGATATGGCCATCATCATCTTGTGCTTGTGATCTCTATCTCCAAGCACCGTCGTGATCACCATCGTCACCGGCGCGACACCTTGATCTCCATCGTAGCATCGTTGTCATCTCGCCAACTATTGCTTCTACGACTATCGCTACCGCTTAGTGATAAAGTAAAGCAACTACATGGCTTTTGCATTTCATACAATAAAGCGACAACCATATGGCTCTGCCCGATTGCCGATAACTCGGTTACAAAACATGATCATCTCATACAATAAAATATAGCATCACGTCTTGACCATATCACATCACAACATGCCCTGCAAAAACAAGTTAGACTCCTCTACTTTGTTGTTGCAAGTTTTACGTGGCTGCTACGGGCTGAGCAAGAACCGCTTCTTACCCACGCATCAAAACCACAACGATAGTTTGTCAAGTTGCTGCTGTTTTAACCTTCACAAGGACCGGGCGTAGCCACACTCGGTTCAACTAAAGTGAGAGAGACAGACACCCGTCAGTCACCTTTAAGCAACGAGTGCTCGCAGCGGTGAAACCAGTCTCGCGTAAAGCGTGACGCGTAATGTCGGTCCGGCCGCTTCATCTCACAATACCGCCAAACCAAAGTATGACATGCCGGTAAGCAAGATGACTTGTATCGCCCACAACTCACTTGTGTTCTACTCGTGCATATAACATCAACGCATAAAACCTGGCTCGGATGCCACTGTTGGGGAACGTAGTAATTTCAAAAAAAATTCTACGCACACGCAAGATCATGGTGATGGCATAGCAACGAGAGGGGAGAGTATTGTCCACGCATTCTCGTGAGACCGTAAGCGGAAGCGCTATGACAACGCTGTTGATGTAGTCGCACATCTTCATGATCCGACCGATCCAAGTACCGAACGCACGGCACCTCCGAGTTCAGCACACGTTCAGCTCGATGACGCATCCCCGACTCGATCCAAAGCAAAGTGTCGGGATGAGTTCCACAAGACGACGGCAAGGCGTGGTGGCGATGATGATGCTCTACCGTGCAGGCTTCGCCTAAACTCCGCGACGATATGACCGAGGTGGAATATGGTGGAAGGGGCACCGCACACGGCTAAGGAACGATCCGTAGATCAACTTGTGTGTCCATGGGGTGCCCCCTGCCTCAGATATATAAAGGAGTGGAGGAGGGAGGCGGCCTCTCTATGCTGCCGCCCTAGGGAGTCCCTACTCCCACCGGGAGTAGGATTCCCTTTCCTAGTCCAACTAGGAACCCTTCCATGTAGTAGGAGTAGGAGAGAAGGAAAGGGAAGAGAGAAGGAGAAGGAACTAGGAAGTGCGCCTCCCTAGTCCACCCGGACTAGTCCAAGGGGAGGGTGCGCCACTTTTGGCCCTTTCTCCTTTCCCGTATGGCCCAAAGAGGCCCAATACGAATTCCCGTAACTCTCCGTACTCCCAAAATACCGAATCACTCGAACCTTTCCAACTCCGAATATAGTCGCCCAATATATCGATCTTTACGACTCGACCATTTCGAGACTCCTCGTCATGACCCCGATCTCATCCGTGACTCCTAACTCATTCGGTACATCAAAACTCATAAACACAAAATATAACTGTCATCGTAACGTTAAGCGTATGGACCTCACGGGTTCGAGAACTATGTAGACATGACCGAGAACTATTCTTGGTCAATAACCAATAGCGGAACCTGGATGCCCATATTGGTTCCTACATATTCTACGAAGATCTTTATCGGTCAAACCGCATAACAACATACGTTGTTCCCTTTGTCATCGGTATGTTACTTGCCCGAGATTCGATCATCGGTATCCAATACCTAGTTCAATCTCTGCTATCGGCAAGTCTCTTTACTCGTTCCGTAATACATCATCTCGCAACTAACTTATTAGTTGCAATGCTTGCAAGGCTTATATGATGTGTATTACCGAGAAGGCTCCAGAGATACCTCTCCGACAATCGGAGGACAAAACCTAATCTCAAATACGCCAACCCAACATGTACCTTTGGAGACACCTGTAGTACTCCTTTATAATCACCCAGCTTACGTTGTGACGTTTGGTAGTACCCAAAGTGTTCCTCCGGTAAACGGGAGTTGCATAATCTCATAGTTACAGGAACATGTATAAGTCATGAAGAAAGCAATAGCAATATACTAAACGATCAAGTGCTAGGCTAACGGAAAGGGTCATGTCAATCACATCATTCTCCTAATGATGTGATCCCATTAATCAAACAACAACACATGTCTATGGTTAGGAAACATAACCATCTTTGATTAATGAGCTAGTCAAGTAGAGGCATACTAGTGACTATATGTTTGTCTATGTATTCACACATGCATCATGTTTCCGGTTAATACAATTCTAGCATGAATAATAAACATTTATCATGATATGGGGAAATAAATAATAACTTTATTATTGCCTCTAGGGCATATTTCCTTCAGTACTCCCTTGCCAAAACAGTGTAGGGTATACAATAAATCTGGTACACAGCATGGCATACTTTATAGAACGTATGGCCAAGGCATAGGGAATGACTTTCATTCTCTTTCTATCTTCTGCCATGGTCGGGCTTTTGAGTCTTACTCAATTTCACACCTTGTAACACAGGCAAGAACTCTTTCTTTGACTGTTCCATTTTGAACTACTTCAAAATCTTGTCAAGGTATGTACTCATTGAAAAAACTTATCAAGCGTCTCGATCTATCTCTATAGATCTTGATGCTCAATATGTAAGCAGCTTCACCGAGGTCTTTCTTTGAAAAGCTCCTTTCAAACACTTCTTTATGCTTTGCAGAATAATTCTACATTATTTCCGATCAACAATATGTCATTCGCATATACTTATCAGAAATGTTGTAGTGCTCCCACTCACTTTCTTGTAAATACAGGCTTCACCGCTTAGTCCAGATAAAACTATATGCTTTGATCAACTTATCAAAGCGTATATTCCAACTCCGAGATGCTTGCACCAGTCCATAGATGGATCATTGAGCTTGCATATTTTGTTAGCACCTTTAGGATTGACAAAACCTTCTCGTTGCATCATATACAACTCTTCTTTAATAAATTCATTAAGGAATGCAGCTTGTTTATCCATTTGCCATATTTCATAAAATGCGGCAATTGCTAAGATGATTCAGACGAGACTTAAGCATAGATACGAGTGAGAAACTCTCATCGTAGTCAACACCTTGAACTTGTCGAAAAACCTTTATGCATAATTCTAGCTTTGTATATAGTAACACTACTATCGTCCGTCTTCCTCTTGAAGATCCATTTAACCTCAATGGCTTGCCGATCATTGGGCAAGTCAATCAAAGTCCATACTTTGTTCTCATACATGGATCCTATCTCAGACTTCATGGCCTCAAACCATTTCACGGAATCTGGGCTCATCATCGCTTCCTCATAGTTCGTAGGTTTGTCATGGTCAAGTAACATGACCTCCAGAACAGTATTACCGTACCACTCTGGTGCGGATCTCACTCTGGTTTACCTACGAGGTTCGATAGTAACTTGATCTGAAGTTATATGATCATTATCATTAGCTTCCTCACTAATTGGTGTAGTAGTCACAGGAACAGATTTACGTGATGAACTACTTTCCAAATAAGGTGCAGGTACATTTACCTCATCAAGTTCTACTTTCCTCCCACTCACTTCTTTCGAGAGAAACTCCTTCTCTAGAAAGGATCCATTCTTAGGCAACGAATGTCTTGCCTTCGGATCTGTGATAGAAGGTGTACCCAACATTTTGGGTATCCTATGAAGACGCACTTTTCTCGATTTGGGTTCAAGCTTATCATGTTGAAACTTTTTCACATAAGCATCGCAACCCAAACTTTAAGAAACGACAACTTTGGTTTCTTGCTAAACCATAATCCATACGGTGTCGCCTCAACGGATTTTATATGGTGCCCTTTTAACGTGAATGCAGCTGTCTCTAATGCATAACCCCAAAACGATAGTGGTAGATCGGTAAGAGACATCATAGATCGCACCATATCTAATAAAGTACTTGCCATTTACGATGTTCAGACACACCATTACACCGTGGTGTTCCAGGTGGCGTGAGTAGTGAAATTATTTCACATTGTTTTAATCAAGGTCAAACTCAGAACTCAAATATTTTACCTCTGCGATCATATCAGAGAAACTTTTATTTTCTTGTTACGATGATTCTCCACTTCACTCTGAAATTCTTTGAACTTTTCAAACGTTTCAGACTTATGTTTCATCAAGTAGATATACCCATATCTGCTCAAATCATCTGTGAAGGTCAGAAAATAATGATACTTGTCGCGAGTCTTAATATTCATCGGACCACATACATCAATATGTATGATTTCCAACAAATCTGTTGCTCGCTCCATTGTTCCGGAGAACGGGGTCTTAGTCATCTTGCCCATGAGGCATGGTTTGCAAGCATCAAGTGATTCATAATCAAGTGATTCGAAAAGTCCATTAGCATGGAGTTTCTTCATGCGCTTTACACCAATATGACCTAAACGGCAGTGCCACAAATAAGTTGCACTATCATTATTAACTTTGCATCTTTTGGCTTCAATATTATGAATATGTGTATCACATGATCGAGATTCAACAAACCATTTTCATTGGGTGTATGACCATAGAAGGTTTTATTCATGTAAATGTAACAACAATTATTCTCTAACTTACATGAATAATCGTGTGCAATAAACATGATCTTATCATATTTATGCTCAACGCAAAACACCAAATAACATTTATTTAGGTTTAACACTAATCTCGAAAAATATAGGGAGTGTGTGATGTCGATCATATCAATCTTGGAACCACTTCCAACACACATCGCCACTTCACCCTCAACTAGTCTCTGTTTATTCTCAGAATCCCTGTTTGTGTTACTAATCTTAGCAACCGAACAATTATCAAATACTCAGGGATACTATAAACACTAGTAAGGCACACATCAATAACTCTGTATATCAAATATACCCTTGTTCACTTTGCCATCCTTCTTATCCACCAAATATTCAGTGGTATTTCCGCCCAAAGGACCATTTCCTTTGCGTAAAGGTAAGCACTTAGTTTCAGGCTTTGGTCCAGCTTTGGGCTTCTTCAAGGAGTGACAACTTCCTTGTCATTTTACTTGAAGTTCCCTTTCTTTCCTTTGCCCTTTTCTTGAAACTAGTGGTCTTGTCAATCATCAACACTTGATGCTCTTTCTTGATTTCTACCTTCACGATTTCAACATCATGAAGAGCTCGAGAATCATTTCGCCATCCCTTGCATACTATAGTTCATTACTGAAGTTCTAGTAACTTAGTGATGGTGACTAGAGAATTCTCGTCAATCACTATCTTATCCGGAAGATTAACTCCCACTTGATTCAAGCGATTGAAGTACCTGCATAATCTGAGCACATGCTCACTAGTTGAGCGATTCTCCTCCATCTTTTAGCTATAGAACTTGTTGGAGACTTCATATCTCTCAACTCGGTATTTGCTTGAAATATTAACTTCAATTCCTGGATCATCTCATATGGTCCATGACGTTCAAAAACGTCTTTGAAGTCCCGATTCTAAGCCGTTAAGCATGGTGCACCAAACTATCAAGTAGTCATCATATTGAGCTAGCCAAACGCTCATAACGCGCATCTGCTCCTCGCAATAGGTCTCGCTAACTAGCGGTGCATTAAGCACATAATTCTTCAGGCAAGCAATGAGGATAAACCTCGATCGCGGATCCAATCCATATCATTGCTACTAACATTTTTCAACACAGCTTCTCTAGGAACATATCAAAACAAACATATGAAAGCAACAACGCCGAGCTATTGATCTACAACATAATTTGCAAAATACTACCAGGACTAAGTTCATGATAAATTTAAGTTCAATTAATCATATTACTTTAAGAACTCCCACTTAGACAGACATCTCTCTAGTCATCTAAGTGATCACGTGATCCAAATCAACTAAACCATATCCGATCATCGGGTGAGATGGAGAAGTTTTCAATGGTGAACATCACTATGTTGATCATATCTACTATATGATTCACGCCGACCTTTCGGTCTCCGTGTTCCGAGGCCATATCTGCATATGCTAGGCTCGTCAAGTTTAACCTCGAAGTATTCTCGCGTGTGCAAAAGCGGCTTGCACCCGTTGTAGATGGACGTAGAGCTTATCACACCCGATCATCACGCGGGTGTCCGGGCACGACGAACTTTGGCAACGGTGCATACTCGGTGGAGAACACTTCTTGATAATTAGTGAGAGATCATCTTAAAATGCTACCGTCAATCAAAGCAAGATAAGATGCATAAAGGATTAACATCACATGCAATCAATATAAGTGATATGATATGGCCATCATCATCTTGTGCTTGTCATCTCCAACTCTCAAGCACCGTCGTGATCACCATCGCCAGGCATGACACCTTGATCTCCATCGTAGCATCGTTGTCGTTACGCCCATCTATTGCTTCTACGACCTCGCCACCGCTTAGTGATAAAGTAAAGCAATTACAGGGCGTTTGCATTTCATACAATAAGCGACAACCATATGGCTCCTGCCGATTGCCGACAACTTCGGTTACAAAAACATGATCATCTCATACAATAAAATATAGCATCACGTCTTGACCATATCACATCACAACATGCCCTGCAAAACAAGTTAGGCGTCCTCTACTTTGTTGTTGCAAATTTTATGTGGCTGCTACGGGCTGAGCAAGAACCGTTCTTACCTACGCATCAAAACCACAACGATAGTTCGTCAAGTTAGTGCTGTTTTAACCTTTCGCAAGGACCGGGCGAAGCCACACTTTTCCAGTTCAACTAAAGTGAGAGACAGACACCCGCCACTCACCTTTAAGCAACGAAGTGCTCGTGCAGCGGTTAAACCAGTCTCGGCGTAAGCTGTGACGTAATGTCGGTCCGGGCGCTTCATCTCACAATACCGCCGAACCAAAGTATGACATGCTGGTAAGCAGATGACTTGTATCGCCCACAACTCACTTGCGTTCTACTCGTGCATATAACATCAACGCATAAAACCAGGCTCGATGCCCTTTGTTGGGGAACGTAGTAATTTCAAAATTTTCCTACGCACACGCAAGATCATGGTGATGCATAGCAGACGAGAGGGGAGAGTGTTGTCCACGCACCCTCGTGAGACCGTAAGCGGAAGCGCGCTATGACAACGCTGGTTGATGTAGTAAATGCGCCTTCACGATCCGGACCGATCCAAGCACCGAACGTACGGCACTTCGAAGTTCAGTACACGCTCAGCTTCACGATGACGATCCCGGACTCCGATCCAGCAGGGTGTCGGGGATGAGTTCCGTCACAAGACGACGGTGTGGTGACGATGATGATGTTCTACCTGACGCGAGGCTTCGCCTAAGCACCGCGAACGATATGACCGAGGTGGAATATGGTGGAGGGGGCACATACCGCATGCTAAGGAACGATCACGAAGATCAACTTGTGTGTCATAGTGCCCCTTGCCCCAGTGATAAAGGAGCAAGGGGAGGCGGCCCGGCCAAGGAGGCGGCGCCAGGGAGGAGTCCTACTCCCACTGGGAGTAGGACTCCTCCCTTCCTAGTCCAACTAGGAGAGGGAAGGAAGGAAGGAGAAGGAGAAGGAAGGAGGGAGGAAAAGGAGGAAGGGGCGGCCCCTAGTCCAATTCGGTTTGGGCTAGGGGGCGCGCTACTCTGCCTCCTCTCTTTTCACCACTTGGCCCATGAGGCCCATTGCTTCTTCCTCGTATTCCCGTAACTCCCTCGTACCCCGAAAATACCGAATCACTCGGAACCTTTCCGAAGTCCGAATATAGTCGTCCAATATATCGATCTTTACGTCTCGACCATTTTGAGACTCCTCGTCATGTCCCCGATCTCATCCGGGACTCCGAACTCCTTCGTACATCATAACTCATAAACTCATAATATAACCTGCTATCGAAACCTTGTAGCGTGCGGACCCTACGGGTTCGAGAACTATGTAGACATGACCGAGACACGTTTCCGGTCAATAACCAATAGCGGAACCTGGATGCTCATATTGGCTCCTACATATTCTTCGAAGATCTTTATCGGTCAAACCGCATAACAATATACGTTGTTCCTTTTGTCATCGGTATGTTACTTGCCCGAGATTCGACTGCTTGGTATCCAATACCTAGTTCAATATCGTTACCGGTAAGTCTCTACTCTTTTACACTCAAGTTCGTAATGCATCATTCCATGACTAACTCTCATTAGCTACATTGCTTGCAAGGCTTATAGTGATGTGCATTACCGAGAGGCCAGAGATACCTCTCCGACAATCGGAGTGACAAAACCTCTAATCTCCAAATACGCCAACCCAACATGTACCTTTGGAGACACCTGTAGACTCCTTTATAATCACCCAGTTCACGTTGTGACGCTTTGGTAGCACAAAGTGTTCCTCCGTAAACGGAGTTGCATAATCTCATAGTTATAGGAACTTGTATAAGTCATGAAGAAAGCAATAGCAAACATACTAAACGATCCAAGTGCTAGGGCTGACTAACGGAATGGGTCAAGTCAATCACATCATTCTCCTAATGATGTGATCCACGTTAATCAAATGACAACACATGTCTATGGTTAGGAAACATAACCATCTTTGATTAATGAGATAGTCAAGTAGAGGCATACTAGTGACATTATGTTTGTCTATGTATTCACACATCTATCATGTTTCCGGGTAATACAATTCTAGCATGAATAATAAACATTTATCATGATATGAGGAAATAAATAATAACTTTATTATTGCCTCTAGGGCATATTTCCTTCAGACATGACACCATGCCAAGTTTCATGATTTTAAAACCAAGTTTCTCAATGTTCTCGACCGAGCCACGATGCCCAGATGTTTGAATCTTATTCTCATTTTTTGCATGGGAGTAGAAATTCACCCGAGGACACAAATGTGATTTTTCAACCAACTTTTGGTGCAGGAGCACGCGTGCTTATAGTTCAAATTTGAATTATGCACATTAAATGACCAAAAACTCAATTAATGTGTAAATAAGGCCAACCGAGCCGGAATAATTCCAAAATTTAACAGGGCACTCATGTAGTTCTATGTTGCCTTTGTAAATAAACTCAGGGGACAACATATATCGCTTTCAAGCACTCAAAGCTGACATGTTCCTCTCCAGAACCACGAGCCTTCTTGAGAGAAGCTTAGGTTTGCAAGAAGCTTATACCAAAATTTGTTCCTATTACATATTCGCCATTTTTTTACCACAACATGGTAGTACCATATGACATGACATCCATGCATTTCTATGATTTTCAGGCGTGTTTTGGATTTACAAGAATTTTAAAACCAAGTTTCTCAATGTTCTCGGCCACCCACGATGCCCAGATGTTTAATTTTATTCTCATTTCTTGCATGGGACCTAGAAATTCACCCGAGGACACAAATGTGATTTTTCAACCAACTTTTGGTGCACACGAGAGCATGTGCTTGTAGTTCAAAATTTGACTTATGCACATTAAATGACCAGTAAACTCAATTAATGTATAAAAAGCGACAAACGAACCCTTTAATAATTCCAAAATTTAACATGGCACTAATGTAGTTCTATGTTGCCTTTGTTAAGAAACTTCCAGGGGGCAGCGTATATCGCTTCACACTCAAAAGGTGGCATGTTCCTCTTAGAACCACGAGCTTCCAAATCAGCCCAATTTTTTACCACAACATGTTAGTGCCATGACATGACACCATGCCAAGTTTCATGATTTCGGTACGAGTTTTGGATTTACATGAATTTAAAATCTAAGTTTCTTCGATGTTCTCGGCAGTAGTCATGACGCCTAGATGTTTGAATTTCATTCTCATTTCTTCCATGTAGGACCTAGAAATTCAACCAAGGACACACATGTGATTTTTCAACCCACTTTTGGTGCAGACATGTGTACGCAATTCATATTTAGATTATGCACATTAAAAGTCCGAGAAACTCAATTAATGTATAAAAGGCCAAATGAACCCGAAATAATTCCAAAATTTAACAGTGGCACTCATGTAGTTCTATGTTGCCTCTGTAAATAAAATCAGGGGAGGCAGCGTATATCGTTTAGCACAAAAGATGACACGTTCCCTCTCGGAACCACGAGGCTTGTTGGAGAGAATCTCCGGTTTTGCAAGAGGCTTATACCAAAACTTGTCCCAATTCAGCCACAAATTATACGTGATGAAAACAGGGGTTTAGATTATCCCGAACATCTCGCTACCTAGACCAATAATGTACTATGATTTGAATTCAACATAAAATGGATATGAGATATTTGAATTGGAGAAGTGTATGGTGCATATGTAGTTCATAGTGAAATATGATTACCAAGCTATATGCATGTAGTTTTTGTTATCAAGATAATATTAAATTATCTGTATAACTTGACAACAATCGTATTCAAATAAGGAAAATTGATTCAAATTTAGTCCATATGGTAGAGCGACAATATATATGTTCACATGGTGGAGTAAAATGTTCATATATGATGGAAGATCAAAATGTAAGACTACATCAATTATAAACCGTAAGGTCACCTAATGATATATTCGAATTCAACATAACGTGGATTCAAAATTGAAATTCGAGATCATGGCATCTGTAATCATATATAAAAGGGACATTACTCTTTCTTTGGTGGAATTGATTTTTTGTTGTTGTTGAGGGAAGTGCTAATCGATTTGGTAATGCGAGGTGGTAATCTTGTTCTCCCGATTTTATTTACATTTTTCTTGTAGTTTTTTCAATGGCATCTATAGCAATATAGTAAAAAGGGGACATGACTCTCTTTGTGTCTTGTATGAATTTTTTTACATCGTTAAGTTTGTTCCGCCAATGTAACAAGGAATCCGCACCTTGTTATCCCGAAATTTTCAAGCTCGAGTATCTTTTTGTCTCACCCGCTTTGAACTCCTCCCGCTTTCTTTCAACCCGCCACTTTGTTATCCTTAAATTTGGACGCTGCGCGAGAACTCCCTCCTCATCCAAATCGCTTCCCCGCAGCCTGCATATCAAATCCCCTTCTACCCTCACCAAAATGAAGCTCCACGTCATGTCAAAACCGTGGGGTACGCTGGTAACTTACTCCTACATTTAGGACAAGCTGTCCCTAAGCTTGGCTCCTCCTCCTTCGCCCCCATTGTTCGTACACCGAGGCCGCCAAAACCTGCGGAACCCCACGCCCTCACGTCAGTGTCCAGGCGCCGCCCAGCCGGAGACTCTTCCTCGACTACGCCGCTCAACCGGAATACCGCCGTCCTCATCCACCGCACCGGATGAGGATCCTGCTATCGATCTTCGCTGTCTCCGCCGGATCAGCCGCCTCTGCCCCTCCACCTCCAAGGAGCTGCCCCTGACGTCACCTCGCCTATCGCGCCACCTCAATCCCCACAGTCGCCGCCTTTGACCTGCTCCCACCCTAAACGCAGCACCCTCACCAATTCCTCCGACAAGCCAAGGGCCAACTCGGCGCCACCAAGGAGGTTCCGCACTCACCGCTGCATTTTATCTTTTATTCGATCTCACGGGCTGCCGGTGCTCGATAATCGAGCGTATATGGCGCTCCATCGAACGGCGCCACGATCCGCCACATCATCCACGGCGCCTCCCCATGCCGTTATTTCCTACATGCGACTTTCCACAAGGGCACTAGTCAGCAGCCGGCTTCGCTCTCCGCGTTTGCTTCGTTTGGCCGCCGGTCGCGTTGCCGCATCGCCTCTTCTTCTGCTTTGTGCCGCCGCTCGCTTGTTTCTCGCCAGCCTTATGACTGCCGCTTTCTTCAACACCGACTCCGCAACTTCAAGGGAGTTGCTTTAGAAGCACCTGTCAAGGTGCCATCGCATTACATTCTGCTCTCTCGCTAGTGCGCTCTCGCCGATCGTTCTGCTGATTTAGATCACTTCGCTTCTTCCGCTACTAGTGCTCGAACGCCTAAACATCTATTGCAATGCTCGTTACTAGTTCAATCAGTTTCGATGAAGAAAATTCAGTTTTCGATTTGTGGAGTTCATTTTCTTCGCTTAAGTTCGTAGTGAACAAAGACTTACAAAGATCTCGTCGAGCGCCGTGGGCATGGCCCGATATGCTTTTACATCTAGCACTTTTTGGTGATGTATTTTACATCATCTATTGCCGATGATATTAAGGGTCCCACTTCAGATTAAAGTTAATCAGTCTTGTCATGCTTCAATTGCCGCTCATTAGCCATTTTACCTTAAGCGGAGCTGCTCTAACTTGACGGAACTGGCCCACATCACAGCAAGCAGCGTTACTCTTCTAAGCGCCGCTTCCAGAGGCCTCGGATCTTCTTCCCCGGCCCGAGAGTAGTCACACCAAAGATCATCACCATCCTCCACGGCCCAACCCAATGATGCCGAGGTCCACAAGGCTATGCTAAAGAGGTTGTACACTCACGTGATCACTTTGTTTCTCCATTCCTCCTGTTCTTCCAATTCATGTGAGCCAAACACCAGGTTGATCAAATCCTATGTTTCCGAATGCTCTGCTTTGCACGTGCATTCCTATCCTATTCCTGTTTTTCCGTGACCTGCGCTATAGAATCCTCCAATTCTAAGGAGCCCTTCATGATTTACTTCATTTTTAGATTGGCGCCAAAGAAAACTACAGGTGTTATGTCCTCGCCGTGCCGGGCCATCCACCTCCCACCGAGGTGCACCATCGATGAGCGTTGCTCACCGCAGCAGAGATCCCCCTCATGACTTTCTTTCACGCCTTTGATCATCTTCCTCAAGGTTGCAGCCACGCCTAACCGCATTACCATCAATGGATTCGAAAGCAGAATGAACCTAAGGACTAGACAGTTCCTAAGAGAGGTCGCACTATTCGTGTTTGCTTATGCTATACATCGGTTATTATTACCTCGCTAATTTATCGCTCAATCTTGAGTTTTGAATTGCCCATGGGTCTCTTGGCATCGAGCCAAAGAACGAATAGTATCTCGCTCTACTATCCGGTTCATCTAGGGTCTTCTATGTGGTTCATGTTGGGTGGGCAACAAACAATAGATGATCCATTGTCTATCTTTTTTAAACCGAAGCTATAATCTACCCGCCGCCATTAGTTTTGGATCCATCCACTAGCTTGCATACCATCAGTCTTGATTTTTGCATGCACCCTTAGGCCTTACAAAATCTAACTATTTTTTTATGTATGTATGTCGATATTGTACACAATCGCATCAACATGTAGAGAAAAAGAGAAGACCATTGCGTCTTGCATATAATATGTCATGCGAGGACGGCCTGCTCCATGGTGGTCAAGTGCGCCCCCCTCTCCTCGCATTTTATCAGTTGTATTCCAGAGGAAGATAAATCGCTCGTTGAGATGGAGATTCGTATGAGCCGACCATGCATAAGCTTACTTCACACGAGGTGTTTGCTCTAACTCCGGCATCTTCGATGTTGGTCATATCATGCATATGGCGCCTTGCATTGCTTACATTATACATCTTATATGTCTAACGCTTAGTTTAGATTTGCTTTGTGTGAATGCCACCGCTTTGGTTTCTATATCATATCTTCATCATTCTAAATATTTGTCTTTTTCGAGATTTCAACAAGTGACTACATACGGAACAAAATGAGTGAATCTACACTCTAAAATACGTCAATATACATTCGTATGTGATAGTCCATTGAAATCTCTAAAAAGACAAATATTTAGAACGGAGGGAGTATATGGGAATTATGCAATGCCATCTTCTTTAGCAGTGCATCATACACGTGAATCATGCAATGCCATCCTGTTTAGCTAGTCATCGATATGTGAATTGTATCGTGCTACATTTTTTCTATAATGTATGTGCATTTGTCAACAATGTTTATACATTCATCTACTCTTCACCATGCGTATCAGCCATTTGAGTCGGTCATGGGAAAATCTGGAGGAAAACAAGGTCTTCGAGTACTGCCACACCGTCACGGTGCAAGATTTCTTTGTCGTTACGTATAGCTCCCTCGCAGGGAGGATTCAGAGAGAGATGACCAGTCAGATTCTCCCCCCCGAGGTG